>JAJJWN010000021.1:0-319595 GCA_021655885.1 Fusarium abutilonis
AGATAAGGCTCCTCCACATGCCCATCACGCCCAACAACGCATATATGATCTTTACGGCGTACAGCGACTTCTTTGGTGTGGAAATTCGCCGGATTTGAACGCTATTGAGCCGGCTTGGCCGTGGTTAAAGAGGGAAACAACGAAGAAGGGCGCGCCGAAGAGTCGTTAGGAAGCTATTCGCGCTTGGGAGGCTGCTTGGAGGGATCTTCCTCAAGAGAAGATACAGGCTTGGATAGAGAGACTTCCTGAGCATATCCGTAAAATCATTGAGCTAGAAGGCGGGAATGAGTATAAGGAAGGCAGGGGTTATTTCCTTAGAAAATAAGCTATTTTAAGGTACCTTTACTTTTTACCCCACTTTTCTGATTTTAGCGTAGGCAAGGACTTTTGAAAGGGACGTCTGTACAGTGTGAAAAAGGACAGGGGACAATCTAGAAGGGTAGGGTCTCTTTGGCGGGAGAAGTGAAAGGGGCACAGGTGGGAAATGCGCCGAGGCGTCTACCAGAGACCGAACTAAAACGCCTCTATGCACTGTGCTACTGTCTAAATTGTATTGAAAGGGACTCGTATTCTTTTGCTCACTGCTCCTTGTTCTTGCATATCAGCAAAGGACGCGATATAACAAAGGGATAGAGGGAGTGAAATTCATTCCCTTTGTAACTCCTAATCGAAAACCATGAAAAATGGTGACAAACCTTCCTCCTCACGTTCAGACTAGGTAGGCTGTGCTGTCTCAGAAAGGCTGGCTCCACCTCCACATCACGGGATCGGCCTCTTGGCCCAAAAAAATGAATGAGGTAATCACTTTTCAGGGTCTCGTGGCGGCCTGAGGCAAATTACTGCCTGACCCAATCAGATGCCATTAAATCACAGTTTCAAGTGTGTTAAACACTGTAGCGGACACACTGTCATGGAATTCTTTGATGGTTGACGTCGAGATATTCAGTCGCAGCGCAGTCCATTTTTGGCAACGACATCTGCTCTCAATTCACAATGTCGCGCCCATTATCTGTAGGTTTTTTCTTGACAAAAAATTGTCGAGACCTCCAAAAAACTGATCTGTTGCAGCAAAAAATCTATACCGACGTCTTTGCCCGCTGGCCAAAGCAAGCCCTCCGTCCCGATCACCAACTCCAAGATGTCCTAAGCAAAGCCGTAACCGAGCGATTCCAAAATTACAAACCTTCCATGGAGCGAGAGGAGCTTCTCAAGGCGCGGGCGCTGCAGTTTCTTCTCCAGGACCGGTACAACGATCGAGTACGTGTGCTGATACACTACAAATGAAGACAGAGCTAATATATGGATAGTTTAAGCTCAAGGGTCGATTGCTAGAGCCAAAGAGTCAACCGACGTACTTTGAGGATTTGGTGAGGGAGATTGATGAGGCGCCGAATCGATCGTGGTTGGAAAGACTGGGTAAGAAGTTGTCGGGTATGATTCGGTTTCAGTAACTGAGGGTATGATAAATGACTTGACGCTTAGCCAGGGCATGGATATCAAGAAATGATATCGAGCTGGCATGACTTGTATATGTATATGTATTTGTACCTGTACATTACTGTATCAAAGCGATTCTCCAAACGTCCATTCATGTTTCCCATGTCCAACGCCTCTACCTCTTCGAATCCATCTAGATGTACTTTTCCTCTGGATCTATCTTGTTAAACCACAACTGGATCTGCTCATACGCAGTAAACACCAAACCTCCTGATACAATCAACCTCGCCAATCTGGGTACCGCACCGCTCCAAAACGTCAACACACCTTCTTGCTTGAAGATGCTCGTCGCGCACTTGAAGCTGTTTCCATATGTCGTGCGCGCCTCGATACTCTGCATGCGCGTCTTGATCGTATCAAGGGGCTGCGTCACATACACGGTGATGATGCCCGCCAAACCACCGATGGCAAACGTTCCCACCACGCCGAGCTTCTCGCCGGGCGCTGTGTAAGACTCGGCCATTTGCTTGAAGAAGGTGTAGGCGGTGAAGCGTGTCGCACTGTTGGCGGCTTGTCGGGCGGTCGTGGGGACGAAGCCTTGGAAGAAACCGCGGAGGCCGCGCTCGCGGGCGATGATGGGGATGGCGTGGAGGAAGCCGCGCATTCGAGGTTTGGGGGACTTGCGGTCGTCGATTCTGGAGATGTGAGTTGGAGGGTCTGGGGAAGGGTGGACTTGGACTCACAGGGTGGTCTTGATGCTCTCAGTGGGAGTCACAGCTAGCAATGACTCTGTGACACCAGCACCGAAACCTGCGACGACAGTTCGAGGTCCTGAAAGCTTGCCATTCTCATCGACTAGCAGCGCCTTGTACTGATCAAATGCGACGAATCCTACTCAATGTCAGCCAAGCCAATCCCATGGGATTTCTAACCAGAGGCAGCATACGGATTCCAGCCTTGGCCGCATTCCCGATAATGAGAGTGGTGCATCCAGCATACCACTGCTTTCCAAACGGCGGCCAAGGGAGCTTCTGTCCTTCTCCTAACCTTCGGTTCAACTGCGACCGGGTCTTTGCAACTACATGCGCCAATCAGTCTGATCGAATTATCGCGCTCGGGGCGTGAGAAACGTACATTCGGCAGGATAGGTGATGGCTATAGCTCTAGTATTAGTCGCAAGCTTGGAATTTGAGTGTTGCGCGGGCACATACCAATCTCGGTAGCGCCAGCTATTGAGCCAGCGATGACGGAGCGAAGAGGGCTGGGGGCCTTTGTCTTCTCTCCTTCTTGTGTTGTCGACGCCATTGTGGTTGATTACTCTGCCCTGTGACGGTTTGCAGTTGGCTTTGGTGTGTACAACCTAACGGGGGTGTTTTTTTTTTTTGGCCGCGGGGGACCTAATAAGAGAGGGAACGGATTTCGTCACTTTACAGCTTCATACACGTGTGGTCCAGACGCCGATGTCGCCCGGGCTACTCCGTACAGCTCGGGCGGTTGGCTCCTGTAGTGGCTCAAGCTGGCCGCTAATCTACCTAGGTATAGGGCATGTCGGGCTTTTGTAGAGTCTAGAGGCCTAGGTACTTTGGTCTGTTACGGGTCAAGTTGACGACACGACAACCTCGGCGGATTTATGAGTCTACGTACAGATGCTTGCATTAGCTTATATTGAATTTACTGTTCATTTGCGATGAAGATAAGGCTTTGTGCAGAACTGGCAAGTTATTCACATCCTGAGTGTATGTTGCGGACAACTGCAACCTAACCTCTTCAATGACACTTGTCAACTCTTCTAAAGGACCTGACTTGTTTTATCACTCAAGTGTAGCAATTGTGAAATAAGTGTATTTAACCACTGGCTGAGTGCACGTCAATTCAAAGCCATAATCATGTCTCGTGTCATGTAAATGGGTAACGGTAACTCTTTGTCATTCATTCATCCCTTCCTCATATCCGCCCCTTGTGAGCGGCTATGCAGGAGTCCTGTTTTCTCTGTTATACTTATAGTTTACTTTCTTGCTTATAATGTGACTGCAATGTGATCGTATCAGATGTGTTAAGCCACAGTTCTTCTGAAAACTGCTCAAGTTTTGATTTGATGAAGCTCGAGGCTTCCCTCACTCCAAGCCAAGCCAACACTGAGTTCAACAACAACACCATGGCCACCGCTTCTTCAACCTTGGAGCCCATAGTCATTGTCATTTGACCGGGCACGCAAGATAAAGGCGGGAGAGGCGAGTAAAGCCTTGAAGAGAATGCTATGGAATATGAGCCACTATATCCCGAGCCGTCCGTCTATACACATCTCATCTGTTCAACAACTTCAAGACGGCCACACCGGAGCAAGTAATGGAACACCATGAAGAAATGGCTGCTAGAGAGTTCATCTAAGGGTGTCAGACTGAGCTCGGATGGATGGTAGAAATTGGATTCATTGCAACAGATATCTTGATGCCAGTTCTGACAGTTAATCTAGAGTACTCTAATTTCTCTTCCGCGGTACCATCTGCTCATGCGTGGCTAAAATCGTCGAATATGATACTCTGTGTATTCAGTTACCCGACTATGCTATTCATAAAACTCATGCTTTCTCATCAAAATGCCAATCCAACTCCACTAGATGCTCCGTGTTCACATATCCCTCATATCCAAATTCACATGTCTCATGTCCAACTACTTCTTCTCCCGTCCCCATCTCTTCTCCAATCCAGCCTTCCATTCATTAAAACTCGCCACCTTTCCGTTAACAAGTAAGATCTCCCCCCTATGCAACATCCTCTTCAGAGGCGGCACAACAAACCACTTGTGATCACTCCTACAGATCAAATCGTCCCTATGATCACTCGTCTTGTTTCCTTCTCCCTGGATGACCGCCATGCACTTGGCGTCGTAGCACTCCATGCAGTATTCGCAGATGTGGTACTCGTCAGAGGGCGAGATGAGGTCAAGACACTGCGCGCAGTTTTGACGCATTGTTTGGATCTCGGGGAGTTTGGGCTCGGTGCGCGATAGCACGGGGGAGTCATCGGGAGTGGAGGTGAGGATGCTGGGGTCGACTTGACGCATGGATTGAGCGAGGGTAAGGGCGTTTTCGATGTCGTCGGCGGCGATGAAGAGACCTAGAAGGTTGTCTAGAGCGTATTCGTCATTCTGCACGTCGTCGTCGGACAGAATGTCAAGACTGTCGTTTATAAGCTGGCGCAAATCACGGTCCGTGGATGTACTTCGACCAAGAAGGCGGTTGAACAGAGCAAGGTAAATGGCCGCGATGTTGACATCTGATCCGACCATCTCAATGGGCATGTCGTGGTTCTGATGTCGACTCTGCTTTTCCTTGATCTTTTGCAAATCCTCAAGCCAGCTATCAGCCTCAGGCGTGTTCAACCCTGCATGTAGAACGCGTTCCTTGTACAGCGCTGCGAGTTTCTGGAAAGCGAGAGCATAGGCTTGACGTGTGGGCACGTTGCCGCGAGGACGGTATCCCAACTGTGTTATGCTCTCAAAGTGTTCCAGAGCGGCATCGATGTCCCGACCGTAGGTGTATGCTGCGCCTAGAGATAGTCGGAGATACAGCGCCTTGAGGTTATCACGGTTTGCGTTGGCTACTTCGATGGTGAAGAGTAACCGCTCATAGATGAATTCAGTCGCACCGACTTTACTCGCTGCCTTGGGGATCCAGTCAATAACAAGAGGCTTGTTATGAAACTCGAGTAAAAAGTCTACAAGACGCGTGCGGTTGTGTTCTGCGTCGGTGACTTGTTCCGAGAGTTGCTGTAGGAACTCGACGACAAGCTCATGGCGGTTCTCAGTAGCCACGAGTTCAAGATAACCGAGCTCTGGCTCAAAGTACTCTTTGCACCCTTTCCGATCGACGCCAGCATCTTTGGAGGATTTCATAGACTTGAGGAAGTATTCAATGGCAGGGTCGATCTTGTTCAGTTCTTCGTAGCAGGAGGCGATGAGGATGTGGTCTTTGTATAGACGCCATTTGCTGCTCTTCAAAGCTTGACTGTCAAGTTTACCGCTGGCAATCATTTCCTCTTCGGTGGCTTCGCACTTGAGAGTCTGTTCTAGGGCTTCTTTGAAACGTCCATCTTTGTATAAACAGTATGCGATACGACCGCGAGTTTCAACGCTGTTGTTATCTAGCGCAAGGGCCTTGTCGTAATGTCCCAAAGCCTTGTTATGCATCCCGTTGGTGAGATATGTGCTTCCGAATCGTCGATGCCAGTGAGCTGATTCGGGGATCTTGGCCCATTCTGCAGCTTTGACGATGCGCTTGTCGATGGGGATTTCGGTCCAGTGTCTGTTACAGTCTGTCCATGAATAACCCTCCTGTAAGAAGGCAATGGACTGCACGATCTTGAAGCAGAAGAGCGTGGGGACGTATCTGTTAAAGTCTACTGAGAGCCAGGCTCGTGCGTAAAAGTCGCCGATGGGTTTGAAGATACCGGGGGATTCTTTGACGCTTTTACTAGCCCAGTCTCGAGCCTCTGCGTTCAGAGAGGAGAGAACGTCAGCGTCGCTCATCCATTTCTTTAGACCTTGCATGTTGGCGTCTGTGAAGACTTCAAGACCCTCGTCGTTCTTCTCGTACATGAGTGTCCAGTCGAGAATGATGCTATCGTCGGTGAGCATCTTGTACACACGCTCTCCAAGCTCTTTCTTCTCCGGACCGGGTACAGTTGCTGGGTCGAGGACAGCCAAATGTTCTTGCCAGTACCACGCAGCGTACTGCTTGATAGCTTCGCGACCGCTTTTACCGAGGCGGAATTTCGCAAACCAGTCTTTGTCGGTGAATATGGACAGACAGATCTGGAGGATGTGAACTCTAGCTTTGAGAGGATCAAATCCGATAGTCGGAGCTCCTCCACCAGAACCAAGCTTGGCTGAGTTCTCTTTGCTAAAGAATTCCTTGACAGACGAGTGAAAGAAGGTAATCTTGGTGTTTGACTTGTTGGATCGAAAGTCCATTTCACTCATAGGATCAAAGAGATCACTGTTAGCAGCAGGGCTGACTCCGCGACCAGGACTTCCTCGTACGGGACTCAACGCCTGTGTTGGACTGGCGCGTCGTAGAGGAGAGAGATTTCGCGAGAGATCAGGCGTGCCAGTTGAGCGACCAAGCATGTTTGGACTCTTTGGACTTCCGCTTCTTCCAGAGCCTGGACGGCTTGCTGAACTTGATCGTCTTCCTGAGCCTAGATCGCCGTTCTTAATGCGTTGCTGTTTCTCGTGCTCGCGGATAAGATCATCGGTTGTCATGCCGTCTTCGCGCTCGAGTTCAAAGAAGCATGCGTATTGACCACGTAGCGTCTCCTCAAGATGGAATGGAGGATCGCCGAATCTGAGAATGAGTACGGCTTCGAGTTGTTCCAGCGTCAAGACTTCCTCTGCGCAAGCTACCCACTGCAGCATCTCGCTTAGGTCCTTGGTCTGATCCTCGTACAACGTCTCAGAAAGGTTCTTGAGAGTTTGGGAAATGATGCCGTTGATCTCCTTGGGATATGATTGTAGACTTGTTAGGATGCTCTGCGGGTGTCGCTTCCGACTAATCTCTTCAATCATAAACTTTGCCAGGATGAAAAGACCGTCTGCTTGCTTGACCATGGCGTCGATGATCTTTTGTCGAAAGTCGGGAGGTGTGCGGCTGAGGTTGCGTAGATGCCAGACACTGTCCTCAATGTATAATCTGACATCCTTTGCATTGCGATCAGGATTGACATGAAGGGTGGTGATGACCTGACTACCCCGATTAGTGGGATCGAGGGTATATGTCACCGTCTCAGTCAAGTATGTCCTTCCAATGAGAGCAACCTGAAGCTTGACTTGCTGATGTCTCCGAACAGACTCATCGTCTGAACCAAGTTGTTCGAGCAATTCTTCAATTTCGCCAGAGTCGGCTTCATCAATACCGTCGAGAAAGAGGTAGATTGTCTTTTCTTGAGTTACTTCCTCAAAAGGCTGAACAAAGAGCTTTCGATAAGCACTTGGAATGGTGCGGATCTCATCAATGCTGCGAAGGCTCTTGAGGAGTTTCTTTGCGTAGGAAGGATCGCTTTCGCTTAGTTGGTATGCTAGATCCCGCAGAGCAAAGAGGACTGATCGTGTTTCTGGGTTGTTGTCACGGAAGTAAAAGTAGGCGAGACGCGGGATGTGTTCTGTGCCCCAAGAGATGAGTCTAGTTGTTAAGTAGGACTTGCCAGTTCCTATAGAGCGTCAGTTGATGCTGAAATGTCCAAGAATGATGTATCTTACCTGCTGCGCCTGTTATCCACAGAAAATTCGTCCTGGTTTCAACCCACGCTCTAAACCCTCCATCGCTGAGGATCCAATCTCCTGTAGACTCTGCCCTCGACTTATTAAACATGCTAAAGAAGTCTTCCGGGAAAGGCGAGGGCTCTAGAATCTCCTTGAGCTTATCCTGATGTGCCGCGGCGGTTCGTTCACGGTTTTCAGACCGCATTTGCAACATGGTCTGACTCATCTCGTCAAGCTTATCGTTCATCTGGTCGGTTTGAACATTAAGCCTATTGACACCACCATATGTATCTGCGAGAACCTGTCTCTCCTCGCCGATGTTGAGCGCCTTGAGCTTCTCCAGGGCTTCCAGCACGGGCGAACCCCTGCCGGCAAGCGATCTGAAGTACGACTTGAAGCGACCGCGGCGGATTTCATTGGCAGCTAGAACAAAGACTTCAAAGAGATGTGCTAGGATATCAACGACTTTATTTCGTAGCGCAGTACCCATTTTATACTGCACGTAGACGTCAAGTCGTGATGTGAAGTCCTGGCGTTTGGTCAGTCGACGCTCAAGCGGGGTTGTCGGATATCACTCACCTTGAGATGCTCAAACAACTCAACAATGGAGTCGTACGCAGAAGAAACATCGCGAGCAGCATTGACGAGATACATGACAGCACCGAAGATACCCTCTGCCGGGGCAAACATCTCTTGTGCGGTGCCGGAGACAATCTGGCCGATGACTTCGACGGGTGTGAGGCACGCGGCCATGGCGCTAAAGATGGACTGACGCTTTTCGCGGAATTTGGAGAATTGATCATTGTTCTTGCCAATCTGACTCTGGAGGTCTTTGATGTTGTTTATGGGCGGGTTGATAAAGTCGACGAGTTGGTTGGATGATTCTGAGTAGCGTTTGCTGGCATCGTCGAGGATCTGGGCGAACTGGGCTTCGGCCCTGTCTTTTGGGACCGCCATGATGCCTCGGCGAGCAATAGCAATTATCTCAACACTATTGGGAGCAAGTTATTTAGGGAATAGGCGGTTTAAAAAGAGGACAAGTTTGTTCAGACTGCGACCAAGTTTACCAAGTTTAATGTTTGGTACAAAAAGCCTAGTGCAGCCTGGTCTTTCACGAGGACGGTGACTGTTTTCTTTTTTCTTAGTGGGGGCCAAAGTGAGGCTTCGAAGAAGACAAGCAGAAAGGGAGACCCCTGCAGTGTGAAAGTTGGACGAAAGAGAGGCTTGTAAGTTGGAAAAAACACGTAAATGTTGCTGACGCTACATGTTATACCATGCCTCTGTCGGTAAGGCTGACTTGGGGGATCTCTAGGCTGTGCTTGGAATATTCTGGGGCTATTTCTTGGCGTTTTGGTAGGACGATATCACTGAAGGACAGATCAGGGTTATTCAACACAAAAGTCCGTATGTTAGTTCACTTCATAAAGGACCAGCCACTGAATTACATAGTTGTTCTGGTTAGTTTGTAACGGGAGGCGTTGCGGGCGTTCAACCCGAGACTCGGAGAGTTACAGCGCGTATCGTGTTGAAGTCCGCCCCAGGGCAGGTCCCTGCAGTCCACTCACACTTGGGGGCTTGGGTTTGAAGCGTGACCAACGGCGGTGACTCTATTTTGGTCGTGTGCCTGAATAAACCCGCCTTGGATTACGTGTGTGGCTCGTTGTATGTATGTTATGTGTGTGTGTGTCTAGGCAACTAACGTTAGTTAGCATGCGTATTTGCTCAGCCTGTTTTCAGCTTCTTGCTGTTTGAAGCGTTTTCTTTCTTAGAGAGCTTATCAACTATCTAATTAACTATGATCATTTGTTGAATAACGATATTGTTGACACATGCATACATAACTCTCCCTCATAAGCCCAACTTCGGCATCGCAAGCCTCCCGACGGCCCGACCCGCGGCTTGTACTCATCGACCTTACTCAAATTGTTCCCAATTTTCGGTGTGCAGGAACAATTCTTCAGTAATATCTTTATTTCTGTAAACACACGCGTTGCTTATAATCTCACATCTGACCATTAGCCCAAGATAGAAGCAACGAGACTCTGAGGAGTCTCTTCTGGAACTCCCAATAAATCGGAATCCGATTCCCCTCTCGACGGCGCAACAAGACAACGAACTTCACCCTCTTTGTAGAGCTGAGCAACAGCTAAATCCAAGATCCAGCCTCTCTCGCCCTTTTCATTTTTCCTTCTCGCTCCGTCTATAAGGTCCCTAGTAGTTGATCTTTGAATATCCCACTGGCTTCCTGTACCCTGTTCAAAAGCCGCCAATAACTCATTTTGGCAAACTTTGATGGACATGACGCTAACAAAGCGATTTGCTGTTCCGTTTGGATGATGGAAAACTCCAACTACAGATTGCCCAATGCCTTCCAGCGTAGTTCCACTGAAATACTCCGTTCCGGCGTCGTAGATGATGGCAGATCGTTTGGCAATATCAAAGCCCATGGTGGGAAAGCGCTTGAGTGCCCAGTCAATAGGGTTACCGCTCGCAATAGCAGTCCATGTAAACTTCGGGTTTGCTTCTGAACGCTCCTTTGCCCGATCAACGCCGACAGTGCGCTGAGCGCGAATCGGCTCAAACTCAGGAAAGCTAGTGAACCCGGGACCCCATCCAAAATCGTCGATGATGAAGCGTTTTACTCCGGCTGCTTCAGCGGCGTCGACCATGGTGGCTTGGAGGTTGATGCCCGCTGGACCAACGACACATACTACAGCGTCTTGACCAGCAAGTACGTTGGTGAGAGCCTCGAGGGTATATGCTGTTCTGATGACGGGGAGACCTTCTGGGAAGGTTGATGTGGATTCGTTGCGGGTGATGACGGTGACATCGAAGCTGGCTTTTGTGAGAGCGGCTGTGATGGGAGTGCCGAAGTTGCCGGATGCCTTTGGTGGTTAGTACATGCGACATGCGCGGTAGTTTGAATGGCGTACTCCGAAGATGGCAACTTTCTTGATATGAGAAGGGGACATTTTGTATGAGTGGTCTGGCTGAAAAATACAAAAGAGTGTTTCTACTGACTCAGTTGGCTTACTTTGGTCAATTTTATACGTCTCACGACCCCACCAGGCGGAATTCCGCCAGATGTGGAGCTGAGGTCCAGCTTACACAGATTATATATAAAATAAGTCCTAGGAAGCTCCTCATATAATCTCCAATAGTGCTTGTTCCACTCTATTAAAAAGGCTTCCTTCCATAAATCGAGTATCTAGATCTAGTTGGTGCGGCCATCATTACCTTATAACAATCAGTCACTCACATGGGCCAGTAGGCATGAGTGTTCCTATCACTCATAGCCTTCCTCTGTTCAGCCAGAAAGACATGGACTTCCTCAAGCGTCCATCCATGTGCCCGAGTTAGCGGTGCCATCGTAACGGCCTCGAGGCCGCCGATGAAGTTTGTGTTGCACCAAGTCCCCAATACCTTGTACTTGCCCTTTGGCCAGGGATTGATAGACCATTTGAACCTCTCAATGACAACATCGACAAAGCCAATCTGGGTCATGGTATCGGCGAGAGACGGGATGTCTTGATAGACGCGGCCGAATTTAATGGACGCCTCCATCAGGAGATCTAGCCACTTGAGCATAACATTGTCAGGTTTGAGTGTGCCATCGTCTGATTCGATGGCCAGATCCGCTTCTTGAAGTTCGAGGTAGCCACCAGGTTTGAGGTTGCTGGATTATGTCAGAGATGATGGTATATCCTAGGGATATCACCTGCTTAAAACATTTGGTGAGGTAGTCGGTCCAGTCGGCAACAGAAGATGTCATGAAGCGGCTGTGGATGTAGTCAAACGGTTCGGAATATGTCCATTCTTCATCTACATCATCAATAATAAATCTGAGGTTAGGAGGAACACTGAATTCGTTGGCAATTGAATCTGTCAACAACGACCTCCAAACAAGGTTGGCCGTACAAAGGTGGCTGGATCGGAGATAGATCAACCCCAACAACCTAAATACGTTAGAGAAAACATAGCCCCAGCGCTTGTCACCTTTAAAAGGATGCTTACTTGGGCTTCTGGGTGCTCATCGGCATAGTCGATGGCCCAGATGCCAGTGCCGGTACCGAGGTCAAGTACGTGTCCAACCTTGGCATCAGGCTCACTTGGCGGAGCCAGGCCAAGCTTTTCGTGAAATGTAAGGATGAAAATATTATGCTGTAGGTCTGCAGTTGGTTACAGCTCGTCAGAGTAACCTTTCCACAACGCCAGAGACCCGAGATACAGGTAGTCATACCAAGTCTATCGTTTTCGGCTTCATCGTTAGGTAAAGCATATTCTTTGCCAATCTAATCAGGGCCTTGGGAACTCGGAGTGCTCGTGGTTATGAATCTCACTTCCGTCTTTGTATGCATGATATGTCCTCCCATTCTCGCGACGGTAGTTTAGAATCGAGCTTGAGACGCTTGCAGTGGATGACTCCATGTCCTAGTAATAATCAGAATCGAATTTGTTTCGATCACCGAGGAACAGTATGAGTACGTTTCCAAGAGATGAGTGAGTCTGTGTCGTCGACCTAACAACAATCAGATCATTTTCATTAATTCCAATTCAGCCCAAGCACTAACATGGTTATCAGGCACAATGATCGTCGGATCAGCTTCGTTTGTTTGCACCATCATGAGGGGCTATGGTTTGGATGATGTTTTGTTCTTGACGGACGTTTACTCAAGAGCTTTTATGTGTTGGCCCTCCCCTGTCGTGTGAAGCGACCCGTCACTCGACTTCCTAACCTGGATATAAATGCCACCCTGCAGACCCACGAGAAAACATATGACAGTTTCTAAGATCAATAGCGATGTGATGAGTGGTGGTATAATTCAAGTCGTATCGGTGGACTTTCTCTTCTCACCTAACCGAGGTGCCATGCTATGCCGCATGTTCTTCAAGTGCAAGCGAGAGATAATCTTAACCATGTCTTCACGCTCTGTCTTTAATTTGCTGATGCAATAGAAGTTTCTGTTTCACTTGTTATTAAAAAAAACTTTATTAATAATCTGTGAAAGGCAGAATCTCAGTATTAGAGCCTGCCAATCCATTTGTTTGCCCGATGATCTCTATCATTTTCCATGCATATCCACGGTGTTTTTTCAATACCGGCGTCTAGTCTCAGTCACATACGTCTAGCCACAACTTGTGGTGCTAATTACACCAGATGGCGTGCCTCTTAATCGAGGCGTAAATCACAATCGGACACGTTTTTATTAAGATGCAAACGAGGTTACGATCGGTTCTATTATAGTTTTTTTTAATTTTAATATTTTTTTTAATAGATGATAAATCAAAAATTCATACCCATAAAGGTAAAAAGTTAATTTCTCGTCATTGAGCAGGTCAATAATGTAAACTCAACAATTGAGGATAATTAGTTAGTCATTCTTGGTCCCGTTCGGCCCGTCTCCCCTGCTCGACAATCGCTAGTTGGCGTGGAAAACCTCAGGGTCCAGCAAAATTACAGAATCCGTCTACTAAGTGTGAGATGAAAGGCTTCAGCAAGCGAGAAACTTGATACGAAAGGCATAATTTAAGTAAATCTCCTGTGAATTGAAAGTCTAGAGCTATGACTTAATCATATGTCTTACGACCCAAAAGGTTATGTCCGACACGTTCTGTCTCCATCAGGAACGGGTGGTAGATGATCTGGTCCAAAGCCTCATCCAGATCCTTTGCATTCATCAGACGATACAGCCCTGGTGTCTCACTGTTCCACTGGTAAAAGTTGCCCGCCTCGTCGGTGAGCAAAAAGTTTGAGTCGTCCACCTCGCGGATAACTGGCTGTAAGCCACAGATATTGTAGCTCATGGCCAGGTTGCTTCTAGCAGGGTTAAAGTATATCTCGATCTCCATGAAACCCTCTTCGTTTGTCCATAAGTCGGTCAAGTCCTCGAGATTTGGAACAGAGACAACCTTGTTGACTGGCTCGGCAGGTCGTTCGCGAGTGCCTCGAGGGATCTTGAGGCGCGATGGCTGCCCAACCGTAAAAGCACCGGCTTCATCCGCTGCAATCATTCTGCTATAGAAGTATCAGTTTATGCTTATATTTGATGTCGTGGTTTGTTCGCGCTCACCTTTTGCTTCGGGTGGTAGAGAGCTTGTGGTAGTAGGTCGTAAGAGTTGTGACCTCAAGTCTTTGGAGTTGTGCTGATTATATTTACTACGTGTATTGCTGCATGTATAACCCCACCTTTTCACGTGCCAGGCAGGGAATATCACGCTATCCGACAAGCTAAATTGAGAAGCTTGTTTTACTACAGCCAACCATATTACGCCCTTTGACCTTATCGCACCCCATTAGGCATAGTGTGTAGAGCATGCTACTACAGCGAACCAAGATATGTATGATCAAGATCATCATCACGGCTTCACCAGTGTCACATTCTCCATATATTTCTTACGCTATCGGTATAGATTCACTATGTGCCAAGTTAAGAAGCATGCACACAGCATAGCCGAGGGGGTCCTGGGTCCTGGGTCCTGGTTTACTTACTATGGATTACCCTCGATAAACGTCCGGCCGCCTTTCCCGTCACTGCCCAGGTGATTTCTTCGTGTCACGGGGTAGACCTATCTTGAAATTCTTTAGAAGCTGCCACTGCAACTATGAGAATTTAAGGCGGTGAGCCTACTAACCTAAATGCAGGGCAATATCCCAAGGACTCTGATTAACAGGCTCAGCTCAACGCGTCAGTCCCCCATCAACACATCACTCACGCAGCCAAGAAAACAAGACGAGCACAATGTCTCAACCACAAAAACAGCCCAATATCTCTTGGGATACCTTCTCTACCTTCAACGACAAGCTTGATAGCAAGACTTTCAAGACGCCGCTCAACGGCAGTGTAAAAGAAGCAGCTACCCAGTTTACCAAATGGCTCGCCGGAATGCGACACGACCCCAAAAGCCATGGCTTCGCCAACAAATACACAGAAGCTGTGCAGAAACTGCTTGACTTCTTCTTCACTCAAGGTGCGAGCGTTAAACGCTTCAGTGTTGGTCCTCCTCCGCCATTGCAAGGTGGGCTGGTTGTCGCCGCTCCAATCCAGGTTCCGTACGGCGACCCTGGTAACACGATCGGTATTGTCGATGGCCCGTCTGCCCTTGGCTACATATTCAGCGTCGTCACGACTCCCCAAAACCCGACATGGCAGGATTACTTCCTCCCCCTCACGGTACTCTATTCCTGGGCTGTCTACCTGGCGCACATCTACCCTGTCGGGGCCCATCCACTTATTAAGCCAGATCTCGACGCTGTCCCTCGAATGTCGTGCGTCATGTACCTGCAGCGAAACAACAACACTCCTTCGCCTTTTTTCTTCCTAGGCCACACCAAGGCTAGGGCCACAAACCATAATCGTCAGTTCAGCGACGACACTCGAGACAACGCGATGTGCCTGGAGTACCGCGCCCGGATGGTGCACGATGCAGCTGAATTAGGAAACAGTACTCCCATTCTCTCCGTCGAAGATTTCATGCAACCGCTCTTTCAAAACATGCAGAACAACATCGAAATCGAGGGAGCTCTCCCCAAGTTTCCACCAAGTTTTACTGGCCCAGTAAACAACCTGAAGGACCTGCAAGTGCTACTAGGACTTGTTGCGAAGGTGCAATGGAGCACTACCGACACACCCATGACTTGGAACCCAAACAACCTGGCATCCGATACTCGCCTCGGCCATACCTTGACTCGACGTCCAACAGAGACCGTGCTTGACAAATTGATCCTTGCTCAAACAACAGGCTAAAGTACTGAGCCCGTTGAGCAACTGTGGACCGAGTTTTTCACGTTGTACATCACGCCCAGGATCTTCGTACCGGCAAACATGATCCCGCCCGCGATCAACCCGCCCTTTGAGCCGCGCAAGTACGCTCCAGATGCGCCCAGCATGGATTTGATTGTCCACAAGATTGCGACCAGAATGTACACTGAGTACAAGAATCTGTTGGATATCAAGTTGAAAAAGGCCGTACAGCTGTCCAGAGCGCGGCGGACGCCGGAGCTTGTTGACCCTGAGGATACTGCTCTGGAGCAGTATTGGATAAACAAGTTTCGAAAGTACCTGTCGGAGGACTATGGTCGCTGTGCTGAAACGTACCCAGCCTCTGCTATCTCGTAAGCTAAGCGTCCTTTATGAAATGGAGGGCATGTGACGTATGTAGCTAACTGAGGTAGGAACCTCTTCTGGAATGCTCCCGATCCGTATGTCGTGACTACTGAAGGGCTCGACATCCGAGGATTCGCACTGGAAACCCGGCTTGTGGGCATGGGCGCGGTAGAGGAACGTCTGTTGGACCAAAAGTTCGATACCGACCAGATGGACGCGATATCTAAGAAACTAAACCGTACCGTATATCGCCTGCCTTGTGCTCAGTTCTGTCAGAAGATGCTGCCGGTTGTACAAGCGACGCCAGACGTTAGTGCTTACAACGATGATTTGGTCAACCATGTTGGCAAAGACTTTCCAGTATCATAGCCTAGATATTAGACTTGTCACTGGTATCAGACCAAGTCTTGACGTTTGTTCGTTTGGTTACTATAGGTAGACTATAGTAGTATTAGGCCAATCTACTCTTTTTTCTCTCCGGATCGTCTCTGATTGATGGAAAAACAGGTCGGGTAAACGGACATAACCCGGACTTTTGCATACTGCCAATCGGCCGATCCTCGACTGTTAAAAAGCCACCAAGTCCAAGAACTTTACCATCTTGAAAATTATTTAAATCCTTTTGCCATCTACAATTACATGTAATAATGGAAGACATGATAGAAGAAATTGAAAAAACCACCGCCATCACCTTTACAAACCCTGTTCTCACGGGCTGCAACCCAGACCCCACCATTTGCGTAGTTTGCGCTACGGAGTCGACTCCTACGACCTTTTTCCTCAGCACTTCAACTTTCGAGTTATTCCCCGGATGCGCTATTTACACTTCCACCAACTTGATTGAGTGGAAGCTCATTGGTCATGCCCTCAACCGCAGGAGTCAGATTGACTTGCGCACTGTTGAGCCAAGTGCGGGTAGTTGGGCGAGTACGCTAAGATATCGACCTGAGGAAAAGAGGTGGTATCTGGCCAATGGTCTTTATCACAGATATAGACCTACCGTGGATGTAAAGATATGTCCCATGGCATTCAGTTTCACTTGCTGATAGCAATCTTAGGAACGTATTTTCCCACGGGGTTTTTATGTCTGGACGGATAATATCTGGGACGAGAATGCATGGTCTGACCCAGTTTACTTTGATAACCCCGGCTTTGACCAAGATGTAAGTCGCCTACACCAAGAACCTCTTCCCAATGCTTACAGAGCGTAGTTATTCTGGGACGACGATGGGAAAGTCTACCTCTCCACAACTATGCGTCTAGCGTGGAGAAAACCAAACTCCAAGCAAAAGGATTTTGCCATTCACATCTCTGAAATTGACATTTCAACCGGACGGACCTTGACCGCTCCCAAGGTCATACGCGAGTCTCCTCACGGTATTGCAGAAGGTTCTCACATCTTCAAGCGTGGCGACTGGTATTACCTGTTGACTGCTGAGGGAGGAACAGAGGCTGGCCATCAAGAGTGGGTTCTTCGCAGCAAACATGGCCCACTTGGTCCATGGGAGGGCCAGGGCAAGCCGCTCTGGTACAATGGACCTGATGAAGAAGTTCAGCGCACTGGACATGTTGATGTCTTTGAAGACGGTAACGGAGATTGGTGGTCGGTCATGTTGGGAGTGAGGCCCGTTGAGAACGAAGGGTCTTACTTGGAACCACAGTTGGGTATTATAACACTTTCCCGGAGGTAAATTACATGCTAAATTCGTCAGGTCGAGAGACTTTCCTCGTCAAGGTTGATTGGGAAGATGACTGGCCGGTTTTCAACGACGGCAACAACGTCACATTGGAGACTGTAGGAAGAGATCTTACCCAGCCGGCATCAGAACCACCTCCTGCATATCGGAGGTCAATCTGGACTGCCGATTTCCAAAGAGACACGCTTGAGCTGGGATGGTATCAAAAGAGTACTACCCCTCGCATAACCCAATTTGCGATTCGATCTAACATATCTTAGACACCCCTCTAAAGCAATGCTACACTCTAACAGAAAGACGCAATGTACTGAGGCTCTATGGCAACTGCTATGACCTGACAAGCCCTGAATGTCCCGCGATGCTTCTCAGAAAACAGACGTCGTACGATCAGATTTTCACAGTCAAGATGCAATTCGACCCTACAGTCCGAGGTAATGAGGCTGGAGTTGTTCTGTGGTGGAGTCCGTACTCGTTTGTCTCTCTGGGAGTCGTCGCGGTTAAGGGTGAAGATGGCAAGATTGAGCGTAAGATGCACTACAAATTGCCATCTGGTAAAGCTGGCGAGTTCAAGGTAAGATCAAATTCATTCGTCAAACTCGACAGCAGCTGATACTCTGAGCAGACTTCCCTTGAAGATATTGACAGCAACGTGAACTTGATCACGTTTGTCGTTCGCGCGTATCCTACCTTTTACGATTTCTCCTATTGGGCTAGTGGGAAAGAGTCAGATGCAGTTACAGTACGACCTGAGAATCTAACGGTGGCACCGCCATTTGGAGGATGTTTTACGGGTGTTATGTTTGGGGTTTATTCTTTTGGCAAGAATCAGCCTGTGCTGGATCCAGCTGACTTTTTGGAGATTAGTCTGCAGGAACTAAAAGAATAGATAGACTTGGATCTAGATGTTATAATGCATATATAAAACAGTAGTTATTTGGAGATACGTTTATAACTTAAGAAAGGGTGTACGACAAAGACATATCATCGGGACAGATACAGACAAGCACAGTGAAAAAAAGAGTCGAAGCTATTCGGCCAGACGCAAAAAAAGTAAAAAGAATTCAATGACATGTTTGAAACATGTGGCTGGATCTCTCCCGCCGGGAATTGAACCCGGGTCTCAAGCGTGACAAGCTTGCATACTGACCACTATACTACGGAAGAAGCCGGGTGTGAACACCCGAGTAGTTTGGATCACTGATTGGGAATTGTAGCCTAGTTACTGTATATATAGCCTCGTCGCATCATAGATGTTTCCACGTAATACAACGTCTCGCCGCACAAAGCAACGATCAGAATCAAACATGCTTCAAAAAATTGCTCCAATGTTTCTGCCTTTGTTATACTTATATTCAAGTTTTAATGATTGTATCGTTATATATATACTTGTCCTCATATCCAACCATACTCATATCAGTTTCTAAGCCTCTCCCCAAATTTCATCCGCAATCTCCCTCACCAATGCAAGCTTCTTCTTCTCCTCCTCAAGGTTAAGAGGATATCCACTCTCATGAGTACTAAATCCACACTGAGGACTAACCGCAATTCTCTCCAGCGCCTCTTTCTGGCTCTCACCCGTTCCCTTGGCCACCCAATCCGCCGCGCTAAGCACACGCTTCTTCATCTCCTCTTTATCCTCCAGCTGCGGCAACTTGGTGCTGATAACTCCAACCACAACGTTCTTGTTCTTGGGGAGGAACTGAAGTGGTTCGAAGCCGCCGGCGCGCTCGGTATCGTACTCGAGATAGAAAGTGTTGACATTCAGATCCTTGAAGAGCTTCTCGGCGATGATGTCGTACTTGCCCTCCGCAAAGTGACGGCCGCCGATAAAGTTGCCGCGGCAGAGATGGATACCTGTGTGCATATCTGAGGGAATCTTGGAGAGAGAGTTGTTGTAGAGCTTGATGTAAGCGTCTAATAGATCATCGACGGTGCCAATGTTGTCAGAGTCGGCAGCCCAGCCGTCGCGGAACTTTTGACTGCAAAAGTCTACATCGCGTCAGTATGAAAATCAGTCACTGAGAGGGGCCAACTTACACGCCATGCCAGGGTCATCAAATTGAACATTTCGAAGACCAGCCTTGTACAGCTGCTCTAGCTCATCCTGGTACACCTTTGCAACATCCTCGAAGTACTCCTCATCGTTCTTGTAGGCCTCAGGGGTGTAAGCCTTGCCTTGCTTGTAACGCATGTGGAACCAAGCAGGTGTAATCATAGTGAGCTTAATAGAGCCCCATTCCTCCTTGGGCACAAACTGCTGAACGAGTTGCAGCTCATGAAGATTCGACACAGACTTTTCAGAGCTGTAGGATAGCTTTCCACCAGCAATGACAGATTCACCGGGCATGACCTGACGATCCTTCTCAATCAAGCTGACCACGTCCGGATGATAGAGACGAAAAAAGCTGGCCTCAGCGTCCTTGAGTTGCGTGGTTCCCTCGAATTCATCCCACATAAGACCCCAGAAGCGAGTTCGGGTGAATTCGCCGCTGGTGACAGCTTTGAAGCCCAAGTCCTGCTGCATCTTGACTACATCTTTGATGGCAGATGTCTCCACTACGTCGAGACCAGCGTTTTCGGGGGTTAGTCCCTTTTCGCGGATCTGCTCTCTGACGTCGAGGAGAGCTTGGGGGCGGAGTAGAGAGCCCATATGCTCGGCGCGGAAGGGCTTGGGTGCAGCGGCCATATTGACAGGTTTCTTCAACCGCTTTGTATAAATCTAAGTTGATAGAATGTGAGATTAATTGTGAAAAGACTTGTTTAAAAGATTCTTGTTCAACGTCAGCTGTAAGAGGGGCGTTGCGGGACTTTATCCGGAGGGCGGGGTCCCAAAAAGGGCTGGATGACCGAGATCTGGACTGATCTTGGTCATTTCTAGCGTTGTATTCCCGTACTACCGACTCTGGGTCCTTGATGATTGATACTTGATGCGAGAGGGGTAATAATATTTGGAATACTATTGGCTGATGCTCAGAGCGGATCGGTATTGATATTGCAACGTTGTTTTGACTGGGGCCACTTTCTAACGTAGTACAAGAGCGTTGTCTTTATTCAACTTAATGATTGGGTTGTTTGCTAGTGATGGTTATACGGCCTTCAACTGACGTTAGTCTGGATGAGATTTCTATTGAGGTTGATCGATATTTCGCCTTGTAATGGGTGCTCACGGTGTCTTTAATAATCCAAAATATCTGACCGACTGGCTGATGCTCAGTGAAAATGAATAAATTTATAGTCGTGACTGTATAGGAACTCAATTATATATCATGAAAATAAGTGCAATGTAGCCCAAAGCTAGCTGATTCTAACTTTAAACAATGAAAAGTAGTTATTCCGCAACGCTACAGGTCTCTGAGTCGCCTCGAGCTTATCGAGTTGGGCAGACTCTCCTCAAGTGCGTACTCTAATAATCCTCAACAGGAAGAAGTGCCTTGATTGGCTTTCCATCACGTCTGCCACCAAACTTGATCTCATAGACTTGCCCTTTCCCTTCTCCTTCGAAAAAGTTTGCCGAGACCTCGACAACATAAACATTGTAGTTGAGGTTGAGAAACCGGGGGACACTTGTTGCGAATTTTCCACTATGTGTTAGCGCACCACAGCTATGCATATCTTGATCAGGACCTTACCCGATGCCGAAGCCATGGAGAGCATTGTTTGCGTAATTGAGGATGACGTCCACTTCAAAACTCAGAGTTTCATTGTCGGCTGTCTGGAAGATATATCGGTTGTTGTAGAACTACAATCTCGTCAGATCAGATCTTACTAGAAGCATGAATCACACCAAGGACTTTACGTACGCTATTCTCCCCGGCTTCGTTTACAACCACACGCTCATATGCAGCCCCAACGGGGAGAATTTCAGCCTCAAAGGCACCAGAGACCTTGCCACCTTCTCGGTTGGGGACCAAAGCTGTTGGACCATCTAGAGTGGAAACATTGGCTGGGAAGTCGACTGACAGGTCAAGCTGAAGGAAAGGCTTGATTTTCGGGTTCTTATAGACGCCAATTGCATCTTTGCTGCGGGTAGTAGAGTCATTAAGGCCTAGAACGAGTCCAGCTTGGAGGATGATTGCTTGAACAAGGGCAATGCGCATTTTGGTGGACTTATTAAATGTTTTGACTTATGAGCTAATAGAATGAATTGAAATGTGTAAAGTTAGCTTTCTAGAAGATAAAAATCTGTTCTTATACTGCGTCTGTACTTCGAAAGTAATATGCCGCCTCGATGCTCACTCCAATATACAACACTCTGATCACGTTCGCTCTTCGCTGTCGCTGTCGCGCTCGCTATGTTTGCCAGCGAACAAGCGATTCCACGGAGTGTTGCAATAAAGAAAAATGGAATGAACAAGAGATGAGACAGGCTTTACATGAAGATTGGCTGAAATATTTGCAGGGTATCATTGGTGCGTAGAGTAGGACAGTCTGGAGCGAAACTAGAGAGTTGGTACTCGCAATTCAAGTTCATCAATCCTTATGAGATGGTTTTTGTGTAAAAGATTTAACGATGCTTGTAATCTGCAGGTTGTACAGTATTTAGCATCTCGAATTACTGAGGAACTAAGCTTGAAAAGCCTTGTCAGGCGTACTGCAGGGCGTGGTTATCAGTTCAGCTCCAGTCTGGTAACGCTCACTAGTTCATTAACTGAATGCCACCCAACGACTCCTCATATTCAGCTCAGTTTTGGAACTTGCCATTCCCATTCTTATTCCTACAAAGTCCAATCCTTGAACCCAATAGCCTCGATCTCACTGAGATGGACGGCGTATCTGTTGCCGCATCCTGCGTGGCGCTTATCCAAGCTGCTGACAAGACGTTTCGGGTCATATTACAATTCGCACGAGACTGTAAGGATGCTGAAACCGACTTGGCCAATCTTAATCAGGAACTCTCCGCCTTGATGCGAACTTTGAGCCTACTGAAAGACCTTGTCCCCGACGGCAGCGAGTTCGCTGACAGCACTTTGACCATCAACACGAAGCGAGACATCCGAGACATCATTCACAATTCGCTTAATGTGGCTAAAGATATTGAGAAAGTGCTTCTTGGTCATGAAGGGAGGTTTGTAGCGCTCAGCTGGGCTGCTAGAGGGAGGGGAAAGGTTGCCACGCACAAGGCTTTCTTGGAAACCAATCGACGCGCTCTCAGTTTGGCGGTCGATACAATCACATTGTAAGTGCCAAAGCTCACTCTTTTATTCGAGTTAAAGACTGATTGTACTCAACAGAGCTACCGCCAAAAACATTAAGCACGACACAGCAAACATCCTCGATGACACTACCCACATCAAAGGAGATATAGGGAGTATCATGTCCCGGATCCGGCATCTGGAAGGGTTGGTCGCGGCAAAGAATGAAGACGACCCCCGTGCGTACATGCTGAGGCGTTACCTGAATGATCTATCTTCGGTAGCGGGGTCTGTATGCGACACGTCCTCACGACCTACTTCTACCGAGATTGAGGTTGACTTGTAAGCTCATATGATTCTATTCTGGAAAATATAGCACACTAAAATCATATAGCAACTCGGCACCAGAGTCTATAGCTTCTAGTACGGATGTCATAAACAATGCTGAACAAGTACAATCTTACACATACTCTCCGTCAAACAAAACGCCCGCGGACAAGACAGGAGGTCCAAATACTTTCAATATGACGAAAATCATCAACTCTTTGGCGATAGATGAAAAAAACATATTTCAAGGGCAACCTTGCGTGCAAAACGAACTGCCTTTATCACACGAACCGGACGAAGACCCAGCCATTCAGCCGTCAGATACATTGGGTTTGGGGAAGACGGAACTGCTTTCTTCGCAGCCAGCGAGGCGTCTATCTTACGTTATGAAACGGACCCAAATACTACCAAAAGACCACTGTTTGGGATCATTTAAGATAACGCCTGACGGAACTAAGATTACGTGTGACATTTCACGTAAAGGGGGAGACCCTCGCTTAGTTGGTACAGTCTGGCAGTATGAGCCATATCATACGACTACCCATGGCTCACAAACTCAGTTTGAACCGCGTGAGTTCAGGCCTATCATAAGGGCAGCTCTCATACAACCACTTAACCTCATCTAAATCCCCAGGACACCAGTACCTGATGCGACTGGAAATTCTAAACATGGATGCATCTATAGTCCTTTTAAGGACTTCGAAGATTCACTGGAAAGTGCACGATCGATACACTGAAACAACGCTTGTTACGCTGGGGGCTAGAACAATGTTTTCAGGCTGCATACCGATCTCAAAGAACTGTGTGTTATTCATTCTTACAGAATTGGTCAAGCTTTCCTCTACTACTTCTCACCTTTTCCGAGTCCGGAGAATGGAACATTCAAATGGCAAGAAAACCACCCATTTGGAATCCCAATACCTCCCGTTCAGCGGAGAGAGCGCATATGGCGGAGCTGACCGATTTACCTTTTCACGCCATGACCGTACTATCACTGCTCTTGGTGACTGTGGCTCTACCATTTATACTTGGAGGCTAGACCCAGACTGGTTCGTCGACAAGCAGCTTACGAATCTGCCGACAATTGACAACCCGAGCAAAATCGAACTGCCAAAAGATTTTAGAGCTAAAGCACAACGCTTGAAGGAAATTATACGGATGGGCGACACGGTGTTGATTCTAGAACAACCTCGGTCATCACTTGAGCGAAATCACAAATACACAGTCACTGGCTGGAATTTATCCTCGGGCGTGGCTCGGCAAACGTTCACAAGGAGTCATGTTATCGAGGGATATTCTTTTTGGCCTGGAGCTAAGCTTTCCAGTGACGGTAAGCTTCTGATGTTTTGTCAACGGATAATAGGTCAGCCCGAGGAGATAACGATTCTTGAAGTAAGCACGATGTCTTTGGTTCAACGCTTTGATAAGGGCCCACCAACCAGCCCTTCTTACGTTTTCACGCCAAATTTTGATGTAATTGTAAGCATCGGTAAGCGTTATTTAGACAACGGGAAGTATGAGGCTATACTAGAGGTTTATGAGCTTAAATAGCTTTTGGAAAAGTGAGCAAGATGAGGTGGACATCTAAACCAGGGGTTCTAGTATTGGTATGAGAAGGTCAACAGATAGCCTAGGCTGTTACTGCATGCCACTTGAATCTCACGTCTTGCCCTGACGGTATGGGCAGCTTCTGAGTTAGATAATCGCATATCAGAATATTTAGTGGCTCAAACAAGGCTGGGTAAAGTTTGGAATGAACTCGACGTATGGTGATATATAATATAGGGTGAGCGATATCATTCGCTGGGTGCCAGTTTTCGTTAAATCTATTCCAAACCCATCCCTGAGAGCAACATTCCAAATTGATGGTAAAAGAAGCCCCTAACAAAAGGCATTATCAAGCTCTAAGAAATTTGATCAAAATCTTAATATAATTCTTATTATCAATCAACGAAAAACTCGACTCCGGCTGCCAAGTTCCAGGATCGACAAGGATGTGCTACGGCTGAAAAGCCGAGCTACGTCAAGTAATCACGCGCGGACAGGGCAGGCCAATCATGGCAATTCCGATGTCACACAAGTAAGAAGCTTTGGTTTGCCAGACTTGTTCTTTTATTTCAACGTAATTTGCCGATAGAGTTGCGTGCTTTCTTTTGGCTTTGAAACGGTTCGGGGAGTCCGATGAATGTACTCAGCATAGTTGCTTAACAAAAACAACATGAAATACACAGACCTACCCCTTCAAAACTTCCGATGCTGACCTTGAAATGACGCCATAAACGGGAACATCACCAGGATCTCGGTCAGCAGAACCCACTATAGCACTATAGATCGGCGATGTTTGTGCGTGGCACCGTGGCACACGGTACAAAGTGGATTGCACCATCAAACCCCGCGACAACGCAACGCGGGGAGTTGCAACAACCTGGTACCTTTTGTTTTAACTCTTGCACAAGCCGCTGACGATCACAAAAGGATTATTTATTTATATAACAATAGTATGCAGTCCACTTCTCACCGAGAGGCGGCACGTCTCTTGGATTCATCATACACTACTGCTGCTGCTGCCATGGCATCGGATAAAGAGCGCAAGGCCTACGGGTCTATCAACAATGGCCATGATGATGATGACGACGATCGAAGAGACAGTTTTGTCCAAGCAGCAGATGACGATGCTATTATCCCAAAAGGTGCCCTTGATCCTGTTTACGAAGCAAAAGCCCGCATCCTCAATAGAGCTGTGAGTCAGCCACCACCTCTCTCCAAACAAAGACCTCCAAACGGATCCTGTTCAGTCACTATTGACACGGCCAGATTCAAGATCTCGGCATGGGACGCTACCAGTGGGAGCTATTCATCGTCATAGGCTTTGGCTGGGCGAGCGATAATCTATGGCCTATAGTAACATCGCTCATTCTCCCCCCTGTCGCAAACGAATTCGGCGTAACCCATCCGCCCTATCTCACTCTGGCCCAGAACATTGGTCTTTTAGCTGGTGCCATGTTTTGGGGGTTTGGCTGTGATGTTTGTAGGTTCATCACTACGGATATCCTTCTTGACTCGTGTACTTAATTCTTTCAGTTGGTCGGAAATGGGCATTCAACGTCACCCTCGGCCTCACTGCAGTTTGGGGTCTTATCTCAGCCAGCGCACCTAATTTTGCCGCCATTGCTACCTTTGACGCTTTATGGTCTTTTGGTGTAGGAGGAAATTTACCTGTCGACTCGGCCATCTTTCTCGAATTCTTACCAGCGTCACATCAATTTCTTCTCACAATTCTTTCCATAGACTGGGCTATTGCACAGGTCATTGGTACGCTCATCGCGTGGCCACTCTTGGGGAACTTTACATGTGAGCAGGATGAGATATGCACACGCGGACGAAACATGGGATGGCGCTATTTCACCCTCACCGTTGGTGGACTCACACTCCTCATGTTCCTTGCGCGGTTCCTCCTCTTCAAGATTTACGAGTCGCCCAAATATCTCATGAGCAAGGGTCGAGATGAAGATGCTGTTCGTGTCGTGCACACTGTCGCCAAGAAGAATGGAAAGACGTCGGATCTCACATTGGAGGATCTCAGGGCCTGCGAACCAGAGGGATATGTTGCCCAGACGGATACAAGCGCCGCATTGAAGCGATACTTGGAGAAGGTCGACTTGAGTCATATCAAAGCCCTCTTTGTTACAAAAAAGCTCGGTCTCAGCACTGGATTGATCATGGCAGTTTGGGCTCTCATCGGTCTAGGCTATCCCCTATACAACGCCTTTATCCCATTTATCCAAGCGACCAAGGGAGCTGATTTCGGCGACGGCAGCACGTACATCACGTATCGCAACAGTCTCATCATCGCTGTTCTAGGCGTTCCCGGTGCATTACTGGGAGGTTGGCTCGTCGAACTGCCTCAGTTGGGACGAAAAGGTACTTTGTCTTCTAGTACCATCCTGACAGGCGTCTTTCTCTACTGCTCTACAACTGCGACGACTAGCAGCGCTCTGCTTGGCTGGCAATGCGCTTTCAATTTCTTTAGCAACATCATGTATGCGGTGCTCTACTCGTTCACACCAGAGCTGTTCCCCACGCCTCATCGAGGAACGGGCAATGCTTTGTGCGCTTCGTGCAACAGAATCTTTGGTATCATGGCTGTAAGTTGATCCCCGACATCTTTGTAACGATCGTGTACTAACGTTCCATAGCCCATCATTGCCATCTTTGCAAACTTGGAAACATCTGCTCCAGTCTACACCAGTGGCGCACTATTCATCGCTGCCGGTCTCTTGGTCTTGATAATGCCCTTTGAGTCCAGAGGCAAGGCTGCACTCTAGAGAACCTTCGTATGATACCCACATGGAAACACCAACAGTTGGATAATTAGCATGGATATGGATTAGCGACAGCTCAGTGAAACCTTTACTTCTCTGAACAAGTAGCGGGATCGGGCTTGATGCATGATTTATTTTGCACTTAATAATGACTCACGAACCGAGAAGCAGTCACGCTTTACTGTTTCTCTCCCTTCCCATCTAGTTCCTTGACCAAGTCCGTTTCAAAGGATAACCCTGCATCTCTTCGTAGAATGCCATACACAGATGACGAGTCAAGTGGCCTTCCCTCGCCTTCCGAGAGTTGATTTGCCTCTTTGAGATGTTTGCTAGAAACTTCAGCAACCTCTAACTTTGGTTCAGGGCCATACTAACTAGTAATTCTGACTATCTGTACTGTGACTCCGTCTTGAAGCTGATAGAAAACAAATGGTTGATACACGGACATACAAAGCAGCAGTTCGATCCGATCCTATCAAAGGTGAGTGTTGGCCATACAGAAACTACCCACACAGGCCATGAGCTCCGGGGAGCTAAATGATCTCATAGTTTGTTCTTCATAATCACAATGAGGGCGTCTTAGCGTTTTTTGTGCCAAAGCAGGCTGCGTTCAACCCAAGATATCATATTGGTTTGAAGCAGATGTTGAATGCGATGTAATAACACTATTCTAAAGTATCTATCCCTCCTCCACCCGTATCTGCCAAAGGGATGTAGGTTCGACAACCCGGCAAGGCAAGTCAAGATAGTGAATGGCATCTCCATGAGACCTAATGCACTCATCTACCTTCTGGTAGCTAACCCGGAGTTGTAATGAATAGAGCTCAGCGACACCCTTCCATGCCTCTGTGGCATCCTGGCTCAAATCTAAGTCCCATGTGCCTCGCCAAGTAACATGAGCATAATAAATCCTTCTGCTATACATAAACGCGCAGGCATTGCCTGGACTCCCGCTCCAGAGAACCATGGTAGTTAACTCGGGCATCCGCAATGCAAACTTCGCCGTGGTGACAAGCAGGCTGTTGATTTCCTTTTGCCGAGATTTGCCTTTCTGCATCAATTTCGATGTCATGGCCAGGGATCGTAGGTGCTTCCATTTCCACATCCTGTTACAAGCCTGGAAGAAATCCTCAGCGTTGATAAGGAATGAGACAATGAGTTGTTCGAGCTTTCGACTTGTCTGGGCGATGTTCTCACTATTTCTGGAGGTGTTATCCCTTGAATAAAATCTCGATATGCTCAGATAAGGACTTAGATCTGTAATCAAGCTTTTAGAAAGGAGCCGGTTAGAGTCTCTGAATAAGGTCAACCGCTTCAAGGTCTTGGGCAGGGGCATATCAAAATCGCCCGGACGACCTATCATTAGAATAGTTAGTGGTCTGATTGGCTTGGTTGGGCACAAAGAAATAATGATATTCTTGTTTCCACAATGTTTGGGGGGTGGTTGTACATACCTTTTTTTGTACTAGCGAAAGAGAAGCCTGGAAAGATGCTTGTATACAAAGGTAGCCATGACTCGTAAACCAAATCTGTCAGGCAGGAGAACCTGGATAAGAGTGATTCCAGTTTGCGAGGTACGAGGCAATGACGAAACTGTCGACGTATCATCAAGCAGGTGACTACATCGACCCGGGGTAAATCTAGATCCTTCAGCTCAATAGCTCCGAAGATTCGCTGCATTGCAGAAAAGGGAGGAGGTCTAGTCTGTCGACCATTTTCCCAGCCATGCCGAGGGTCATGCCACCCATGCTCAACAATATTTGAGGGGCAGTCGTCGTCGAAGCGAAAATTCTTGAACCAATGCTCCGAGTCATTGGCAGCTGTCGCGTTGAGTTCTAGAGTCAAGGGGAGGCCTGTGGTCTTCCAAGTGCTCAAGACCCGAAGCAGCTCCTGGATTGCCTGACTCATAGCAATATCATTCCTATTGTTTATATTTCCAAATTCCTTGTTGCAATTACGACAGCCATATTCGAGTAGCGCGATATTGAGATAAATATGTCTCACAAGCCCCCTTTGTCGGACAATTACTCGTCCAAACTCACTCAAGCACGATGATTTGAGTTTTAGCTTGGACATGTTTCTTGCACCAATGACACTCTGCCACTCTTTTGACACAGAGGCCAGGGAAGCCCAGCGAGGGTTTTTCAGGTCGACGATTGTGTTGAGAATTAGGCGACGGATCTCTAATGGTAGAGATATCCAGCGGAGGAACTGTGAGCTGCGAAGTCTCATTTTGTGTTGTCGGGCTTCCATAGTGATGGAAGGGTTGCGTTCTAGTTGCGACATCGAGATGTAGCCTGTAAGAAGAGACAAAGCTTCGTATCTTGGGGGGAGCTTGCAGATTTTATAGTCAGATTCAACTGACTGACTCACTGACTGACTCCGAGTTTAACCTCTTGAGCCCGAGAAGTAAGTTCAGTTTCAGCAGCATAAGCTTTTCTGTATTGTCGCAGGAAGCAATTAGGCACCGATTGCATGAGGAGATATGTACTTTATTCATTCGAGGCTTAAAGTCTCTTTTGCCCACCAAAGTCAAAATGTAGCGGTACAGCTGGACCATGCCCTAGTAGAGTCGTTTTCAGTATATTGCAATGTCTTTAGTTTCAAGAATAATATCACAAGCTCTCTTCTAGCTAACTGGTTCACTCATGCCATATTTATCAGTCCCCAAAGGAAGAGCTATCTGTCTAAATTATGTATGCATCTTGCAAGTAGCTTAACGAAACTCCCTACTAGTCGACCACACGGAACTGACACTCCATATCACGCAACCCTCATCAAGAACCTCATAATACACACCCCCATAGCGTTCCTCCTCAGCTATTCCCTGACATTTAACGCGGCTCAAGGCAGACTTGCACTTGTCACCCAGCTCAACGTCAGCCTTGGGTCTACATCTTTCGATACCAGAAGTCCAGCCCACGCTGACCGACAGTCCGTGTATACCACCAAGTTTATAGGTTTTTGCGACATTATTCCACAAGCCAGTTGGGTTGAGAAGAGTGCGGGATCCATTACAGAAGTCGTTTATGGCGTCGTCGAGTTGATCTGGTGTATAGGGCTCCGCTAACTCGTCATCCTTCCACGTGGACGTGTATGTGCATAGGCACTGCTCTCCAATATCGTCAGGAAGCTCTCCATTGGCAATTGTCGCAGTGGCGGATGGTGGACAAATGCCATTCCATACCGACTCGGTGGGGGTTGCAGTCGTCGACGAAGGTTCAATGACAGTTGTGAAGGTGGTTTGAGTAGACGACGTGTCACTTGATGTCATGTCTGTGCTGGTTACCACTTTGTCGGTGATATCTGGAAGGCTGAAAGGCGCATAACCTTGGAAGGAGTATGTTCTAACTACTCCAGTGGTGGCAGCAGCTCGTCTTAAAGGACACGCACCTCCGGTGAAAGAGGTTGCTCTCGAAGCACTGATGCTGCACCCGGTAATGAGGCTGGTTGAGGTGGTGCATGTTGTTGTTGCGCTTCCGTCCGCTATGCCTGTGCTACATGCCACAAAGACATCGGTAATAGTAGCGGTGGTGTCACAGGTGGTAGACTCCTTAGCGGTCGACTCCTCCGGCTGGTCTGTTGGTTCATTTGGATCTTCGGGATCCTCATAATCCGGGACATCTTCAGGACCTTGAGGGCAGTTTCCAATCGAGGCCCCGAGAACTCTGGTGTAAGGGAGAGAGAACTTGAGGAGATTTGGAAAGTTGAAGACGACGTTTGGGATAGGCGGCAAGTTCCAGAGAACAACACCACCTCCGCAACCTGGGCAGCCGACAATGACTGATACGACGGTAGTTTCGCCGTCCTTCTCCGTGGTGATCCAGGTGTTTACCGGTAGCGTGGTGTCTGTGAGGATGTCCGTTGAGAAGCCGGGGGGCGGAGCAGTTATCGTCCCAGTAATACTGGCGGTTGTAATTGAGCTGTCATTAGTCTGAGTGACAGCAGGATCAGTTGGGTTTGGCCTGGTAGCTGCGTCGGTAGGTTCAGTGGGTTCAGGATTGGCCTCAGTGCTAGGTTCATTGTTGGATTCAGTTGTGGCACCAATCGAGTCGGTTGTAGCAGAATCGACAACACTGGACTCGAAGTTGTTGGTCTCGGTGGTTGGACTACATGTAACCTCTCCCGAAGGAGTTACTTCAGTCACATCAGCCATACTGGTCTCTTCGCTTTCTAGAGCAGTAGTATCGGATCCAGCAGTAATGCTAACCACGTCTGACTCCGGGGGCACATCTCTGGATTGAGAATCAGTTGCCTCATGGTTCGTAGTGGGCTGCGTGGTATCAAACTCAGTATTACACACGGTTTGTGTCACGCTACCGTCTGTTCCAGTTGCTGTATCCGTCACAAGGCTTGGTTCTGACTCGGTGATGATCGATTGAGTCTCATCAGTCTGACTGGCGGTTTGGGGCAAGGACCCTGATTCCGACCCAGTAGAAATAAGCTCAGTTGGGTTACCCTCTGTGGTAGTGATGGATGCGTCTGATTCAACGGTCGTGTCGGGTAGGGCAACCGACTCCGATCCAGTAGGAACAACAGTTCTGAGATCAGTATCTGTCTGGAAATTAGATGTACCAGCACCAGTCTCTGCGTTGGTTCCTGTCACAACTCCATCAGACTCAGTTGTTGCATTTGGGATGTCTGTGGAGTCGGATACAGTAGTCTCATCGCCATCTGTTACCCCAGCTTTGGATTGAGTAGAGTCAACTGTGGTAGTAATGCTGGGATCAGTCACAGTAGACTCTATATCAGGCCCACCAGATACAGTTGCGTCAGGATCTTGTGCATTGCCAGATGTTGTACCTGTTACTCCAGGCAAATCATGCGTCGATCACGAGGTGGTATCATCTGAGCCTGTGGCAGACTCTTTTGGCGTAGCATCAGCCGAAGAACTCCGAGAGGCTGTGTCTTCCTCAAAGGTCGAAGTAACGCTTATCGTTCCAGTAGGGAGAAAGTCGGACGTCTCGATAGTAATAGACGCATCCGACGGCAATGCAACACCATCTATGGTTGAAGTTTTGGTGGGATCGAGAGTGAAAGCCGTTCCATCAACGATAACGACTTGCCCAGGGCCTTGAGGCCCTAGAGTCAGCGTATGGTCGCCGATGGTGTGAATTCCTGGGCTGAGAGTGGTGCTTCCCACAACCAGACCATCATCGCCGATAATGACTACAAGTCCAGGAGCCAAGGTTATAGGATGAGCTTGGGCATCGCCTGTAGTAGCAGTTGCGACAGGTGATTCTGTAGTTGTTGGAAGAAAGGTCTGTGCATCTGAGCTGAGAGGTTTCTTTGGAATGCATCCTGATAACACGACGTTGCTGAAACCAAGTAGGGAGAGAGCCCTCAACAACGCCATAGCTAACTAGTGTACTTGAAAAGAAAGAAGGTAAGGAGTGAAGGGAAGATACTCAGTGATCCTAAGATAGGGAAAGGAAGGGAAACCAGCCAGTGGAGGCCGTGTCAAATAGTCCTTGAATAAAAATAGAATGACAGCTTTGGTTTCCTGAGTAGACTTTACTCTCCATAGTATATCGTATGCTTTACTTGAGCCACAGCCTAATGATATCACGTCAACACCATGTAAGCAGATTCGTAGTCTTGGCTAGGGGGCCGAGGCACCATGGCAGGGTTAGGAACTGGCAGTGCCCCTGCATTACGCTGAGAAGATAGATTCATCAGGGTTGTTAGAACCTAGAAATACAAAAGAAATCGCTCAAAAAACAGCTCTCCAGCTTGACAGTAAGGGTCTCTTTTGCTCTTGTAACCTTCACAAGTGCCAAGCTTAACTCGCAGCGTAGAGAAGCCAATCCGAATTAGTGAATGGGAGATTAATTGCTGCAGCTTGGAGGCAATGAATATACTGTCCTGCATAGCCGTACTGTCACGACAACAAAGCGACGTTGCAAACTCCTTCAACAATCCCAAGAAGATGCGGACAAGGACGAATACGCAAGAGACTTTCTCACAAAGCTAACGTTCAAATCTAAGAGCATGAACAAAATGCTCAGCGTATCTGTGGATCAGGCACAGGGTCTGATGACCAGCTTTACGAGCATATCGCCGCGCATAAGTGTGTGCAATATCCTGCCCAAGGACGAAAGAGTCTTTCATGTGGCAGAATCGGGCTCAGTTTAAGAACTCCTTAAAATGGTAGCTGAGGGCGAAGCAGGCTTACATGACTATGACACCGACGGCTGGTCGTTGCTGCACGTATGTACCTGTCGTCCATCTATTTGACATCTTCGAACAAGTTAAGCTGATATACAACCCCAGCACTCAGTCACTAACTTGCCTATTTCTACTCTAGTCTTTGCAACACGATCTGTTAATGAGATTAGTGGGATTTTATTTTAAACCAGATATTCAGTATTAGCCCGTTTACTTCTATGGATACTGAGGCTTTGCAACACAATAACTTGATCCACAAGGTTTTTCATGGTTGGCTAGAGGCCGACGAACCTTTGACCCTCGATCAAGAAATTCAGAAACTCAATCTACTTTTGAGCAATGGCTATGCTATCAACAGTATCGATGAAGATGGATTGACTGCCTTGCATGTGATTTTCCAGACGTTGAATGACTTCCAGGTAAAGGTATGGAAACATTTGGAGCTCCGAGATTTTTTGATATACCTACTAGAAAGGGGAGCTGATGTCTACACGACTGATTCTGAAGGGAAATCTGTATCCCAATGTGCTTATAGAAGTACTTGCGCCATTTGCTCTCTTTACAAACCTTCGAAATGGGGCGATGTCTGGGACAGTGCTCTACATCACTACGGCTACAATATCCTGGACTTCAGAAAGGGCTATCCTCGCGAAGCTCGATATACAATGGGATACGCGCGAGATCAGTTCGAGGAGCTATGGCGTGGTGGCGAGCAAGAGTGTCCTTACTGGGATGACAAGCGGTGGCTGGAAGGGGAGCAAGGGTTGGGACTGGGCATGTTTGACCACTTATGTGATGACTGCTCTTATTGTATTTGGATGTATGAGAACTGCTATGATTCTGTTGGGATGGATGAGCCCTGCTCCAGCATTTGTGAAATTTGCTACTCAAGCTTTGCATCTTCCTGTCCTAGGGAGCCTCCGTGCTCTGGTATATTGTTCTTCGACTCATACCACTGTTATAAATGTACACGAGTTGGATACTGGGAGCATAAGGGATATGACCATGGATATGATTTAAGGCCTGTAGAACTCCACAATTCAGGTTCAGAACAACAGAGCTTGTCATCCTACGCGTCGTCTGGTGGATGTTTGGAAAAGGATCGAGCCCAACTAGTTGGCGCAGCTACAGAAGGTTACAATCAAGAAACTGGGGACTTTATCTATCAGAGTGAGCGGTATGGGGGTTTTGATGGCGCTTCATTTGTTCTTTCGCCGATAAAAGATGGAGCTCTGATGGAATTGGATGAACCTGAGCCGATTGTCTCTCAGCAACAGGGAGAACTGTTTGAGAATCCGTGGCAAGAGGACAGGGCTCTAGTTTCGACGAGTTACAAAGGTCAACCATGATGTCTGTAATCCTGTCTGTTGGAATTTTGACGATAATCAAAATGAATAATCTTTGACGAGCGTTTGTACAGCAGACAGGGACAGCTGGGACTTCTGAGTTGAATCGTTTGACATTTCTTCTGTTCTTTACTAAGCGACCACCATGTTAGATCTTCTTGCTGTCCTCCTTGATATTGGTCCATCTTTCGAAGTCATCGCACTTTGGCAAATCTATGATCTCGCCATCAGCCCCAAATCGATCCAAAGGATCCTTGCCCCAAAACTCAGGGAACTTTTCCGGCCGCCATCTCCAGAACTTTGCGAACCTGGACCTCAGCGTACCCTCCAAACAATCCGTAATAAAGCATCCTATCGACGTGATGTGCTTGAATCCAGTGCCACAATCACCCGATGCAACGACAAGCGAGGGATATCGAGGATGATATGTGATGAGAAACATCCTATCCCGTGTATCAGCACACCAGCAGATTCGGGCGTGGACAAATGGTCTGTCTGCGAGTTGGGGCATTGTTTCCTTGAGAAATTCCCTTATACGACGTTCAGACTCGAGCGGTATCTGATGCTTTGCGAAAGGAACGGAAGACGGCATCTCGGAACCAGGCTTTGTTACCCAGTTACAGTAACCAGGATGTTCATCGCAAATCTTGAGTTGTCCAAGATCCTCATCGGGTTCCATAAAGAACCCCTTATTGATATTGAAAAGAACTGGAAGATTTTTGTAGAGTTTGACTTCCTTGGGAGTCATCTGGATATGGCCAAGTGTCCAGGCTGTAGGGCGGATCTGGTTTTCAAAGTTAAGAAATGACTCAGCTGATGCACCAGCGGCAAGGATCGTTCGGTCCGCTCTGTGTTCCTTTCCATCTGCAGTCCTAGCACCTCGCACGTCACCTTCCTCGAAAATGAGGCTCTCGACCTGTCCTCCAGGAGAGCCCGTGATGAACCTAACTCCAAGTCTTTTGCTCTCGTCGAACGCAGAAGTCAACGCCTTGCGAGCATGTACCCAGCCAGAACCTTTAGCCTTATAATAACCCTTCCATTCTGGAAAGTCGCCCGTCAGAACACCATGTGGCATGGTTTTATGAAAGTCTTCTGATGTGTTGAGCGGTACGTATTCGTCGATTTTGTCACCAATTTCATCCTCTACCACTTGCTTAATGGCCTCGGGTATGGTGCCAGCAAGGATCGACCCAGTATCGTGACAAAACGGGGAGAAGATGGGGTCGTTGATCCAACCGTGAGCTGCAGCGGCCCCAAGTGCCTCCTCGACCGAGCTTTCATCATCGCCGTGGCTGTCTTGGTTGTCTAGACTTTCTTAGCTAACGTGCTTATTATAATTGGGAGTTAGATGTTCTTACTGAGCCCTCCTGCAATTTTATTGATATCATGTCCAGCAGAGATGGGCGACGGGATAGGTTTAACATCGAGTACAGTAATGTCTGTATAGCCTCGACGGGCGAGATGAAGGGCTGTTGAACATCCCCAGGTACCGCCGCCCACGATGAGGATTTTGGACTGTTTGCTGAGTTCTGAAGGCATAGATACTGACTCTAATTGGATAACCACTTAGATAGTTGATGTTGTTGGCTCAGGACAAGAAGAAGTATGCAAAGGTTGTTCAAGATATGGTGTAAGCAGATAGTGGCGAGGAAACAAGCCGGATATATCACATTGAAAAAGCCCACTTCCCTTTGTCAGGTGATTCCATACCAAGTGGAGGCCAGCCGGGAATAAGCTTGTTTTAACCTAACGGTCCAGAATTCCGATAGAATCGTTTCGAGATCCTCCACTTTTTCGCTTTTCAACCCAGTCTTCGATAGTTCTCACAAGACTTCTTCTAACACCGACACCAACAGCTCGTTACTGGCAGCTCTTCTCGGTGATAGAGTTACAATCATAATGCCTCGTCGTCGTCCTCCGGATAAGACCGGCCCTGTTCAGCGACGTACCCGATCAGGCTGTCAAACTTGTCGCTCCCGGAAAGTTAAGTGTGATGAAGCAAAGCCCACTTGTGGCAATTGCGTCTCTCGCGGCTTGGCGTGTAATACACAGGTTCAATTGAAGTGGGAATCTGAGTTTGTAGCCAGAGGTTTATCGTTTGGTAGAGAAGGTGTCTGGAGCAAAGACGCGCCTGATGCCCGCCAACAAAGACAACCTCGGGCTCGTTCGCCAATTCTATTAGTCCCACCAAATATCGAGCCCAGGCATTTCATTAATACCTACTATAGCGACTTTGACTCCGACTCGACTTATGGAAATAGTCTAGAGGAAGAAACAATCGAACTCAGAGAACAACTTGGGGCTTCTGCTCTTGTCCTTCAGTCCCGATCACCGTCGAATTTGATACCCTCATTATCTCCCTTCCCTACCCTTGATATTTCAAACCTAAGCCTCTTTGAATACTATCTTTTACGACTATGTCCTCTCACAACACCATCCTCACAGCTGTCTTCACCATTCGCAAGCTTAATTGCTCCTCTCTTCACCCATGGCGGCCAAGACCTTCTTGTTCAGTCAGTCCTGGCATTTTCTGCCCGTCACCGAAGCATCACTGATCCGCGATGGTCCCGATCAGCTATGAGAATGAAAGGCAACGTCCTGGCCGCGCTATTACAAAAGTTCCGATCTCCAGAAGTTAGTACCGACGTTATCTTAGATCCGCAAGTCCCTGCAGCCATGATGTTTCTGTGTCTTTACGAAATCTTAGATAATGGCGACCACCGTTGGGTTATTCACCTAAGGGCAAGTCAAGACTTTATGCGGAAACGACAACAACTCCTACCCGCATCGAGTCAAGATTGTGGATTTGCAAGTCTTGCTGCTTTTGCAGAGCGATATTTTGCATTCCAAGATGTCATCAGCAGAACCGCTTGTGGAAATTCTCCAATATTTGGACTGGAATATTGGCAGAGATCTGGCCAACCTGAAGAGCTTGATGCATGGATGGGATGCAGTCCGACGATGGCATCTGTAATCTTTAGGATCACCGAACTTGCTAGAACACGCACTCGAGAAAGCATGTCAAAGGCGGTTTTTGATCGACAAGTTGATGAACTGGACAGGGATTTGACTGTGGCCAGCTCCAATATCACAACCATTGAGGTTCTAGACGATTCCGTGAAGCGGAGCGTCGACTTGAAGAAGATCTCAGTTCAACTATACTTTCACTGTCTTCTACGCGATGCCGATCCGGCTACACCAGTAGTTTCTCAGATGGTCATCAAGATCTTACAATCCATCCAGGAACTCCTTCAAATAGGCTGCGTTGCAGGACTCCTCTTCCCTCTCTTCGTCGCAGCTGTGGAGCTAAATCCGCTTGATGATGAGAGCATATTCCACCACGGTGCACCGGGAACCTATATATCTGGGAGACGGTTGGTTCTCGAAACTCTTGGTGCAATGGTAGGTTCATCGTTGGCAAATACCGAGAGAACAAAAGCGGTCATTCTCAAAGTTTGGCGAATGAGGGATTTGAATACACAACTAAGTCACCCAGCGGTTAAAACGGACTCAAATGATTGGAATACGTTTGTGAGCCCGTATACTCAAGACCTCAGTTTGGCTTAGAATAGTCCTACGGTTTACACCTCGATACGAATTGGACAAGGTGCTACATGCTGCAAGTTGCGAGAAAAAAAGGCTAAGAATATCGAATAGATTAATACACTCGACGTGCTACTTCAGGACCTACACATGAGATAAAAGCACAACGCCGATACTACAAAGCTCAACGAACATCAAGAACGCTAGCTTCTCGACCTTCCGCAATCCGATATCCTTCACCGCAGAAGAAACCCCGGGAAGATGGTATCAGCCGGATCGATGAAAAAGCTCATGCGTCCAACCAAATTGGCATTCCCCCTCACGCGAGGTATACAAGCAAGAAAGCCCTCAACAGGACTCTGCTCCGCAGAGACAACGTCGGCTTCAAATACAGTATCAATGATAGATCGATGAACAAGCTTTGACTTGCCAGCTATGAGACGTCCCTCTGCCAACAGAACAGCTACCCTAGCAGCTGTGCCTGAACCACATGGCGAGCGATCAATCTGACCGTCTGCGAAAACAGTAACGTTTCGCTGATACACCTTGTCAGCTTCGTCTCCATCACCTTCATTGAAGAAGATGACTCCATAAAGGTCATAGGTACCATAATGAGCTCTTGTACCAAGCGAGGCTTTGATATCCCGCCCAAGCTTGATGAACTCATTGTGATGCCTAGGTTCAACCACAAGACCCAACTGCGTCGCATCAACTGTAGCGTACACGGCTCCGCTGAAGGCCAAATTGACCCTAACATCGAGATTTCGAGAGGGGATATTGACGTATAAGTCTTTGGCTATTTGATAACTCTTGACATTGATAAAGTCGGCGTGGATCGGCTTGCCCTGCTTGATGGTGACTTTGGCTACCACACGGCCCGAAGGAACATCAATTACCACATCTATGGCGCCATCCTCAGGTGCTTTAACAAGACCTTTAGTAACAGCCCAGTAGCCAAGCGCTATAGTTCCATGTCCACATGCCGTTGAGAAGCCATCTTTGTGCCAGAACATGATGCCAAAGTGAGCGCCTGCGTCATCAGGCGGGGTGATGAAGCCGCCATACATATCTGCATGACCGCGTGGTTCATGACAAAGAGATTGACGAAGTTGGTCAAGCGGGTGATTTGGATTGTTTATAACTTGGAAGCGCCGTTGGGCAACTGTTTGACCGTCTGGGAGGTGACCTGCCGGGAGTTTGTCGACGATACGGAATGGCTCTCCGGCTGTATGCCAATCTTCTGTTTCGATCCAGTATGACATCGCGCTTTTGGTTGAGAATGAAGCAATTAATTCTTGTTTACCATTTTCATGGTTCATAAACACTTCACTTTATCTGACTAGATTGTCCCCGGACCGGTGCGTTCGGTCGGAAGCCCGTCCCGATGCGGGGCTCTTCCGTGCTCCGGCCCGGTTATGGTGATTGGCAAGCCTCCGCGGTCAGAGCGACTTCGGGCATATCCATCAAAGCGATTCAAAGCATGGAGCCGGTATCGATGTTCTCGCGGATTGGGATCTCGTCTGGGAGATCGGCTAGAGGCGGGTAGACAACTCAGAAGAAAACGGAAGAAAATCTCCCTCACGATACACCCGCTTTTTGATCGCACCTTGGTTTCGCGAAGACAAACAAGGTATGAGCCGATGGAAACACAGATATCAAAGACATGTCAGATGGAGCCCCGCGCCAGTACAAGGACAAGAGAAACGTAACACGCGCCCACAAGGTGGGGGTGCAACAGTCCGTCAAACCTCCGGCAGTTGACTTTGACTCATGATGGCGGTGAAGTAGGACAAATATATGGAGTGACAGATCGTTCGGTGCGACTTAAAATGGGATTGTATTGTTCAATCTGCTGCTGATAGTCGTGCTCGATCTGGACTGTACCTGACGACGCGTGACACGCGATGCTATTTCTCAGAGTCGATCGGGTTATCCCTTAACTCCAAGGGCTAAACTATCGCCGGATGAATTTCTCTCGAATAAAAGTTGAAGGCCCAACATGCATTAAATCCACTACTTTGTTTTAGTTTCCTCTTCTTAGCGCGTTGACGGAATGCAGGGAGAGTTGTCGACGTCCTATTTGAACCTCCCTTGCGATAATGGCTAGGGCGTTGGCATTGTGACTATCGATAATTCCAATCCCTCGCATCTTAGCCTGCAGTGTCCTAGGACCAGGGACTCCCGTTCAGAACTAAGAAGCTTGTTTTTCGCTGGCTTGGACGTCAGATCTCTCAAGTTGAAACTTCGACTTTCTCGCGAACAGCATAGTCATATAGAATTGAGGGAGCAGCTAGTAAAAGAGTCATAAAGAGATTAGTTTATTACCTTGTTAAGAGATCTCACAGATAATGATCAGTAGACTGCCGTATTCACGTCAGTTGGTGGATGTCCCGTTCACCCTCCCTTGACCAACCCCTGCTCTCCCTTGACTCGCAACTCTCCATACCCGGGAGAGGTTTCTTGGTAAATTTGTTATTGCTTGCTTTTCTACACAAATTCATTGCTTTATCGTCCACAGTCCCTAGCACGCAATGCATACCCAGTTCCGAATACTTGCACTCCAAAGTTTTTGTTGTTATTGCAAAGTCTGTATTTGGGAGTCATTAGTATCTTAACATCTTTAGAGCACTGGTACACCTGCAGCTAAGTTCAACAAATCAAGCCAATATCAAAAGACCCCTTTTCCACCTCTTGCCGCATTTTCATACAATCTTATCCCATCATGATACAGAAATCACACCCCTTCTTAAATACGTATCAACATCATGCAGCGGCATATAGCCAAACATATCCTTAAAGTCTTTCAGGCAACGACTCCGTCTGCCCATGTGTCCAGGCTTAGAGCTGATTCCATGCTTAGCAGCTTGATGATCCAGCTTCACCAAGCCAAAGACCTGCAGCGGCCCCTCACACGTCAACATGCTCTGAACATAGTTGAGTGCGATGTCCTCGCAGTTAAACTTGTCGTCGATGTAGTCGCGCACGCTTTTCATGAGCGGATCTTCCGAATGATAATATTCCAGAAAAGACATGTGAGTAAACGTCAAACCCGTGAGGACCATCTGGTACTTCGGGGCCTTATTATTGCAAAGGTCGTAGACAGGGTCGCCATTCTTGTCATAGTAGTAGCAGCGCGCAAAAGCGCCCGTGAGGCGATGCATTCCGTGACGTCGCCAGTGCTGGAAGACGAATTCGAGATCAGTCGTGTTGTAGTTCCAATCGTCGTCGGACAGCAAGACACCTTGTGTCGCGTACTTGGGGTCGGGAAGAAGCTTTTGGTTGAGACTGTTTTCCTCGGATCGACGGAATCGAACTGTGACGTTGAATTCGCTCACGTAGTCGACTGGAGGCTCAGTCTCGAGATCATTCCATACGATGACGATTTCGTGAAGTGAGGGAATCTTGTTTTCTGTGAGATGCTGGAGGGTCTCATTCAGCTGTGCGGGACGTTGATACGTTTGAAGAGCGATTCTATATATTGGTCAGTTGCGAGAACAATGTCCGTCCGGGTAAAAGGTTGATTGTACGTGAACTTGTCTTCGATCAGATGACCCGACTTCTCGACAGCTTCGTTCCATATATCCATGTCGGCAATCTCATCGCGACGACCACACTTATTGCTCTGTTCGCTAAAGGTGGAAAGATCAGACACATTGGCGAACCCAGTCGCCTCGATGTCGTGGTCCAACAGGGAATAGTCGAGCCCATATGTATAAGCGAGAATGATGCATGCAATAAAGCCGACGACGGAGACTATAAGTACTACCGTCTTCTTTGTGAGTTTCCGAGAGACATAGCTCAGGTCGGGTAATGTTTTCGATTCTTGAAAGGGCATCGGCCTCATCTCCTCATCCTCGCTGTTTGACCTGGCCATTTTCTGGTGATATAAAGGAGTGGATCACCAGTGCTGAACGTGTTCAAGACAAAGTTTTACGTGGCGCCAAGAAAAGGTTGTTGAAGAAAAAATGATTGAAAGAGAGAAGAGAGGTATAAGATGAAATAGCCAGATTCAAAAGGAGAAAAAGAACGAGGAGGGAGAGGACGACAACAAACGATTCTCGACCATCTAGCCATTCTGTGAAAATGGCTTGAGATAGTTTCGGCTCCTTCAAGGCATGTTATTGGGAGGAATTCTATGAAGCAAGGGAGGAATGCATCATCATATGCTTGGTATGGATGTGCCAAGTCCACAAGAGCTGACTGGCTCTGCTGGAAAGAATGAGTGAAACATGGCATTTCTTACATTGCCTTTGGTCGCTCACCCTGAGGCAAGGGACAACTATTTATTGTTCATTATAGAATCTAGGCATAATGGTGATATCCAAAGCATGCGTTTCTCCCTTTCTCTGCGTTCGGAGGGCGTGTTCTAACTAGAGTGAGTGAAACATTATTGAGTTGCGGTTTAATCTGATTGGATCAACATTGCCGCTATTTGTGAAACTGGGACTATTTGCTCCCTTACCTCAGTTCGCGATCAGGCTAAAGTCTCGACGGATGGGGGTGAGGGATAGAAAGTCTCTGTAGATCTAGATCAAACGTTTGGAGATTTGCCATGATGGCTTATCAAGGGCATCACCATTGTCTCTAAGTGGTGGCCCCTCCCGCAGACTCGACCTTCTCGGAGTCTTTTCTTGTTTGCATCCTTTTTAATTTCTCTTTCCAACTTTCTTTCATTCCCACGGATCTAGGGTCTGGTTCAAACTTCATGCATGCTTGAGTAGGAAAAAAAAGTATTTCTCGAGTACAACTGGGACTCGAACGTTTTCAGTATTTTAGATTTTTCTTTGCTTGAACCTTGCTCCTTTTGCATACACCAATCGTCTTTCTTTTTTTCTTTGCATCATCTCACCCTCTTTTCTTTCTTCTCATTTGATTCCTAGTTTCCTTTATCGTGGCCTTTTTTGCTATTCAACATGTCGGCACCTATACAACTGTCCATGGCGGCCTATTCACAACTTCCGTCGGTCGAGTCAGCCTCCGAGCCAGAACCTGATCTAGCTCCTCAACCTGAACGATCGTCTTCGTTACAAATAGGCTTGTATATGGTGTATGAATATGTCTCCAGCAATACACCAGAAACGAGATTGGCTACTAATCAGGCTCCCTAGGGCATGGATCGCCTCTTCAAACCTTACGATTTTGTTCAACAAGTGGCTGATTGACACTGCCGGATTTAGTAAGTTTGACAAACAACTCATCTGGGGGCATGATGGGCTAACAGCATTTTAGAATATCGTATGTCTACTGAAGCTCAAGATAATCGAGAATCATGCTAATGTTAGTGCTCAAGCTATTCTACTAATAACATGGCATCTCATCTTTGCCTCTGTCGTCACCCAGATCCTCGCCCACACGACAACTTATCTCGACAGCCGCCATGAACTCCCCAACACGTGGCGTTTCTACCTCACGACAATTCTCCCCATCGGTCTCGTCTCTTCTGGCTCATTAGTCTGCTCCAACTTTGTCTACTTATACCTCTCAGTCGCCTTCATCCAAATGCTCAAGGCTTCCTCTCCCGTTTTCGTACTTGTTGTCTCATGGATGTTTCGACTCGTCGACCCGACACTCGGCAGGATTGTTAATATCCTTATTATAGCGTTGGGTGTTGCTGTCGCGAGTGCTGGTACGATTGAATTCTCCCTGATAGGATTCTTCTTTCAGTTTGGTGGATTGTGTTTTGAGGCCGTGAGAGTCGTCATGATCCAGGTCATGCTTAATGGCGAAGGGTTGAAGATGGATGCCATGGTCGGTCTCTACTATTATGCGCCCGTCGTCGCTATTTTGAATCTTCTCGTGGCGTGCGTTGTTGAGATTCCCCATTTCGACATGGCCGATTTGCACAGGGTTGGATTCTTGATGCTGTTTCTGAATGCTGCCGTTGCTTTCACACTCAGCTTCACCAGCATGGTTCTCGTAAGTCTCACAAAATACCACAACAAGAAGGGAAGACACCCGCTGACTTTTACAGATTGGCAAAACCTCTGGTCTCGTCATGTCTCTGGCCGGCATCTTCAAAAACATTCTCCTTATCATTTGCTCAGTCATCATCTGGCACGTTACAATCACACCTATCCAGCTCTTCGGATACACCGTCACACTCTGCGCGCTCATTTACTACTCATTCGGAAGGGAGAAGCTTGTCGAGGGATATCATATTTCCAAGGATTGGGTGTTGGATCTTGTGAGCGGCAGGGGCCGCGAGAAAGGCCTCTCGCCTGAACGTAGAAAGACTCTATGGATTGTCTTGGGTATCTTTTGCTTTTGTTTGACTGGTTTGGCGCTCTTCATCGGCTACCAAACTGGTGCTTACAAGTCTATAATGTCATGGGTTTGGTCGCATTGAGAGGGGTAGACGATAACAGCATAAGTGGCGAGTATATTTACGCAGCCTTTAATAATAGACAATTATAATATAGAATGGAATCCAGTACAGATCTGCATATACGCCCTATGTCCATGTAAATACAAGATGCTAGTGCCAACAATCATATGCTCAAAGAGGTCAATATTTGTCGACAAAGTCATATGCCCTCCATAGGCCCATACTGCCCAGCTTTTGAAACAAGTCTGTGAAACGATCAGGCAAGAAGCTTATTCTTAGCTCAATGGCATAGCTGCGACAAAGATTCCCGAGATCCTTGCTGGCTTGCACCACTCATATCGCAAAGGCAAAGCCCTTTTCGTCGCAGGCTGTGAGTTGGGAGAAGTTCATTCAGCTTGATTCATGTATTTTTTTTATTACTCAATCTGCGTTATTCCCTGTTTAATCAACTTAGATCTATTGCACCATTTACGATGAATTTGTTATTGGCTGTATTGCCGCAGGTTGGGCCATCTTCATATCATGCAGCTATTCGTACTTGTTCTGCGCTCCCTCATGGGAATGGCAATCACTAGAGAATATGTTACCCTTTGTTTCTCCTGCGATTTTCTGTTCCCGTCGGCAGGGACCTTTGTACCTTCCTTTCGTTGGTGAATGACTGCTGTGCAACGCCAAATTCCGTCTGTGACTCTGTGTCACCAAACACAGCATCCGTGTTGGCTCTTTTCTTACTTGCACTCTTTTTATTTCTCCTTCAACCCGAAATCTGCTTCTTTGACCTATTTCATTTTCTACTCTCCTTTCTCTTTCTCTCGTGGTTCCCTGTTCTTGTCCAACCATCGTCTGGTCCTCGTTCTTCCCGTCGCCTCTTGCCTCCTGCTTCGATTCTCGTCTTGCGAGTCTCCTACGAATACATACATCTCTTCACTCGTGAATTTGATGTAATAACATACGCGTATACGATCAACCGAGCCTTGTTCTACTCGATAAACTCACTTTACTCAGAACTACCCAAGGCAGTGTATATCCACCAAAGAGAGTCATTCTCATGCAACGTTGCCATGTCCAAATCACGCGCTCTCGCTACTCTCATGGCCAGAGGGCTCCCGCTCGCTTTCTCCATGTTTGTCTTCACTTTTCTTGTTCTCGACATATTCTCTACATACCACGATCCCTACCGATGCAAGGCGCTGCTTGGAAATGGTGAGCGAAACGGCAGCTGGCTTCATGCTCCAGACGAGACGGGTGCCCGGAAACCTTTCACCAATTGGCAACCCGATGCCTGCATGTTGCATCACTACACAGCTGATGATATCAAGCAATGCATGGGCAACCGGCACATGGTCTTTTCAGGGGATTCAACAACCCGGCAAGTCTTTTGGGGCATGGCGAGACTGGTAGGTCATTGACGTAGACAGTGATGTTCTCTTATTGATCTATATGTCCTTAGCTGGATCTTAACAAGGCCAATCAACGTCGGGAGGAGGCTGAGATTCATGAGGCCTACAACCTGACCTTGAACGGCGTCCAAATGCTGCAGATTTGGAACCCATGGTTCGAGACTGATGGAATCCATGATTTCGTACAGCAACTCGAGTATTTCAGTCAAGAGAAGCATGGCCATGGACTGGATAAGAAAAGGAGCCCAGGTCTCGTCCTTCTCGGCGCTGGAAGCTGGTTCGCCCTTAACCTCCATGAAAACGAGTCTATTGAGCGTTTCGTACGAGCTTTGAACAACGTCACCGGAATCCTTCACCTCGACGACCTACCCGAGTTTGGCACAGTCCCAATGGATCCCGAAGAGGGAATCGGCAACGAAGTTTTCATTGCCCCTATTGCACCTCCATTCTACGAACAGCTCCCTGCTTCCCGAACTCAACCCAAGGGTATTCAAAGAGGTGAGGTTGAAGCCATAAATGATTATATCTACAGCCAAGAGAAAAAGCACAATCTCCGTCTAATCAGAGCTTTTCCCGCACTCTCGTTTAGTCAACCTGACGCTATCGTTGATAAGACGCAAACTGGTTTCCATGTCATTGACTCGGTCGCCGAGATCAAGGCCAACATCTTGCTCAACCTCCGATGCAACGCTAAACTCGATAGAAAGTCTGGCTATCCCTATAGCCGAACTTGTTGCAGCGATTATGGCTCTCTATCATGGACTCATCTAGTGGTGCTTACTTTTACCTTCGTCTACGCTGCTTTGTGTGTCTGCGTCGATTACATTAACCTCATATGGCCTAACAAAGTCAGCCGCAGTCCCTGGCTTAACATGAAAACAGGCATGTTTGCCTCGGCTCTGCTCTACTGCTACTTGGCAGATCGCACGCACTTCTTTGCCAAGGGTATGAAAGAGTTTGTTCCGAAAGAGTTTGGCATCCTCATCGGAATCTGTGCCGCTGTTGCTTTGGTTACAATTCGCAAGAACAAGCCCACTACGACTCGTATCTCGGGCCCTGAGAATGCACCTACAAAGGCTCTTGTAGAGGACGCCGGGGTCCTTTCGAGAGATCAGACTGAAGAGTGGAAGGGCTGGATGCAGGCCGTTATTCTCATCTACCACTGGACTGGTGCCTCCCGCAACCTTTCTATCTACATCTTCATCCGGTTACTCGTCTCTGCCTATCTCTTTCAGACAGGTTATGGCCATACCATCTACTTCCTTTCCAAGAAGGACTTTTCTTTCCGTCGTCTCGCTTGTGTTTTGCTTCGGCTTAACCTCCTGAGCTGCGCTCTTCCATACATAATGGGTACAGATTATATGCACTACTACTTTGCGCCTCTCGTTAGCTTCTGGTTCCTTGTCGTCTATGCTACGATGGCTGTGTGTTCTGGACTCAATGATAGCACCAAGTTTCTTGTCTCCAAGATTTTGGCATCTTTCGTCTTCGTCACGGTTATTCTTAACAACACCCCTGCCCTCAAGTGGACATTCTCTCTTTTGTATACCGTGTTTATCATCAAATGGGACCTTGATCAATGGACTTTTCGCGTCACTTTGGATAGTGTTGTTGTTTTTGTGGGCATGCTTGCTGGTCTTGTTCATCAACGGACTGATCGCAGCAGGTTTCATTACAACAACTACAAGAATGGCCTTGGCCCCTTGATGCTGGTAATCGTGGGTTATGCTTGCCTCTGCATATTCATCGAAAAGAGGAGTTTATATGTTATGCTGCACCCCTATATATCAATCATACCCGTCCTCGCCTTCGTCGCTCTTCGAAACATAACGAACCTCTGCCGGAACCATTTCTCGGCTGCAGCAGCATGGCTTGGTCAATGCTCTCTTGAGACTTTTATTTTGCAGTTCCACATATTCTTGGCCGGAGACACACGAGGTGTACTTCTCCTCGATGGTTTCAAAGGAGACGGTGGATTGCTTACAGATCGTTGGCGAAATTTGGCCATCACTGTGCCCATCTTCCTCTGGGTCAGTCAAAAAGTTGCTGAAGCATCAAGAGAGATTGTTGAGCTATTAATGAGTCATTCGGAGACACAACCAGCGGGTGAAGAGGGAGATGCGAGTCAACTCCGTATTATTGAGCCTGTGTGGGAAACCCTCTTCGTAATTGATAGTAACTACCTGGGTCATTCGAGGCAGCTCTTCAGCGTCTCAGCCACTAATCACCAATTACGAATTGCAGCCATTCTTGCTGTCATGTGGCTGCTTAACATGGTAAGCTGGGACCTATGTGTTATTAATTACTGCTTAGCTAACTTTTTCAGCTGTATTGAATTCCATGGGGCCCTTTCCTTGTTCCTATAATTCGAATCTTGAGGCGTTCCTTTTGTCAGACTGGCACGAGTATTATATATCTCACGCAAGACTGCTCAACTAGTTGGTCAGTTGTTTTACAGTAGGCGTTAGTAGCCTTGGGGAACATGTATATTTTGTGTGGTTTCTCATGAATGACTCGCATAAAAACCCTGCGCTTCTTCACGTTTCACTATCTTGGAAGCTTATCCGTTGCATTAAGTCCTGCACCTTCGTCTATTCATTAGTGAGTGTGTACGGTCAGAGTCACACAGACTGGAACAAGTAATGAGAACCAAGTAAATATACATTTGTAAAAATAACACAACGATCCCAACCTCACACATCCTACTTGCCAAGCAAAGTCTAGATATCTGGGTAGCAAAACCCATCGATCTCATCATCCTTACGGTGCAGCATTCACCAAAGCAACCTCCTCCTTTCTTAATCCCGTCCACTTCCAGCACGCCTTCCATAACACATTTCTCTTCTCAACATCCCTAACCACAGCATCCTCTTCAACACGACTCATAATCTCATAATATCCCTCCTTGCCCTGCCAGCTATCACTGACAGCCACGATAGCGAGATCTCGGCCTGCAGAGGCAGCTGATCGCACGTACTTGGTGAAAATGTTGATTAACGGCAGAAGACGGTAGATGATGCCGAACATAAAGCGCACGTAGAACTTTTGCTGCTCGTTGGCGCGTGAGTCGACTAGACCACCAGGGTCGACGGCTGTGACTTTGATGCCGGAGAGTTTGGGGTCCTGCGTATATTAGCTTATGTTTCTCATCAGACGTGTAGGGGCAGTTCACCTTCTTTAGTTTGTCGTTGAGATCATGCATAAACATGACATTCGCCAGCTTGGACTTTCCATATCTCTGGAATCCACGATCATGCTCCTGGCCATTCTCGTCAGGACCAGGCTTGATAAGCTCATTGATGTCCCGCGGAAACTCGGCCCTCAACTTATACAGAGGATGCGGTCTGTCTGTGTAATGCGTGTTGGAACCAAGCATAACGATTCTCCCATTCGAGGCCATCGAGCCGAGCAACTTGAGAACAAGAAGATAATGCGAAAGATGATTAACCTGAAACGTCCTCTCATAGCCATCATTCGTGAAACTCCGGCCTGACAACGATGATGTAAACGCATTGCATACAATTGCTTTTATAGGCGGGAGTTTTCCATCAGCGATGCGTTGAGCTGTGTTTTCTGTGAATTCGCGGACGGCAGAGAGCTTGGAGAGGTCGAGAGCTTCGATATGAGCATTGGGCGACTTCTTGGACTTGATGATCTGATCTAGTCGGGCTGTGTTGGAATCAGAGCTAGGAGACGCGTTGCGAACGGTGGCGAGGAGCGTGTAGGATGGATAAGCGGAGAGGATATGCTCGACGAAACCCAGGGCGCAGGATCCGTTTGCGCCTGTGATAATGACGGTGCCAGACATTTTGGAGTGGTATGGGGGGGAACCTATTTTGTATGCTTGATGTGGATTTTAAAAGAAAGGTTCACTTATACGAGTGACTTGGTCTTTTATATTCTTTCAAGACATTGTAAATCGTGCGTTCTTTAGCAGAGCTCCGTGTGCGTCGGAGTTCCACGGAGCTCCGGGTGGATACGCGGACCGATGTGCGGAGTTCGGCATCGTCTTATCCTGGAACGTCTTGTGATATTAACTAGTTACTAAGGCTATTCACATTCATCCTGGTAGTTATTATTGCTTCTTTATGATGTATGATGGATAGGTTGTGATTCCTTTGAGACAGAGAATAGAGAGATGAGTCAAGAGAATGAGCTCAATCTCTTATTTGCTGACCATTCAATTTTGACTTGAAACGTAGTGAATAGACAGCAGAGCCTTTTATCTTACAACTTTCTCCGTAGATATCAATGAACACTATTTGCTTGCCGATGAATGTTCGGGTCATATGAAGATGCCGAGCTTCAAAGACGAACTAATGCCTGCTAACCTCACGTTAGTCCATGTGACATAATTATTATCAATCAACTCCACCGCAACTTTTCCAGTTTTAAACCGCCTGATCGTCACGAACCTCAATCTTCATCCAACAAGACACACTCTGAAAGATGGCCGATAGAATCAAATACGACCAGTCCCAGCTGGACAAGTATTACGACCGCATCGCTCTCCCAGCATCCGATCGGAAATACGACATCAGCAATCTCTCATCCGACGAACAACTGCAATTCCTCTTCCGTCTTCAAAAACAACAGCTCATCGCCGTTCCATTTGAGAATCTCACTCTGCACTACTCATGGCATCGCATCGTTGAAGTCAGCGCAGATCATCTCTACGATAAGATCGTGAATGAGAAGCGTGGCGGATATTGCATGGAGAATAATACCTTCTTTCATACTGTTCTCCTCACGCTGGGTTACAATGTCTACATGGTCGGGGCGAGGGTGTTTAGCCCCGATGCGGGAAAATACGGTGGTTTCACACATTGTCTCAACGTCGTTACTATCAACGGGGAGTCTTTTGGCGTTGATGTCGGGTTTGGATCGCGTACGCCTGTTATGCCCTTAAAGCTCGTACATGATCAGATATTTGATCGTTCAGATTCGGGACAGATGCGAATGCGGTTCGATAGCATCCCGCAATACCTCCGCAAAGATCAAAAAGTCTGGATATACGAGTATCGATCTCGTCCTGAAGCCGAGTGGATTCCTCAGTGGTGCTTCACAGACTATGAAGTTCTGCCGGAGGATATTCGTGTTATGAATATGTCTCCTTCCAAGAGCCCTTCGAGTTTCTTTACGTTCAAAATTATTTGCGTTTTATTTACCTCTGAAAAAGAAGATTATTCTGATGAGGGAAAGGGGATTAATATGGGATTGAAGGAATCAGGTGGTGATATTGATGGTGGGTTGATCATTGAGGGGAATGTTTTCAAATATCGCAAGGGAGGTGTTCATAAGTGGGAGAGGACTTTTACCTCTGAAGAAGAGCGTTTAGAGGCGTTGAGGACATACTTTGGGGTTGAGTTGTCCAAGGAGAATCAGAGGGCTATCAGAGGAACTGCTAGTGCTATAGCATAGAATCGTAGCCTACGACAGGCTTGGATAGATATTCATGGCATATATTCTGTTGGCCCTGTAATACTGATAGGTAGGTCGTTATCTAAGCACCAGAACAATTCAAGTTCCCTGTATCAAGTCATATCCTAAAACTCAACAGCTCCTACTACTGTACCTCCATATCATCCAAAATCGCCCACGCCGTAGTAGGACTTAATTCAACCTCATCCCCTTCGAACAACACATCCCCACTAGCCAGCATCTCATGATACACCTGCCCCCTTGCCCTCTGATCCAACTGATTAGCCACATGCAACAACGTCCCAAACGGCTCTTTCGGCAAATATCTTCCCATATCACCAAACACCTCCCGAAACCCATCTAGTAACTTTCGATCCTGTGTGACATGGTTATGGTCTGGAAACTCTATCATGTTGAGGATGAGAAGAATAAGACAAGTATATGAGCCGCAGACGTGAAGCCTTCATGGTCAGCAGATATGCACGTGTGATGCTGGGCAGAACCTACCAGGTTGTATACTCGGTTAGTCGGCGTGCAGTGAGTAATATCTCAAGACAAACTCGACTGTACTGAACACACTCCGCCCAACCCGTCGGCAAAGGCATCACGCACGCGCGTCTCACCTCACCATCAATCTCGGCGTGATCGATATCCATCACCGCAGGCGGCAAATAACGACTCACACGAAGAACCCAATCTTCCCCAAAAGTAAAGATAGATCGAACTTTTAGCAGTGTCTCGATATGTCGATACAAGATATTCATCACCAGATACGTCTCCACCGGCGACAGTCGCTGCAGAATACCCTGTGCGTTTCGTAGTTCGGAAGGTATTGAGTTTACCCACTCGTTCAACATGCCTTCAATGCGAGTTATGGCCTTTATCTTTTGCTCCTCTGTGAGTTTCTGCGACTCTTGACTGTACAGAATATCATTCGCCTTGCCTTGGATATGGGCAAGTTGTACGCGTGTACGAAAGTAATTGAAGCGGACGTTATCTCCAGGAGACGTAATCATTCCTAGATCATCTGCTGGATCTTCCTCCGGGAGTTCTATATCTGTTTCGCTGTCTTTCTGATGATAAGTAGTTCTGGACCACACGGCGAGTTCCTAAAGATATTAGATCCAGTCAGTCTGATACAGCTGGTAGACGTACCCGATCATAGATGTACGCAAGCCAAAATAGTCGACATCGCTGAAGTTTCTCCGCCTTTGATCGCCCCGCCAGTGCCTGTTTTGAGTGTAGCCTTAGACTCTGAACCATTCGTACTACACTCCCTATTAACACAACAGCTAGTTTAAACTCAGACGAGCCCTGGTGTAGTATAACAATGCCAAGAAGCACCTGCAGTCCCAACAGGTTCTCCCCCTGCGCCATGACCTCGGACATGGCAGATCGGACATTCTGAATACACTGCGCAAGAGCTGGATCACTCATATTTCGTCCTTGGCAAATACGATGGCTAATGGCGAGAACAACATTGATAGCAGCCCATGATACAATAGATCGCTTGTTAGGTAGTGAGAACCAGTCGAGGAGCATGCGCATAAAGGCGGTTTCGTCAAAGAGTGGAATGATGGCGTTGAACTTGCGAAAGTAATTGTCCACGACAGGGAGGATTTCCGACATGAGAGGTAGTTCCATCTGGTCTGATGTCACGGTAGACACTGTCTGTGGCGCTGACTGTGTCGAGGATCCTCTGTGGTTGCATGTCATATCATGAGATGGGGCTGGTGAGACGCCCCAAGCGGTAGGGCCAGCTAAGTCTAGATCCTGGAGGTAGATGACAGGATCGTGTTCCATAGGCTTCGTCTGAGCCATGGTATCTGGGATTTGAGGCTGTGGTCCTGCGAGGGCAGTGAGGAGAGTCTCGATGCTGGCCAGACGTTGTTCAAGAGCGTGGATGCGATCGTGTCTTGTAAGATCAGGTCAGAATCATACTTGCAAATAGCAAATACTTTGGACACGAGCTCATACTGAATAGGCTCTGACGATAAGAGTGATGAATCTCCATTCTGATTCTCGTTTCCATTTCTATTGCCATTGCGCTGAGGCGCTCTCGTCCTTCTAATCACTGTAGTCTCGCAGTCTACGCCGTACAAAGTACAGTTAGAGCACGTAGGTTTGCGACCATCGCATTTGATCTTTCTCGAGACGCAATAATCGCAAGCTTAATAGCATCAGCCTTTATTTAGAACAGTCTCATTGGCGATTAGATAGATAGATACCTTTTCTTCTACTTGATTGCGTTGTCGTCTGCATTATCATGGATGTGGCTCCGGAGATTACATTGCAGCGTTTGTTTCTATATCCGTAAGATTGAGGGTAATAATCACTCACCTTCGAGGGTAAGCTTGAGCTATACCCAAATCATGTAAGCGTGCCAAGCTGTTAGTCCCGGTTGTAGCCTGATAAGGCATCGAATCATAGCAGCTTTGTTTCCCTGCGGGCGTTGATTAATCTTATCTGAAAAAGAAGAAAAAAAACGTTGATATCTTTCATGCATGCACAACAAATATGCATGGATTGTCTCACTCATACACCAATTCATTATCCGTAGACTGAATAGGTAGGTAGGTCTATCATGATCGACTCCCAGAGAAATTACAATTGCTTGGCAATCAACCACCTTTGGTGGGGGAATGAATCCACAGCGCAAAGACAGGGGTTGTACTGAGGGGATTCAGCTCTCAAATCACGTGTCTCAGCCTTGAGCGGGGTGAGTGAGGGTTGGGCAACTGATCATGATCAGACATCAATGAAGATTCATAACATAGTATTCGTATCTACCCTTGACCCTCTTATCTAAAACAACAAACTCCTCATTTTTTGTCTTGCGTCCCATGCGCGAAAAAGCAAAGCTCTAGATCTATCGCGTATGTCTAGTCTATCGTTCATATATATGTCTATTCTCGCCCGGAGTCCAGAGATCTACTCCTTGGCCCAGCGCATGGCACCTTTGTTGGTAGGGTCATGCTCGACGTACTTGAGCGAGCCAAAGATGGTCCACAGCTGACCGAGGAAGTTGCGGTCGTCGCGGCAGTAGTGGTCGCCGATGACGGGCTTGATGGCCTCGGTGGCCTCGTCAGCCTTGTAGAAGGGAATTTTACTGAATGAGTTAGCGATGATTTGACGTGAGTCAAAAGAGTGCGACTTACGGGAAAAGGTGGTGCACGACGTGCTTCTCGATGATGCCGTGGAAGAGGTGCTTGCCGATGAAGCCAAACTCGCGGTCAACGGTGGCGAGGGCACCCTTGACGTAGGTCCAGCCCTCAGCGGTGTAGTGAGGAAGGTCGGTGTGGTGGTGGTGAAGGTAAGTGATGGCGACTAAAATCAGTCAGTGACGATCAATCACAATTTGCTACTCAAAACTTACCGAGCCAGTGGTGCACCCAAAGATAGGGGACGAGGTAGAGGAACAGCACGGTGGAGACACCGACATACTTGGAAGCAATGTACAGAGCAGTGCCCATCAGAGCAAGACCAAGATCAGAGATGGCAATGAAGATGGCCTCGTTGGGTCGGAAAACAGCGCTGGTGGGCTCGAAGTGGCTGACACGAAACCACTTGGCCAGACCAGTCTTGGGCTCCCACTGCTTGCTACCCTTTCCAGAGCTAGCGTTGAAGAGGAGGTATACCTGCCATCCAAAGAGCTGGTGGAAGATGAGCTTCACCATCTGTGCAATGGGGGTATCCTCAAAGAGCTCAGCAATGTCAATGCCAGCAACGACAAGCGACTTGGAAGGCTTGGGCTGAGTGGCGGGAACAAAAGCCATGTCGAGGTCCATGTGTCCAGTGAAGCGGTGGTGGCGGTGGTGCGAGTACTTCCAGCTGAAGTAGGGAACGAGGAGGAACGAGTGGAGGAACCATCCAACGACATTGTTGAGCTTTCCGTGGAGAGAAAAGGCACCGTGGCCGCACTCGTGTCCGAGAATCCAGATACCGGTGCAGAAAAGACCCTGGACGAAGCCGTAGACCATCCAGGCGGCGACGCGGAGGGTCTGGTCCTGAATGTTGGGGATGTATGTCAGAGCGGCCCAGACGAGGGTCGACACCATGGCGAAGTCGCGGAAGACGTAGTAGAAAGAGGTGACGAGCGAGGGCTGGAAGCAGTGCGCGGGGATGGCATCCTTGATGGTCTTGATATCGGGGAATTGGGGCTCAGAAGTGGCCTCGAGAGTGACCTGAAGAGAAGACACACAAGTCAGAAAGCTGCGCAATAGAGGGGGAGAAGCTTGACCGACTTACCTTGGGGAGGTCCTCGACCACAACAGTGGTGGCAGTTCGCTGTCGAGTCGCCATTGTAGCTATGGCTTGAGGTAGATGAGAGAGAGAGAGTACTAGGGAAGAGCCAGCAACCTCAATTGATCCAAGATGAAGAGAAGAAGAAGAAAGGAAGGAAAGGGAAGGAAAAGTAAGCTTTGTCCCAACAATTCTCTTTAATATTTATTCTAACCATAACCCCAGGGACCCTCCTGTAGGATCTTCGTTTTCAACCTTGACCTAATCCAGCAATAGCATACAAAAAAAAGTAGAGCCCTTTCCCTTTGCCCCTTGGCATTTCTGAATAGCAATAGGGGTCCAGACTTTGTTCTTCCTGCCCCCCTGCACAGGCCAATAGGGCCAAGTTGATTGACCCACGATGGGCGGGAGATCATGGAGAGGGAAAAAAGAAGGAGACGTGTTCTCGTCTGTGGAACCCTGGACCCTGTTTTTTTTTCTGCCCATGAGCTTAGCAAAAACGCTGTGTTTTTTTTTAAACCCTCGGTTAAGTTCAACCCCCCTGGGAAGTTTCGTGTTTTGTTGAGAAAAACGGTCCCCTTTTTTGGGCGGTGAAAGAAAAGACAAGAGTCAAGGATGATGCGATGATCTAGAAGGGTTGTTTGGCGATAAGGGTCTGTCTGACTGGTCACGTTATTTTAGCCGCAAATGACTCGGGAACAAGAGTTTTTCCGACTGAATTTTTACATGTGAAACGGAATTGCTCCGATAACGAGTCGTGTAGCGGACGAAGGGAGAAGAAAGAGAGAGAGAAAGAGTATGAGAGAATTGAAGCTGGGACCAGGTCTTGAGAGTATAGCGCCTCGGTTTGAGTCAAGCTTTATTCCGAGTCAATGTAGCGTCGGAAGAAGCACCGCAAGTGGGTAATTTAGATCGTCTGTAACCGATTCAATTAATTAATGCAAAAATGTTAATGTAAATATAAATGTAAATGTAAATGCCACTCTATTATTGTTAAGGTTAAAGTTAATGTCGCGTCACATCTGGTCTCCTTGACATCCATCAAGGGCCGATATCTCTATCTATAATATGTAGAATGTATGCAGTAGATCCAAAAATGAATGCAAACAGAAATTAAAAAAACACCATCGTACCTTTGGTCTTTGCGCCTAATTTTCATCGACACGGGCTCCCTCCGTATGCTATGGCCCCCCTCCTCAGACATTATCGTTACAAATCGTTATTATGCCAATCTAAAAGATGAAGGACGCGACAAAGACCAAGCACGTGTACAACGTAGTAGTCGTGTATTCCACCTCGAACCACGCCGCTTGACCGCCAAACGCAATCTTCTTGCTCTCGTTTGTCGGATGCGCCACCTGCGTCTTGGGATCTCGGTTGAGCAGATCCTCGCGGTCAGGCATCGCAGGCGGATCAATCGCGTAAGAGATGGGCGTCCAGAGGGAGCTGCAGATGAAGAGGAACGTCAAGGGCGGCCAGAAAGCATGGGTGAGAAGGGCGGTGAGGGTATCGCGAATGGTATCCGTGGTGATGAATGAGCGGAACGAGGTGAGGCATACAGCCACGAGGGTAAGGTAGACGAAGAAGAGGTGGAAAAGCGCCATGTAATTCACCAAGATACCCCAGAGGCGTCGGAACATGTTCTTTCTGAGCTTGGCGTCACGCTCGTTCAATGCAGAGCCGAGAGATCCAGTGGGTTTGAATGCCTGCGTTTGACCACCGAGCCACGTCGGGAGAATAAACGATCGGATGATGCATAGAGCGATATAAGGCGACATCCAGAGCTGGTATCGTGAACCTCGCTGACCGGTGTGATAGCCAGCAGGAATGAACAGCGCAAACTCGCAGATGCGGTTCGAAATGACCGACGCAAAACAGGCTCGGATCAACCATCGAAGCTGCTCGTCAGTGGCATATGCGACCAAAGGCTTCTGCATGATGAGAATGACCGGAATAGCAAACATGGAGACCGTCAAAAGAACCGTATACAAACTCAACGAGGCGTACAAAAAGCCCGAGAAGCGTTGAGCAGCCGTCATTTGTCGAACCTTGTCGCCCCAGAGACAAAAATTGAGCTTGAACGATGTATCAACTGTTCCAATAGCCCATCGCGTACGCTGCTTGAGATGGCCACCATAGTCCTCAGGAACAGTGCCAAACTGGAGAGGTTCGTGGATGAACGCCGTCTTCCATCCTTTACCGAGCATGAGAGTAGACGTAGCCACGTCTTCAGCGAGAGAACCAAGGGGAAAGTTTCCAATCTGGTCGAGGGCTTCGCGGCGGGCGACATAGCCTGATCCTGTGCACCAGGCGACACCGAGAGCGTCCTTGATAGGTTCAATAACATGCACAAAAAAGTCGAGACTTTGAGCGAGAGGATCAGAGGGGGGAGTGTTGTAGAAGAGCTGAGGTGGACAAGCGAGAGCCATCTTATCATCGATGAGCATATGAGGGAGAATAGCACGAAGCCAATCACGCTCAGGAATCTGAAAAAAAAATGTGAGTACAACCACCATGACTTCGCAGAGGACAGAGAACACATACCATATCAGCATCCAGAGCTGCCATGAACTGACCCGCACCTCCAGGCAGCTTATGAACCTCATCCAGACCATAGTTCAAGTTACCAGCCTTGAAGTGATGAGGCTGACCGGGAATCTTGACGCGAGCCATGTAATACAAGTTCGGATAGGTCATGGCCAACTTGGCACACGACTCCTCCAACCCAGAAGATTTACCATCATCCAGCACAATAACTCTGTACCTATCCCTCGGATAGTCCAGATCACACGCCGCACGAACCGTATCCATGACAAGATCATCATCCTCACCACAGCAAGTGATGAAAGCATCCACGGTCGGAACATCATTCCCTGTCAATCGCAGCTTCGGACGCTGCCTCTTCTTCATCGACCACATAGTCCAAGTATTATGCATCAAACTCGGAATCGCAACCGCAATCTCAACGGCGATAAACACCCACGCACCAGTATACGTCTCATCCGCCGCATTCTGCGCCCAGATAACACAAGCGATCCTCAGCGAAAGATACGCCATGTACAACCCCGTGTTAGCAAACGTCAGAAACGGCACGAGCTTGAAAACCCAGCGTTTCCAACCCTTCCAGATATCCGCATCATCGCGCTTATGCACATGCTGGATAGACTCTTTGTCGGCATAGTCCTTGGACAGGTTGGTGCTGCTGGGTGGAGAGTTTGGAGACTGGTTGTGGCCTGGGAGTAAGGCGGCGAGACTCATGTTGCTCTGGTTCTGCTTGGAGCGAAAAGAATAGTCAGTGACACTGGACCGCGCATCGTAGGAGGTGAAGGTGCTGGGTACCATGACGCTCGACGGTCGCCAGTCGACCGATGAGTTGCCCAGATGGTGATGCAGTCTAGCTGGCGTCTCTTGCCCGCTGACAAGCGAGGGCGTCGCTGAGCGAGAACCACCAGGCGTTTCGGAAAAGTACTGCCCGGGACTGTTGGCGAGATGCGGAGGCCATTCAGGTGCCGGGCTGTAGTCATCAAAGTGAGCTGGTGTCGGCCGAGTTGGTCCACCTGCGACGGAGCGGCCCTGCATGTCTTCGGGGTTTGCCTGGTAAGGCGAAGGTGAGTAAGGTGTGAACTGCTGCTCTGGAGGACCGTATGGAGAGTGAAGATCTTGGTGAAAGTACTCTTGCTGCTGCTGCTGTTCGTGATGATGTTGACGCTGTACATCAATCTCTACCATCTCCCTATACTCCCTATCCGGTTCCGGCTCGCCATATCCGCGATACCCGTTCATCTTGATCGACCCAGACGCAAACGTCGATGATCCTGTCGTCCAAGGGAGTTGAGTTCACTGGGCTATCTACTCGGCGTTACTTGGCGTCTTGGTCTTCTTCTGGAACGAGTGGCTAGTACTGTGACTACTGCAGAGTGTATTAAGATGTAAAAGAAAGAAACACACCAAAAAGATATTCAAGAAAACGAGAGGAGAATAGCTAAGACGGGCTCAGAAGAAAAACATGGGATGGACAAGGGAGAAGAACGAGAGGAGAAAAGCCACCAGGGGCGTGTGTCATCGAGTTCCAGTACGAGACTGGCACGTCCCGGTCTCTGCAAAGTATGTGCGTTACGTTATTCTTAGATGGACAAGAAAAAGAAGCTTTCAGCCACACCCTATCATCCATACCGAGAGGACGTGTTTCGCGGCCAAGTCCTGGGGGGTGGGTGTCAAAAACTTGAAGCTGTTCCTCGACTAGACCATCGTTCGTCTGCATTAGAGCCAGTGACATGCTATACGACTCCCGAGCAAGGGTCATCCCTGCACTAGATCAGGGGCATGTTCAGCTGCGAATGCGCTATCAGCCGCTCGGGACCAACATGATTGGGCTCCCTCGTCTGTTTTATCTTTGCTTGCCCTTTTGTTTGGTCGGTATGTCGGCAATTCGCACAGGGTTTCTCTCTTTTTTCGCGTTGTTGTGGGAATAATGCAAGGGAGGGCGTGAAGGGGGGAGAAATGACCAAAGAGGAAATCTGAGCAGGTGTAAAGATAGACTCTACCATGTTAGCTTGTGGAGGCTTTTAACACTGCGATACTCGTACCTCGCGCGAGAAGATTGTCTTTTTCCTCCCTGTGATTGAAACCCAGGCTGTGTCTTTAATCCCCTTCGAAAGCACAGCATCTCAAGTCAATTCCCTGTGCTTCGAGACGCAAGACGTTGAAGAAATAATCCTCAACTCTCGTCTCTTCCACTCGTTTCTCCTCCTTGCGCAACTGCTCTCCTCGCCATGACAGTTCGCTTCCTCGTCAACTTTGGCCTTTTGGCCCTTCCCATCGCCATCACGCTGGGCGTCTTGATCGGCTTGCAGAGCCAGCGAGATGCGACGGGTGGTCCTCCTCTGTTCAGGCCGCAGCCCAAGCCTACTGATGGCGTGAAGAAGAAGACGGGTATAACTACTGAGCAGCACTGTCAAAAGTCGTTTGGTATACATCCCGAGACCAAGGGCCAGGAGTTTACACGTGAGTTACATGCTTTATTTTACTTTGCTCAACATAGATATATCGTGTCTTTTCCCTGATCGGTTATGCGCCTTGCCGTCTCACAGGGACAGCCGTTTAAATCGTGTTACCTGACTATGAACGTTGCTAACTGATTTCTGTAGTCAATCCTAACCAGTGGGGTTGGGATGAGGGTGATGACGGAGGATTATGTTTATATGTAAGTTCTAACTGCTTTTCTTTACATCTATCTATTTAATCCTCCAGGTCTACCCCACGATCATCGCCCAATGCCGTGGATGACCCTACTATCACACTGCAATATCCTAACTCTCGCAGGTTGACATCTTCAATAACGAAACCTATCCCACAAAGACCACCGCCCCTCGCTGGTCAGTAGTATGGGAATACCCTCAAGGTCCCGAAACAGCTCCTGTCCACGCCTTCCCCAACATCAAGGTCGACGGCGATGTCTTCCCCGCTCAGCTCAACACCATCAACAAGATCGAGATCGACTTTGAATGGACATACGCAGTTGGCAATGGGTCAGCCAAGGGCGCCAAGCCCGCGACGGGAACTGATTTGACGGATCTGAAGGATCATCTTCTCAACGCCAACGTCGCGATGGACATGTTCATGGACAAGGATCAGAAGAAAGCGCAAGACAGTGAGGATGCATCGCACGAAATCATGGTTTGGTTTGCTGCTATAGGACCTGCTACGCAACCTCTCGGTTTCAACGGAGATGGATCCAATCCCATCGCGACAAGGACTCTGAATGGCACTGAGTTGTAAGTGCTCATCCCAGCATCTTCTAATGTTAAGCTAATCTCTTGATAGCAAACTCTACTACGATGTCAACCAAGCCAACCAAAAGGTCTTGACATGGTACGTCGACGAACCAGCAGAAACCTTCAAAGGCGATCTCTGGCCGCTCGTGGAGGAAATCCTCTCCATGGACGACGCCGACTACCCCACGGCGTCAGACTACCTGGGCTACATGTCCTGGGGCACCGAAGCCTACTCGGTCAACACAACCGTTACATTTGACGTACCAAGCCTCTCTATAAACGTGGTTAAGAGTGCTTGAAGCGATAAAATATCTGCATGTATCTACCTATAGAACAATGAAGGGCGTTTTTTGGGCTTGGGATTGGATAGCCTTTTGTTTTGAATGCATAGACATAATATAATTAATGTACGCCACTTTCTTGCTGGGCAACCAACACACTGAGGAACTTGTCTCTTCTCCCTCGATTGCAAAAACGAATTGAGGTTAGAGTGTGGTGCGAGAGGCTACCAGGCTATCGAAAGCCCATATCATAGCGTGGGTGGTATATGGTGGATCTTCTTCCCGCTACACGAGACGGCGAGCGCGAAAGCTCGTGTTTTTCTTTTCTACTGCTTTTTGGCTTTCTTTGAACAAGCATTTGAAGGGAGGGTATGTACCAATGGAAGCGTGGTTCGGTACCTGCACAGGGTACATATTGGGGAGTGGATGCATCACGACGATCGATGAAGCTTGTGCTGCGATATGCATGATAAATAAACTGTGTCCTGTCGGGTGAACTGAGGGCAAGACTTAAAGTAAACAATTCTCCTCTTGAGGGTATCGCATTGCCTATCTGTAAAAGGATATCAAGCCCAGATGATCTGATGTATAGTGAAGTAAAGAACATGCCTCAAGTCCCGTGTGCGGCACAGGGAGCCGATTGTCGGGTCGCAGGCAGATGACAGGACTCCAAAAGGGTACTGAAAAAGGCATCCCTGTAGGCGGGTGACAGGGCCTGATGACCCTGCCACTAACTGGCATGGATGAGAAGTGCAGTGGATCGGGTATAGTAGTATTTGCTATTGAGCCGCTGAATGTTAATCGCAAGAATGAATACGATGACTGTTAGTTCCTTCGTATTCATTGACACCCTTCTCACCACCACATCACAACAATCGCAGGGTTGCAGCACATAACGAAAAGGCTTAAAAAAAACGTCAATCTGAGGTATAGCAATTGACATGCATATTTCCTTGCTCCGGCCGTTCCGTCCATTTTTTTCTTGTTAGTCCCAAAGCCAACTTGCATACATACACACGAACATTGCCGATCACAAGACAGAAATGTACCTTGTCTGAGACAGTGGCCTGATACAAAAAATACGAAGTCCATCCACCGCGGCACCCGTTGTCTCATGGCTCCGATGCCAATCTGTCATGGATTGGTAAATAGCTCCGTTGATGTAAAACTTTATTACCTTGTCAAGATGAGGCTGCTTCGGAGGAAGCCAGGTGAGCCACTCCCGCAAGGCATTGCACGGGGGTTCAACGGCGGCATTACTTATATTGGAGTTTAAATATCTTCTGGAAGACAAGAGAATAGTATTTCCAGATAAAGTAGTCATCAATTGGCATGCTTGAGTTGAGAGGCAAGCAAAGAGCTGGCGTTGCAATGTCAATCAGCGGAATACGACCACTGAACAGATACACTGATCAGATCGTAGATGGGGTTAAAAATATCTCATCGTCGATCTAACCAAGCCGTTCGCTCCGTATCAAAAACCGCAATTAAAAATTCTCTCCTTCTAGTGTCGTTTAGTTCATCTACCGTCTGTCTCGTACGTCATATTCAGCTTCTGAATCTCCTTGTAACCCTTTCCTTATCTGCTCGAGAACCCAAACTTGGCGCTGAAATTAAGCATTGCCCAGCTTTCCAGGGGTGGGTGGGCGTGGGTGTGGGTGTGGGTGCCCGTCTCGATCTAGCCTACCCACTGTCTTCGGTACCTGCGTCGGGGGGATTTTCCATCCTTGGACTGGGTGCTCATTGGTGTGATAGAGGGGCGTTGAATGGGGTTGGTGATTGAGCATTTTGATCAAATTTTCAATTCATCTGGTCAATTCATGCGTGAAGCCGAGATGGACAGACGTTCACTCGGAGCTGGCATCAGAAGCTTATTGCAGCCAGGACCATCCATGTTGAAAGTGAAGGGTTACTTTGCAGCTCAGTAGCCTGATCAATTGAGTTCTGGCTGCTAACTAAACCATGAGAAACACACAAGGATGTGCTGGTTGGTGCTCCTTAGCGTCATAGAAAGTTCCATTATCATTTTCTCCGGAGAGCCTCCACCAACAACACTTCATCAAAAGGTGACACAGAGATAGTGACGCTCACAGCTGATAGATAATGATCCACGGGCCACGCAATCGCCTCACCCTCTAATAAATCAGCATCCCAACACCCACCAGGAGGAATTGCATTGCATTTATCCGTATCTCGGCAAAAATGCACAGGGATGATGACCCTCAGCGAGAGGATTCGCTCTCTGACCAGCTGTCAGCACTTTAACCAGTCTGCTATGCTAATATCCACTGATTTAGGTGCTCCGTAGAGGCGAGCAGTGGAGGATAAGCGATTCATCTAAACCGCTTATCGATCGCAGCGATACTCCTTGCAACGTTGGAGGCTTTATGTGGTGGAGTCGTATTCGCCCAAAGGCCACTTGTGTCTAATTTATTGCCATTCTCAAATGAAAACAGAAATATCTCCAAGAAACGGGAAATAAACCTCCGCTTAGATATGTACAGCATCCTCACCACTTTCAATTCACAATCATATAAATCGACGGACAATTGACGCGATTCCATCAGGGAATGTAACCTAAAACACAACGGGAATGCCGGCGATTATCTACACGGAGCCGTCGGAGAGACATGGTAATAAGTCCAGACTCCAATCAAGCCTCCCTTGTGACAAGCATCATGCATTGTGGCTGCATGATCTAGATCGGATGCCTCAGCACAAGAACACTATCTCCACCACACATCTGCTTCCCTTTGACGCGACTCACTAAGGCCTGTAGGTATGTGCAACAATTGAAGAGAAACCCCCAAAGGTAGTGCATGAGACATCAAAGTTGGCACCAGGTAGCGTGCATAGATCTCGCTCCCTTGACTTGAAGGCGTAGAATGCGGCTGTGGCTTTCCATCTCACTGGTAATCGGCAAGTCTTCGTCTTGTACGTACATATATCGTGCTGATCGAAGCACTTGTCAACCCCAGTATCGCTTCCAAGGCCTCGGAGTCCGTTGGTATAAATGCATGCGAAGTGCCCGACTAGAAAGAGACCGAGGCACTTGGCTGTCAGAATCTTTTGTTGTATGCCCGCGGTGTCGGTGAGATCCATCATCGGTATCGTTGGTACGTGTTGGTTGGCCATACTCTGACAGCTGGGAATCACGTGTACCGAGTCTCCTCACATGGCATAGTGAGCATCAATGTAGCTTTGCGTCACTAGGTATTGCCATCACTGGCTCTCTATTTGTTCGTAGCTCGCATTCGGCGAATAAGTGTACTCGTTGGGTGCAGTCGATTCAAAGGTTCGCACTGCAATGTCTCTTTGATGCTCCATTATTGCAGTTCGTTTTGTGTAAACAAGTTTCCCAGTGTCACGGGCATGTGCGAATATTCAGCCGGCATTCAGTGTCCTTCTGGGAGCATGAAGCTCCGCATGCATATCAAACAGCTTGAGTCACGCGGTTCTCCAAATGCAGCTATTGAACCCGAATGTTGTGTGAACGACGGCTTTGGAGACTGATGAAGTGACGTTAGGAGTAAGGCGACGCGACTCGAAGACACAAGGTAGAGCTCACGGTACCATTGTAGTCTCTACTCAACGACCAGGAGCTCCAAGCCCACGACAGTGAGAGTGAATAACTTTTCACAACTCTTTCGTGATTCTGTAACCCCTGCTCTACTGGGCATCATCCTTCCCCTCCTCCCAACCCTTCACAACAGCAGCGAGAGCCTTTTCCGCTGACATCTGTCGCACAAGGAACGGACTATTAAAGGTCGAGTAAAGAGGCATAGTGCTATTGGCATGATCGGCAGCAAACTCAACAGTGCAGTCTTTGCCCGGCATTCGCTTGGCAATCTTGACGCTCTCACGAAGCATATCTCCACCGAGTCCCCTTTGTCGATACCTGGATCTCGTCGTCCATCCACGCACTAACGCCCTGCCATCGCGCTTATCAAGACGAAGAACAACAGCAGCAATGATGTCCTTTCCAAAGCGAGCTCCGATGATGGTATCTTCCACGCCGTCCGGATTCTTGAGCCATTTGAGCCAGTCTGTGTCCTCTGCTATACGGATGTATACGCTGGTGAAATAACGAATTGTTGCTAGGTATGCAAATACGATGCCGGGACAAGTGATGAGAAGGGAGCTATAGTCGTTTCTAACGTAAGAGCTGTAGCCGGCGAAGGCTAGGAAAGGTACGAGGATGGACAGAGAGACGGGGTGAAAGATGATGGCTCGTGAGGCGGTTTGTCGCTGTTGTGCGACACTGTCTACAACCAGCTTGAGAGCATCTTTTTTCTCTCTGGGATCAGTGAGGATCCCGATTGAGAGCGGCGGCGGCGATGATTCCGTAGGTGTAGACTCTGTATGTGTAGACATAATTATCTCACTTGCATGTCTCTAGGGTGTGTAAGTAAATTTGAGAGTATTGGCCAACTGGTGTTGTGTTGAGTGATGGGAAAACATAAACATCAACAAGCTGGGCCGAGGGAAGTAAAATCAGACAACAGCGGGTATCTCATTGTCAAATTAACGGTCCAAGCTGGTACAGTCCCAAGATGGACCTAGACTTTACCGTTGATGTCTGATTTGCAACAAGCAGAAATACCACCGCATCGTGGGCTCTGTACCTGATCGATCGTCAAAGCGGGCCGGAAGCACACTAATTCCGCCGCCGCCGTTTTTTCAGGACCCTGAATTCTTGGCGTCCAATGCACGTGGAGGAGGGCGATTGCCGAGCAGAAAACCCTGGAAGCGGGCCTCTGAGACCTGCATCAGAACCTCCAAGAAGTGCGTCTTTCTGGGATATGAGGCCTCTAAGATAGCCTTGTATCACGACTCTTGAGGAGCATTTACTTGTGTTCTTGGTATGGTCATCGAGAGTGTCTTTTATGACAAAGTTAACCTTGCATGTATTCGTGTCGTGAAATATCAGTCTTCACAAAACATTATAGCTTATCCCATCAATCTAGCGGTATATCCATCCAACCCTTTACCCAAACACCAAAAATAAAACATTACATCCTCGCTTATCTACTGCTTCTTGCCACCACCAAGAAGTCCACCAACTGTATTTCCCACACCCTGCAGTCCCTCAGCAGTCTTACCCGCAACACCCTTCCCACCATCAACAACAGTGCTAGCCGTGCTGTTGATAGCTGCAGCACCGGGAGCGTCCTTGTTCACGTAGCCGCCGTTCTCATCGCGGCCTTGTCGCTCGGCGCGGTTGGCGCCTTCTTTGGAGGCGAGGTCGCCGATGGGTTGGAGGAGACCGCCTTGGCCGACTTGGCCTGAGGCGAGGCTGTTCACGCCATCCTGGAGGGTGTCGACTTGGGAGATGCCTGTGACTTTGGTCTTGTCGAGGTTTTCTAACGGGTGTTAGTATGGCATGGAGCTGATGGGGAGAGATGGCACGTACCCTTGGCTGTGTAGCTAGCCTTGTTGTCTTTTGTGAACCAGCGGAGGTAGACATCCTCAAGCCAAGGAACCCACTTCTCGTACTGGCTATTATAAGTGCTCTTTGTCCACTCCATGATGAAAATAAGTATCAAAGAATCAAATTAAATCAGATTGTCTTCGTTGTATGTATGTTCTTGTCTATAAGCACAAAACAAAGACCAAAAGCGTTCAAAGACGCAGATTTATACATTACAGTCATCCGTGATGGATGGGATACGTCATATATAACGAACAAGGATCTGAAACGATTCCGGTAAAATCTCATAGGCTGCTAGGTCTTGATGGTGGTGGTTGATACGCATTGTGATGCCATGGAGAGCTGGTTGGGTGTGGCGCGTGAAGGGCTAAAAAACAGGTTCTCGTGGCGCGGCGACGTCATTTGGTGGGATCATCAGGGATGAGCCACGAGATGATGTTTGATGGTCGGAGAAAAGAAGATGCGATCGGGAATTTGAGGAGCGTGAAACAGGGCTGTTTTTCTTTTGCCTTGTTTGGAGATGGTTGAGTTGCACTGTTGCAGGGCATTAAACACGATCGATCCAAGATGATCAAGATTCATAATTAAGCTTATCTGTTCTCAACCAATAAACCTCCCATACTTATTCCACTCTTCATCCCCCCTCAGCCTCTCCATATCCTCATCTCGTAACGACAACGCCGCTGTAATTTCCCCATCTGGTCTCTTGGGCATTAGATACATCAGACTCTCAAACGGCTCAAACAGCGGCCGTCTAACACTCTCCGGCTTCCCCAGTCCAAACCCAAAGTCATACTCCCAACATCCTACCTTGGCCCACGAGCTCAGCATAATATCTGTGGATGGATTTGCATCTGCTGTTACGGACACGCCTGACTTGTCGGCTTGGTTGTGCTGGTAGGTTATGAGAGCTTGTGTCCTACGACGAAGACGATCGGGGATGAGTTCGGAGCGTAGACGTGATGATACTGCCCCGAGTGATTCATGGGCGATTTGCGAGAGTGTTGAGACGTGGTAAGTCATGTTTTGTAGAATTCCGGGGTATGCCTTTGGTACATTGAGATAACTGCGTACATCCACAGCGCGGCAGAATTGCGTTGATGTACTAGCATCCAACCGGGCAAGACGCACACGAGCAATGGACTGCCAGATAAATGCAGACAGCGCATCGTCCGTCGAGACAAACTTTGTTGACGCGTCAAGTGTCTGTGTAGCTTTGTCTTTCAGCTCTGAAAGTGCTTGTGGACTGAATGAGAAGAACGCCCAGCTTGCTTTTGGCGACGCGGGCGGGGGGTTATTATCTGTCGGAGGTTTGATGAGTTGATGATCGAGTTCAGGCCCAGGTTCGTAATTATCAAGAAGAGGGACGATATTCTTGCGCTCAAGATTCATCGCTGTTGTTTCTTCTTGTGTAAAAGGTTCATTGCGACATGCCTTGGACAGCAGATGAATAATCTCATCCTGGCCCGTCATGTCCATTGCACCATGCTGTCCATTAACAGTGAATATAAGCCCACCCTCAATAAAATTGAGTTGAAAGAGCAATACAGGCTCAGGATCGTCTGGATTGTGATTTGGACCAATGGGTAGTGTTTTTCTCGGCGCAATGACATTCTCATCAAACATGCTCATTGGGAATTCTGCTTTTCTCAAGCCCTCCATTGTAGGCGCGGAAGGGTCATTGCGAAGATCTTTGACCACGGCGCGTGGTATTTGCTCAAAAGGTTTGATCTTGAAGACACCGCTGTTGCCTTCGCTGATGTTGTCGCATTTTATCTGGCCTGCTACCCAAGGGAAGGCTCGTGAAAGCCGTGAAAGACCCTGGTTGAGGGTGTTGATGATGGCGGGGTGCGTGGAGGGGTCTGTGACGGGGAAGCAGAAGCTGATTTGGGTGTAGATTCTCATGAGAGGTTGTTGGCCGATCATGTCTAGCTCTATATCTAGATCCGGCACGTTGGTCGTATTTAGGGCATCCATTTTGAAGCAATCAATTGATTGATGTTGATATTGAACTTGAATGCGCTTCTCATGGTTTGTATTTATACATGTAGCAAACTCCACTGACCTAGTAAATCATGATGAGTCGAACTGCATAATTGCCCGTTTGGGGCTAGTGACTTAAGCGCTGACATTCGATTGCATCGCAAGCAGCCTAAAATTTAATTAATAGTAGCAGCTTATGAACCCTGTGACTCTTTGAGTCTTTCATCAATCCTTGGAATTTCTATTAAGCTTGCAACTATTCTGGTTGGTGGTAATTGGCACTCCGGAGGCGACATCATCACAAAGACCCAGAACTTCAAACCGAGAGCACTTCAGCCCACAATGCATACAAAAAATCCATGTCTATCATTTTCTCCTTGGTATAATTCATTTTTAAGCAACCAACGCCAGCCATGCAGTCTAAAGAGCCTCATTATCTCAGATCCTACGTAGTTCTAACCCTTGGCCTGTCTTTTGTCACAACATCAGTCTCACAAGACTCCTCCGCCTTTTTATATATCGCATCGTCTCTGCCTTTCTAGAAATTGGAGGCGTCGCTAACTCCGTTGGCCATGCTCTGCTTCTGACGAGCAGCCTCAATTATCTCGTCGAGGCATCCAGCACTGGCAGCCACAAGACCGAGCACTGGGGTACTGTCAGTAATGTTACGTAGGTATGCTCGCACTGGGAAACTCACGCGATGGGGCGGGGTTGAGAGTCTTGGACTTGTACTCGGGGTGAGCCTGAAGACTGATTGAAACCGTTAGCAATTGCAGGTACATGCGACACGAATTACTCACCCAACGAAGAAGGGATGATCCTTCAGCTCGATTGTCTCAACTCGGACACCCTGATCGTCCATGGATGTCAAGGAGAGACCGGCCTTCTCAAGGTCCTCGATGTAATCGGGGTTCACCTCGTAACGATGTCGGTGACGCTCCTCCACAACATCCACACCTCCATACAAGCCTCGGAGCTTGCTCCATTCGGTGCCGGGCTTGAAGTGCGATGTACGGCTACCCAGTCGCATGGTTCCACCCATTTGCCTGTCAAACAGTCAGTCCTCATATCCTACAGTTACGCTCGCATGCCAACTTACTCCTTGGATCCCTCGGGCATGAAGATGACGACACGGTGCTCTGCAGTAGCTGAGAACTCCTCGGATGTCGCCTCCTTGAGTCCCATGACGTTGCGAGCATACTCAATAACTGCAGTCTGCATACCCAGGCAGATACCTAGGTAGGGCAGCTTTCGTTCACGAGCCCACTTGGCAACATCAACCATACCGCGGATACCTCGAGTTCCAAAGCCTCCGGGAACGATCTACTTCTGTTAGCATGATCCATCGCATATTATCACCCTATGGTTGCACTTACAAGGCCCTGTGCTCGGACAACGTGAGCCCACGACTCGTGGTACTTGCGAGGGTCCTTTTGCTGCATATCAGGTTCGAGATGCTCAGAGTCGACGGAAATGAGGTTTAGCTTGCGGTTGCATCGCATTGCCGAGTGCTCCAAAGCCTTGTGGACACTGAGGTATGAGTCGTCGAGGCTGACGTACTTGCCCACCAAGACGATGTTGACAGGGTCGAGGTTTCGGTCAGGAACGACAGTCTTTTTCCAGAGATCCCAAAGAGCCTGACCCTTTTGAACCATAGGAGGAGCCAGGGTGCAGTGATCGAGGGCCAGGCCCTTTCGCAATAGCTTGAGCAGACCCTCCTGCTCTAGGAGGAGAGGAACCTGGTAGATGGTGTCCATGTTTCGGACACCGATGACTTGCTCGTCCTCAACTTGGCAGCTTCGGGCAATCTTTGTGATGGTAGCTTGGTCTAGCTCTCGCTCGCAGCGGCAGGCGATCTTGTAGAAACGTCAGATGCAGCCGAATACTTGGGATTTGTGATACATACCACATCCGGGATCAGTCCGGCGCTTCGCACTTGTCGGATGGCATGCTGTGTGGGCTTTGTCTTTTCTTCTCCATTAATAATGGGGACGTAGGAAACGCTGATGCTTAGAAAGTTGTCGCGACCAAGTCTATGTCTCAATTGCTTCGAAGCTGTCAGTCCAGGGTTCGAGCAATTGGTCTCGCTACCTTACCGACAGGGCCTCTACGAAGGGACCGGATTCAAGATCACCAATTGTACCGCCCTGAGCCATCAAGTCAGTTACGTCATTTATGACAGGCGTGAAATTATAAAAGAGCATACCAGCTCGACTAAAGAATGGTTAATATTGTTTCGCTCAACGCCTCACTAATGGGGTAACATACTGATGCAGACGTCGGGCGATTCTCCCGAAGCATCGACGGGAATTTTGGCGACTCGCTCAATCCAATCCTGGACGGTGTTAGCATCATGCCGGCTCAAGTTGTCGATCAAATTGACCTACCTGAATGGCGTCTGTGATGTGGGGGACGACCTTGTGTGGTTGTCAGTCAAGCTGATGCAATAGTCCCAACTATGCAATATACCTGAACAGCTGGATTGTCGTTAGCCTCGAGACAACATTGCCGCAAAGAACAAGGACATACTCTTTCCCAGATAATCTCCTCGTCGCTCTTTCTCCTACATGACAGTATTGTTAGTGTTTGTTCGTCGTATCGAGTATCGGGGCGTCGCGAGGGTTTCGTACAATGACCTGCTTGTAAATCTTGCCGGTAGTGATGTTGCTGTCGCGGCTCAATTGGATGCCAAGGTATCTGACTATCGTATCAGTTCTCCGCCCCGTGAAGGAATTCGGGATGGACCAGCTCGTCGCCGTACGTACCGCTCGTAGTTTCCAAGATCAAGATCGGTCTGTCGAGTTAGCGCAAAGATTCGCCTAGGTTGTGATCAATCGTACCTCGCCTCCATCGTCCAAAACGAAGCACTCGCCGTGCCTAATATGTTGTTAACGAATGTTATCTAGGCGTCCCAATCAAGACATACTCCAATGGGTTGAGAAGGCCAGCGTCGGTGTTGATGTACGGATCGCTCTAATCAGATGTTAGAATCGTTGCTGCAGTCGATTTGTGTCGCGGAGTATTACTTTGATCGCCTAGGTTGTGGTGTTAGTCATAGGCCGTGGAACCGTGAACATGTTGTATCGTACCGTGACACGAAGACCAAGAGTCTTGAGGAGAAGACCAGCACTACTGGCTAAGTGGACAGTCAGTCATCGAGTATAATGAAAGAGGCTCGCCAATTGCCGTACCGATAATGCCTAAAGGGTTACAATGTTAGTACACATGTCGACTGCGAAGATGCGACAGTGGGACAGCAAGGGAGAGAGCTTACCTTTACCGACGCCGGAGATGACTCCACCGCTCACAAGAACAACCTTCATATTGATTTTTGTTCGGTATTTCGGTTACTGTGATATTCAAAAGAGCTGCTGCTATTGCTGGGCAGTAATAATGGAGTCTTGCGGCGCGATCGCAGAAACTTCAGTCAACGAAAAGAAAGATTTGGCGGTGGGGTACGAGATTCTGCCGTCCCCTCTGGAGCTCATCGTCTTCACCGCTTTCCCTTCCTAGATTAGCCTGTAATTCATGCGTCAGCCCTGGCCAACCGAGAGGGATACTAGCCAAGACCCACTATACGTGCCAGGTGTGCAAGTTATGTCAGTGAGGCTATCGTGACCTGCTTTTAGGACGGTTGGTGTTGGAATTAGTGGATGAAATTACTACAAGCAAGATATTACTACTCAGAATAAGTTTGAAGGCCACTGTAAGGATACGCGTGGTGCGGGGCGGTTCTTCGATTGGTCGGTTTTCAGTGATGAAGTCTCAGTCCAGCATGCTCGAATCGCGTGGGAAAGAATTATACGCACTAATTCCCAGGTAATTCCATCCAAATTATATGCCTTGTTGAATTTTCTAAAAAGTTCCTCATTACAGAGCTCAAGCAGAGTCTTGAGATCAGCCAAGTCCACATTATTAATAGTTGCTATATTCGGTAACCGCGGGGTAGTGCTGGCCCCTGGGATCGACAACCAAAGCTCGGGAAATGCGATACAATCATCCCGTTACACACCACCAGACGACGTTAGTTGCTCTCTCCAGTACTACAATATCTTTCAAGAAGGCTTAACTGGTTATAATTCCCTATCATGATACTTCAACGCTCCCACTCGACTTCGTTGGCGAGACGACTCTGCAGGGTAGCAAGACGCTTCTCCACCTCCTCGGCACGTCGAGGTCCCTACGACGAAACGATACGGAACCTCAGACTAGATGACAAGACCAGGGTGATATTTCAAGGTATGATATATATAGTTTGAGTCTTAACTAGCGCGTGAGAAGCTGAGCTAATTGACGTGGTTGCGGTCCAAAGGCTTCACTGGCAAAGCAGTACAAATACCCTTCCTTACATTGGGTAATTGCGGATGAGTCATTCTAACACCTAGCAGGCAACAAAAAATGCCCAGGATACGATAGATTACGGAACAAAAGTTGTTGGAGGCGTTTCTCCCGGTAAGGGGGGTCAAACACACCTTAACCTTCCAGTCTTCAATACGGTCCGAGAGGTGAGTGTTGAGCTGCTCTACAATCTTGAAGTGTCCTCGACTCATAAACCAGGCAGTAGATGAGGTTAAGCCGCACGTCAGCGCAGTCTTTGTCCCAGCGCAGTTCGCTGCCAAAGCCATCACCGAAGCCATAGAAGCCGAGGTACCTCTTGTCGTCTCGGTAGCAGAGCATGTACCTGTTCACGACATGCTTCGCGTACATGAGACCCTAAGAACCCAATCGAAAACGAGGCTCGTTGGACCTAATTGCCCAGGGATCATTGCTCCAAACCAGTGTCGGGTGGGAATTATGCCCTACAAGCAGTACACCCGAGGCTGTGTGGGAATTGTATCCAAGTCAGGTACGCTTAGTTATGAAGCTGTTGGGTCGACATCTCGCGCAGGTCTAGGTCAGAGTATTGTAGTTGGTATGGGTGGTGATATGCTACCAGGCGAGTGACCCAGTATTTCCTTCTTGGATTCGAGTTAATATCCTCTAGGTACCACACTAGCCGATGGACTGAGGCTCTTCTTTGACCATGAAGAAACCAAAGGAATCATCGTGATAGGCGAGATTGGAGGTGAAGCAGAGCTTGAGGCTGCCGAGCTCATCAAAGAGTATCGCAAGTCAGCCAACCGAAAGCCCATTATAGGAATGGTAGCCGGACGAACAGCACCAGAGGGAAGGACAATGGGCCATGCTGGGGCAGTCTTTTCAGCTGGAGACATTACTGCAGAGGCAAAGGCAAAGGCCCTCGAGGATGCGGGTGCCATCATAGTTCCACATCCAGGTGTTATGGGCAACAAGATGAAGGAACTTCTGGGGATGTAGCTTTTAGAATAAGCAAAGGAATGGCAGAAAGACACTTGTAGATATTATCAGCTATGATAAGGGGTTAGGTCATATGATAGACGAGCAGTTCTTGAAAATGCATAGGGTAGGAATGAAGCCTTGGTGATGAGTCGACATAACTACAACGCTGAGGTAGTGTGGATCTACTCGCACATATGCCAAGATAACGGCTGGCTTTCACGTACCAATTTGGATAGATATTGGAGGCTGTATTGTTGAAGAATGTTCCACTCCCAAAGGTGGATTAATACATGGAAACGTTTTGCCTGTTCTATACGAGCTCTACTTTTAGAAGTTACTTGACATTATTTAGCCGACAGACTAAGACAAATGTAGAAGTGCTTCACCACGTCCTGATTGGCCTCAGTGCTCGCTTATCTCGCGCCTTACCGAGAAAGGAAGTGGTTCAAAAGATTCTTATTCGTCGAACTTCACAGGGAAGTATTGCGTATGTGTTTGATAGGAAGAGATGAGGATATTTAAAGATATGTGAAATTACCTCCGTAAGATCTCGTCTATCAAGGCTTATTTCTGAATTTATTACTCTGTGTATACTGTTTTTCTTGCTCCAACCTATGCCCTCTTGACATGGCTTCAGTAATGGAGTATGAACCACTCACAGCCACGCATTGTCCTACCACTTACTCACTCTTCTCATCCGGCGGGATTGCAGGAGAAAGTTCTACCGTGCCTTTGGAACTTACATATGGGGTAACAATCTTTGATGCCCTGAAGTAATAAGCCCAATACTGACCATAAACCAGAACCTCGGAGATGCGAGTTCTCAGGATCTCCATTCGAGTACAATAACCTCGCCAAGTGGTAGACTGATCGCCAGCCCGTCATTAATACCATCAAACGACAGCATATTTGCACCAAATCACTTGGATACCTACCACAGCCCTATTATCGAGAAGGCTAAAAGCGTAAGGATTCATCCTATCAGCAGACTCAAGCTTTGATGTATTGACGTGAATGAAAGAGACGCCGTTTGCAAAATCGGGAATCGCAACGTCGGTTTCGCGAGCGCAGGGAACAGTTACAGAAGACACTTCAGAAACAGGTGGATAGTTCTCGCACAGAGTATGAGGCACTCTTTCGAAGATACACTGAGAGCACCGCGGAAGTCACCTTTCTCCTCCAAGAGAATGATGCACTGCGGACCGAGATCAAGGATCTTCGGCGGCAGCGACGACTGATGTTGAGCGTCATGAAGATGCTGAGAGGGTCGAGGACATCATCTGAGGCCGGGGAAACTGCAGGACTCTTGGGCGACGTTATGCACTATCTGGGAGATCTGACGGATGATCCTGAAACCCCCGGTACGAGTTAGTTACCACTTGTTGTTTGTTTGGTTACTATCATATTCATCAGTATACTTGAATCTATTCGCCACCGAATATGCACACGGTTTAGCTTTTGTCCTTCAATAAACCATCCGGTGGAAAGATATCGATGCTTGCTGGTTCTGGTACGATATATTAAATATACAATTTCAGGTGAAGGTTGAAGATGCTAATATTCAAATCCGATACTCCGTTAGTCTAAACCATACTCAATGAGAACCCTGCGCCAGTAACTACCTACAGACCATTGGGGCAGTCAGGTAAGAACAAGCTAGCGTGGACTAAAGTCAAGTATTAACTAAGAAGAAACATAGCGGCTATAAAACTTATTCCTGAGATATCTTTCTTACTACCTTTAGATACCAATCCACTATGGTTCTAATAGTTAACATAAATATTATCGCTTGCAGGAAATGGCTAATACAAAAGGCATAGCAAATAGGATTGAAATTTTAATAGCCTAATAGGGGAAAAGCAGATGGCAGGGGTGAAAAAATTGCTCACCGCAAATGTGAGGTTTTTATTTTCCTCCCCCGCTTAGCCAAGAGATGAAAGAACCTTAACATCAGTCATGCTTACCTACCATCATCCTGCAACACCCTCTCCAGGATGCCGCCACGGCCGAAAGAAAGACAGGCAGGGGGGTTCATCTTTGTCGGGGGCCCGGTGCTGACGGACAGGACAGGGCCGGTTCGGTCCAGGCTTCTTCAACAAGCACATCGCCAAAAGAAAACTCAGCAAAGACAGAGTGCAACACTTGAGCGAGAACTGTTGGCTAAAGGTGGAGGGAATGCAGTTTGCACCTGCCATGAAGATGCCACACTCCAAAATATAAGACATCGACTCATCCGGCCAAAGGTGTCTGCGTCTACTTCGATACCACAAGTCCAGTCGTGTTCTTTTTGTGGAAAGCCAAAATCTAGAGCCTTGGCAGCGCAAGATTCTGCAATGAAAGTGTGGGATATAGGAGCTGGAAGCTTCAACCCCATGATCCCCATGGACGATACAACCTCTGAGTTAAGAGTGCAGGAAATTTTGTATTTTGCTTGCACTTTCATCTGGCCGAATTTCCGTCCTTTAAGCTATGCATCCAACTGCTATCGGTTTTGGACGTTTCCGTATGATAACAAGGTCAAACTATACGCCGTCCTCTGGTCGGCATCTTATCATCAAGACGTTCTTAACCTGACCTTTGGTGGCCCATCTTATCAAGCTGGATCGAAAGAGCAACTCAAATTAAAAGGACTGGCTCTCGAAGCTTTGCGAAATGAAGTCAACGCATATACTGGTGCGACACCCATAGACAGTATCATCATGTGTATTCTCTTCTTCGCTGTGAATGACTCAGTTGGCACACGGCTTTATCGAGACCCCAGCCCTTTCAAGCCTCCCTTTACTACGCTACACGCTCTGGACCTTTACGGTAGCCGAGATTATCACCCAGTTCACTGGACCATCATCCAAGATCTCCTGGATCGGTATGGTGGAATTGAGGCCCTCCATGAGTTCGGTCTCGCTTGGCTTCTTTCAATATCGGATATTATGAATGCGGCACATACCCTCCAGAAGCCGATTTATCCATGTTTGCGCGTTGATGGGAAAGAGATGTTCTTGGAACCCCCATTTGTATTATTCAAGTCTCATGCTCCTTACTTTGCTGAGGATAATTCTGGATCTGGCTTCGACGAGCTTTTATCTCTAGATCCGCCTGTGCAGCAGGAAGTCGTTGCTACCTTTTCACACATCGGGCAGTTCTCATGCGTGCTGCAATACTACAAGAGAGAGTCTTGTAGCTCAGAGGTTATTGACCTCTTGGGAGACTGTCGAAATTATGTGCACTACCATCTGTTCTCAACACCGAACGCGGATTCTACCGCGGAGCAGATCCTGAAACATACTGACCAAGGTCCGGAGGCTGTTGAGTTATCCAAAGAGATCTACCTAACTTGCCGGCTTGCGTTGAAATTGTATGCAACACATGTCACCTTTCCAATTCCACGATCGACTATAGTCAGAATACCGCTTCTAAAACGATTATGCGACAAGATTTGTTCTCTGGTGGAAAAGAACGTTGCTCGACCATTGTTGCTATGGTGTGTTAGCGTTGCGCTGGTTGCTTTGGATATAGACTCTGACAAGCCAATGCTTGAAACATTCAAGAGGTATTGTTCCGAGCTCAAGGTTAGTAACTTGAACGATCTACTGGCGCTACTTAGAAAGTTTGCATGGGTGGATGAGGCAGTGGAGCATAAGTACGACAGAATATCTCGAATAATTAAGGAATAAGAAAGTTGTGAATTCGTGAGAGACAGGTCTATAGGTGGCTAATGTGTCTTATGGCATCGTCATCATGGATAAAAGATCTTTTGGATACAGGCGAATTCACAAGCACATACTACCTTAGGTACAAGAAAATATGGGATAAAGTTCTTTCGTTCTCCTTATGGGCTTCTGTTTCCGTGACTACTACCGATAAGACTGGAGACATTGACCCCCAACTTTAGAGCCTTGTTAGAAACTATTCAGCCAGTTAAAAGATGAAAGATGAACACTAGCAGTCTAGTATCTTTGAACTAATTTAGCTGTATTACCATGTAGAGCTAATAAAAGAGAATAAAATGATATTAAGTATAGCACTACACACTATACAAATGCGAAGGTTTTCCTGATATCATCTAGATTCATGTGCCAAGCCTTTCATTGATACTAGAGCGAGTGAATTGTTTAAGTGACTTGGTGATAGCTCATCTTATTTTTCATCTGTGACATTATTTCCCCGGCCAACCCCGTTCTGTATCGTGTTAAGGTGCCTCGTGGAGACCTGGAATGCTTCTAGTAACGTTAGAAGCATGTGCCTCAGAGTAACCTGGTAGCTCGGCCTTAGGTCCCGCAGAGCCGAATGCATGCTGTTGTTGATTTTCAAGCTCGTTCGGTACGTCTGGGTCCTTTCAGCCTTTTGCAAAGCGTTTCCAAACAAGCCAACCGATGCCACCGAATAGCAAGATGCCTCCGAGCGTTGCACCAACAGCTATACCTGCAATCGCTCCCTGGGACAACCCGGATTTAGACGTGGAGGCCTCTCTCGAGGTTGTATCTTTATTCGAGGATGACCCGGTTGTTATCGGCTCGCTGGTAGACTCTGCATTGGATTCCGCTGTAAGGGTCATGGTGGGCTCTGAGGTGGGTGTGTCTTGGACTTCAAAGCTAATAGTCTTTGAGATGAAAATAGTCCTAGTCGCATCGGGTTCTGGTGCGCTGACGTTGACATATTGCGATCGAGCTGCTGGAATGTCCACACCAGGCTCATATAACGCAAACCAGTATACAGAATCTTCATCGTCCTCGGTACGGTCACGAGCGTCGTATTCAGCAACCCAGCTAAGGCTTGTCGGTTCATAATTCTCTGAATGCCTTTATTAGCAAAATGTGTTAGCATTATGATCTGGGATCTTTTACGACTGAGATATCCGTAGTCGGTCACGCCGCCATCTGTTACCCATATAACCACATCTACCTCGTCGAGATCGGTTTCCCAGATAATATGGATGAGTTCCCCCGCATCATAACGTCGGTTGTTGCGCGGATCTTGGTCGGCATCTTGATCACTGTCCCATGGCGCGGGGCGAATGAAGTTGGTATCGCAACATATTGGGCTAGCAAAGATCAGAGCAAGTGCCAGACTGATTTCCAAGATGAAAATATTCATGTTGGGACGGGTTTGAAAGGGATTGACACTACGGAGTAGATCCTCTGGCTTCTGTAAATCGTGGGCCGGCATCTTCTTAAAGGCCGAGGTGGACCAACCAAAGTCATGTCACACCAAGAACATTAAACGAATCAGTACTCTGAACCCTGGTTCCCATGTAGCCGATAGTCCATAATAGGTTTAGCAGGTTCTCTTTAAGATTTGAAGCTGGCGATCTAGCTTTCTACCACTCCATGGGAAGAGAGCAACAAGTATGGAAAGGTCTTGTCAAAAGTACAGTAGCAATATACACGTTCCAAGAGAGAATATTAACTTTCCAGGCTTGGGTTCTCAAGTCTCAACACAACAAGATGGATACAGTTTTGAGAAGCTGGAGCCCGTTCGTAATTGTTCTGTCTCTAATCAACGGAGATACTTCCAAACTGGCCCAGGTGCATAGAGAAGTGGGACAAAACCGAACCAACACCTAGCAACTAACAACCAACAACCAACAGAACGTTGCGATCAGAAACTTGCTCTGGTTGGATAACAGAGAGGAATTGATGTCTGTGCCTCAGTGTAAAGCTGAAAAAGAAAAAGCCAAAAATGTGGTCCTGAACGGGGGTTGCTGTGTTTGGCCTGATTCGATGTAATGCAAGCCGATAGGGATGGTTCATGACATAAGCTCAGCTTCGAACCATGCTTTAGAATGAAAGACTCCCCGTCGTGTTCGCTCTCTCATGGCTAAGCCTGTAACCGGCGTTATCTTAATTAGGTCAGTGAAGACCAGCCAATCCCTGCCATTGTATGTTATTACTATGTTATTTACGGCGGTGGCATCTTCTTTTTTGTCTAGTTAATATATAGCATGATGACAAGATCCCACCCTGGGCCTGTGTGTATATAAAGGAATCAATAGGCAGGAAATGATTAGTTTGTTGGAATACAACTTGCACAGCATCATGAGAAATGCAAGAATGAATCAAGTTGACTGTGCAAGACTGATTGGAAACAGCTGACTGCTGAATCTGGGTATTTTCAACCCAGTGTAGGTTTTTAACTTGTATTTCTGCCTGGTCCAGGCAGAACAGCCAGCCTTGGTTTATGGCTGTAGCGACCCAGCAAAATATATATATAAGAGATGACAATCTCCTATGAGAATATAAGACGCAAACCTTCTGACAGCAAATAAATTTCGACTAAAGACTTCCTAGTAAGTATGTTATTTTTCCTTGAGGAAAATCCTTCTGACACCAGATATTAGAAGATGTGTGAGAGAATTCATCCCCGCGTCAAGCACGTATGCGGCCACGAGGTGGAACAGCTATCATATATCAATCGGTGCGCTGCAACTTCGCAGATAGACTATGATTGTTCAAGTCCAAAGGATAATTGGAGTATGGGAATGTCATCCAAGAAATACAAATGTCCTGATTGTGTTGCCACCGAGGCTGAGTTGCCTAGGGGCTTTACAAGTTGGAAGGCCGGTGGATCTGTCATTTTCTTTCTTCATTCGAAGCTCTTGTCAGCGCTCTCAACATGACTGCGTATCTACGACTGCCTTTTTCATCGCCCTCTTGTGATATTGTTATCGCCAGAGGCTCCGGAGGCCAGATTCTTGCCATCAGCCAGAACCTTGTCATGAAATGTCCGACGTTATTCGATAACCCCGCTCCCTCACAGGAGGCTGAAATGAAAGAGAGTATTGAAAGGATAGAGAATGAGAAACGAATCTACTCTATATTTCGCGAAAAACCTCATCCTTATCTTCTATTCAGCCCGAGATGTATAAATAAGGGCATTTTCCTACATAGGCAAGCCATGACTCTTGAGAATTACCTTTGCCGGTGCCTAAGTAAGCCATTGCTATAATAAGTCTAGGAGTAATAGATTAGATAACTTTCGAGCGTGCTATTTTAGCTGGAAGAGCTTGGATTGGTTTATGTAGACCTACGGCCTGTAAATAACTTCCTTACTGCTGACGGTGACGAGGGTAAAGTTTAGCTGGGAGACTTTGATGCCGCTATTAAAAAGGAGAACCAGCTGCTTATTATAAGCCGAACCGTTTTATAGAGTGCTTAAAAACTATAAATTACCTACTAGAACTTATATTATAAAAAAGTTTGCACTTGGCTCTTATATCTATATGATTTAATTATAGAGAATCCCTTAGGATAATATCGACCTTCCTACTCGAGTTTAAAAGCTTATATATAATAAGCACTTAGAAGTAACCTCTGATGCCTTATTTAGAATGCTTATATCGTAATGCTAGTTTAGGTTATTTTAATCAGTCTATGCAGTTAAGGAGGAGATCATAGGCCTATTATAAATATAGAGGGGGTATAAGTAGTTAATAAGATGCTAAGCTTGACCAACCCCGACTTGATTTTAACTCTGAATACAGAATGTGATAATCTTTTGGTAAATAATGGATAAAAACATGGAAAGTAACACAGATAGGTGATTCGCAGGTGTATGGCTATAACGATAGGGCGCCTGAGTGTTCACGTTTAGAGAGTCGGTTGACAACCGTATATCGATGCTATTGACCTGTTCAATTGATAGGTGGTCAGATTAAACAAAGTGCCCCCATCGATGCTATACAGTAATAGGATTAGGAGATATTATATATAGTTCGGTGTCAGGTCCTTGCTATTTTCGTGATACCTTTGTTAGTCACTTAGTGAGGCCTTGCGTGAGCACGCCTGTTGACACCCAGTAACATGGAAGAGCCCTTTTAGAACCTATGCATCAGCAACGTGCCACTGGTCGCCCACCTGAAACCCTGTAGGGAAGGGGTCAGTCGGGTCCAGGACAACCTGCTTATGACTAGTAATCCAAGCTCTTCCTTGAATCGTAGGTAGAACAGCCGCATGCGATCCGACCTGCGCCATTCCTCGAATATGACTGATAAACTCAGTTCCGATGATACTTCGGTGCTTGAACACCTCGTCAACCTTCAACTGGCCTCGGGCATGCAAAACTGCCATCCTTGCGCAAGTGCCTGTTCCACAAGGGCTTCTATCCAAGCGGCCTGGGGAGACAACAACAGTGTGTTTTGCGACTTTAGATCCGTCTTGCTCAACCTCGAGATCCTCCGTGATAGACAAGGTGCTAACCCCGCGAATTTCAGGATTCTCAGGATGAACAGGCGTGTGCTGAGCTTGGACTGCCCTCTTAACTCTTTCTCCAACTTCAACCAGCTTTGCTCCATACTGACTTTCGACTTTGAGACCAAGAGCCGAGGCATTGACAATAGCAAACCACATTCCACCCCACGCAATATCAACAGAAACGGAGCCGATTCCGGGTACTTCCACTTGCAGATCAAGTTTGTCCACGAAAGCAGGGACGTTGTCGATGCTCACTGACTTGCATTTGCCAGCTTCGCATTGCGCCTTGGCAACGACCAAACCGACCGGCGTATCAAGCGTTAGTTCAGTCACTGGCTCCTTCATAGTGACCATGCCAGTCTCGAGTAACACTGTGGCTGTACACATAGCGTTGGAGCCACTCATAGGGGCATAAGAGGTGCTTTCCATGATAAGAAAACCTGCGTCGGCTTTTGGGTCGCACGGAGGAAGCAGGAGGTTGGTGTTCATGGATGATCGTCCGCGTGGCTCGTTGAGAAGAAGCTGACGAAGTTCTTCTTCGTTTTTCTGACAGTATCTCAACTTCTCGTACATCGTCTTGCCGGGTACATCGCGTACGCCTCCGACGATAACATCCCCTACTTCTCCCTCAGCGTGGCAGCCGATAATTGATATGTATCGAAGCGTGCGCATTCTGTAACTTGATTGATCGGAAAAGAACTCGTGTAAGAAGGGTAAGATGGGTTTAAGCTATAGAGGAAGTGAGAAAATAACATATTTTCAATAAAACGTCTTCTTATATAGCTTATATGTCTATCGCGCGGAGACCTGCCTGCCTGATGGAGCGGTTACAAATCAACGCGGGCACTCGTCTGCGTCTGAATCAAGGTCTTGCGCAACTTTAGTCAGAAGCAGGGTTTTCGTGGAGGCTTTCCTTCTATGACGTAGAGCAGCATGTAGGTATGTAAGCAATGCGCATTATATCATCCCAATCTTGATTAACTACTGGACTTTAAGCTACGCTAGATTACAGAAGATAATGTCCTCGGTATTTGATCGTTATGGTAGATATAAGAAGATACTGAAAATGAAGTTCCGAGTTCCAAGAATAGAGGACTTGAAAGAAGTAAAATATAATAATAGAAGAGGAAAAGGATGAAAAAGAAGAAGAAAATGGCACAACATCTTAGTCCTACCCTTCCCCTCCTATGAGAAAGGCGTACATGTTGCCGTTGCCACAAGATACGACCATGGTCATGATGTCTGGGTCAATCATGAGGGCAAATTCGTAGCCGGTTGAAAGATTGTATGGCGAGTTATCAAACCCTTGAAGGTCGTAGGAAGCAACGGTGGAGCCATCGCCCTCAAAATCAGATGTTGCGTCGACAATCTGAGAAGAGGAACTATCAGACGATGATGTAGCATTCTCGGAGTTTAGTTGACGGGCTCTAAGGCGACGGACAGGAGTGTCATCTTCAGCAGAAAACTCGTCAAAGGACTGGTCCTCAGCGAATTCATTACCAGAGCTGTCATCTTCAAATTGATCACCACCTTCACTGACGTCATCCTGATTCTGATCAGAACCGCTCTCCTCTCCAGCTTCTACTTGTCCATCATCATTACCATCAGGTGATGTAGGACCATCCGTTGCAGTCGGTATGCTTGAATCTTCCGCATTGCTAGTGGCTTCCGGCTCGCTTGTCGTGCCTGGATTTCGTGTTGTCGCCGTGATCTGTGTCACCGCTGTTGGATCACTTGAAGCTCCTGTCACCTCAGTAGGATCCAACAAATTAGTGGCGTCAGCGCTGTTCTGGGCTGAAGTTGTTTGAGATGGAAGCCCTGGAAGTCTGGAGAAGCGAACTTCAGTCCTGAATAAACATGTGGACCGGTGATCAACTTACGGAATGCAACCGCTTGCAAGAGGATTATCCTTGGTTTCGAGAATGGTAAACTCCAAGATACTGATGACGTTGATAGACACCTTGTTTTTCCAGCTGAGCTGTGTGCTGATACCAGTGCAGTTGTTGGTTTCCGTAAAGCCTGCTTCAAACTTCTTATTATCGTTCAGTCTGATTGAAGCAGCTACTTGTGCAACGCCTTTGATGGAAGGCTCATCTATGAGGGCCACGTCTGCTCTGAGCCCGGCGACGGAAATACTGCACCGAATACCAACAGGAAATAAATCACATATCTGTATTGAGGGAGAGTTGTCCAGTTTCAAAGCCTCCAAGAGGTGAGCAAGATGCCTTCCCGGCAACTCTAGCACTCCTAGAAACGCTACATCCAACACAAAAGATGTTCAGGTAGTTACTGAAGTTGTTGTTTTTGCCAGCCTTCTTGTTTGTGCCTTTGTTTGTGCCCTTTTTCGTGCCCTTACTCGTGCCCTCATCTGCGCCCTCGTCTTCGCCGCCCTTCTGCTCCCCGAACGCTTTGAGCAGGGTTGAATCACCCCAAGGCGATTTGACCGCCTTGGCACTGGGGTCATTAGACGATGGGTTGGGAACTTTCCAAGAGAAATCCCCATTGACGGTGCCTGAGACTGTCGGGGCCTTTTTGGTGGCCTAGTAGCCCTTGGGAAAAGTTTTAGCAACAAAGTCTATAGCGACATTGAATAATTTCCTTATCGCACTGAAGATGAAAAGCCTTGACAAAGGTGCTGAATCTTCATCGGTTATCTCGATATCTGGGGCGATGTCTTTGACGAAACCCACATACTGTTGGCTCAGGTCTTCCGACCCTAGTTGTTCGTCAAGGTTGAGGTCAAAGAAGTCTCCCAAACAGGCACTTGAAAAACCATACTTGGTATCAACGGGTGCTCGGCAAGCCTGCCTTGTGTTTGTGAAGTCGGCAGAGTTATTGTTTGGATCACCAGGGGACGACGTGCTGGACGGTGAAGAAGGCCCTGAAGTTGAGGCCATGCCAGTGGGATCCCAGGTGAACAAAAGGTGATATCAAAGTCGGAGAGAGAAGCTGTATTGTAGGACTCGTCATTTGGAGAAGACAGAGAGGGAGACCCAGGGTGCTTGACTCCTCCGTTTCGAGGGAGCCACCAACCCCATTCAGTTTCGCCAAGAGAAATGATATCGTCGGGGTGAGTTGACTTCCCGTTCGCAATGATGATGAGGTTGCCCTGTTGGAACTTCAAGTTTGTGACTTGGAAGTAGCATTGTTCGCCTTGTTCCCACTCGCCACACCCTTCGGTGTAGGTGACCAGGATTATCCCTCCGTCTTTATTTCAAGTATCCAGTGCGTGCTGGTAGGCTTCATCGGTGGAAAAAGTAATAGTAAGCTTGCTAGCATCATACTTGACGACAGAGATGTGATCGCTGTGATCAAGGTTCACGGACGACTTCTTGAAATAGAAAGTCAAGAAGGCGAAGTGGCCAGACTTGGTAGGGTCTTTTCAAGATAGTTAGTATGTAATCAAGTACATAGAGACGGAGGGAATCACCATCGACGCCGTAGTACATCTGAGAGCCCTTCTCGGCTGGAATTGGAACGACGTTCGTTGCAGGCTTCGTATTGCAATCCTAGTGTACTGACGGGATGAGGGTAGTAATAGGGCCACTGTGCTCCATAGTGGTGGCCTTTGGCTTCTCGAAATTAAGATCCTCAACAGGGCTGTGGCCTTGGTCTATAGGGAGGTGTTTGATCTTAGGCTCACCCGGGCACGAACTTGGAGTGACAACGCATCGAACGCAGTCTTCGGGCGGCCATGAACAACGGCAGCAGTCCCCAAGAGGACCGCAAGGGATTTGATCCACATAACGAAGAGGCTCTTACGTGTACAACGAAAAGAGTGACTAGAAAGAAGGGAGAAGCGACATTGAAGATATAAGAAAGAATGACTAGAAAGGAATGAGAAATTAGAATAACGAAAATAGCCAGGAGAAGCTTGACAAAGGTAGAATTAATTGGTTTGAATAAAAGAGTGACTGGAGTGAGAAGAAAAAAAACTGCCTGCTGAAAAGTAAATGATGCTTGAGAAGAATCGTTATTTATATCTTGGAAAGCCAACTGGTGCCAAAGCCAGCACAACATTCATGACCGCCGGAGCAAAACTCGAGAGGCAAGATCTGTACCTCTGTCAAACGTTTGACAATCAGCAGCAGTACAGATTTTGTCCCAGACATTCCATTCGACTCCCTCCAAATACTACATTATCTACCGACGAGGCTGATCTGTAGGAATCTGGTGGCGTTGTTGGAATCATAATTTCGGAAGTCGAGGACAAACAGCACGAGCAAAAGACAAGCCAAAATTGATGCTGAATCATTGTGAGAACTGGCCGACAGAAGTGTGGAAGGTGAGTTCCGTGCCAGAAATAGCGAATTTCTTGCGTATAGTACTCATCCCTTACTTTGAGATGCGTTCCGACATGTCACTATTGAAATGTAAATGGCCGAAATGAGATGCCTTCAGCCGTTCTATATCGCTCGTGGCGTCATAGGGAGTCAACCCGTTATGTTCTCCCTTGCAAAGAGGCTGAATGGCGCCACGTTAGTTGTCCACCAACAGCAGAAGGGTTGACATCCAACGAACTCAGGTAGCCAGTTGAAAGCCGTCACAAAGTACTGATTGAAGCCCTTGGTCAGGTTTTACTTGGACTGACCATGGTAGAAGCTGGGGTTTACACTTGTTAGGCTTACCTGTACAAACCAACTCGAACAAATGAGTTAGACATCCTCGACGTATGTTACATCCGGCTCACACAACGTGTCACATAGCTCGATCTTGAGGTGTTAAATAATAGCCGATAAAAGGTTCTAGGTCTATGCGCCGATACCACTTCCTAAGCAGGGATGCCATCCCGACGATTAACCTCTAGATTCCAATGCCCATCATTTTCCACTAATCTCCCTACAAGATCTTGATCGATCTTCGGTGCTATCCCGCCGGCTAACAAACCTTCCGACTCATCCCTAGAAACCCGATCCAGACTCTTGGAAGCCTTGAGCTCGGCTATATTCGATCCTTTGACAACCTTCACGTTTGTCTTTTCGGTTTCGTAGATCACGTAGATCATGAAGGCAATCATCAACACAATCTGCACAACTAGGAGAGACAGCCATTGCCAGCGGATAATGACGATAAACGGTCCAACTTCCGCGAGACCTTTGACGGCGTTCTTACCATCATACGAGCGGACCCTATGTCAATACGAGCGTTAGTTCCAGCAGAGCAACGGAAAACAAGAGCAAGCAACTTACGCCGCACTCATGCCCAGGGCAGCGTCTTCCCCCCATGTTTTTATGTTATCCCATGGGCCCACTTTACCGGTCACATTTCCTATTATCTGAGAGGCGACCTGAATCATGATTGCGTTGTTCTCTCGACCAAATGGCTCGGTCTTCATCCTCACAACCTCATCAGTCCAAGTCCTGAGAGGAACGGGAAAGTCCTTGGAGGTGTTTGTGTCGGTCATTATATAGTTCTCGATAGTCACATTTCCCTCTGTTTCCGTGGTCTCAGTGACATTGAAATTGGTTGCGGTAGCCTTGACGTGGGGAACGCCCTTAGTAACATCAATCTCGTACTCTTTAATACACCAATACCAACTGAGTGCAACAGCTCTGTAAGGGCTGTTACTCCCTTGGTATGACATAAATTCCGGTGGTACCTGAGATGATACGCTCTTGTAGATAAAAATCTGTGTAGCGAAGGTTGTTTCGGGGAATTCACTCGCATCGTCCCCCCATAAGGCCTTGGCCTCTGCCTTTTGTCTGCCTCCAGTGGCAAAAACCCAACTGTAATAATTCAAGTCGTGGATCTCGAATTTCATACTCAGGTCTTCGTCTAGTGTGACGTTCCAATACTCTTTGTGTGTGGTGTTGATGGGCACGTCTTGCTGAACCAGGTCGAAGTCTCCTAAATCGTTTGGATCTTTAAGCTGGGTTACAAGCTTGCTTGTGATGTTTTTCTCGACAAAGCAGACGTCGATTGATCTGAATGGTTCCCAATGGCATTCAGAAGAGGGACAAGTTGGCAGAAGTTCGAGGTTTTCACGTTCTCTGTCACCAATGAAAAAGGCTCGAGAGATGGCGTTTCTTAAAGGGAGTTGGAGCCACACCAGATCGTCTAATGTTACGACGCTGGATCTCTCCATCCTAGCATCATCTGAGATAACCTTCGGGGGAGGGGCTAGAAGAATGGTTGCCTGTGTCAATGGGGATGTTGCTAAGCCGGATATCAGTATTACAGCTGCCAGTGTGCTAACGCCCAGCAATCTTTGAGGTGTTAGCCAAGGCTTGTAGTAGATCAGTAAGATGAGATAAACACACACCTTCCTCTTGTCTTGGATAGTAATATCAATGAGCCGAGGGGGCCTCGACTTGCCTGGTCAAAGATATACAAATCGACAAGTGGACGTTGTGATTGGGCGAACGCGTTCCATTTCAATTGTGAGAGTCCCTCCGATACAGGTATCACCATTGAAGCCCGACAGACTGTGGCAATGACTGCGACAGCTGTGTTAAGCGAAACATCGCTGGCCCATTTGGGAACAGGTTTCTCATTATAGGCTCCGAGGAGGCCAATGAGACAGATCAAGAGTCCAGTGGCAAGAAAGCTCCAAGCGATCTCAGCCCACCAGCTTCTCAGAATTTGAGCGATCGAACGCCGGGGCTTGGATCCGCTGGCTTCTAGAGTAGACGACCCGACTTGTTTGCCGTGGGGCAGCTTAGCATAACCTGAAGTCGTTGTAGTGCTGGAAAAGGCATCTGATCGTCTGACTAGCGGTTCATTCATGTCATCTTTGCTACCGATGCCGTAGTTGTGGGTAGTATGCGCGGACATGTTCAATGACGGATTGGAATCGCGCCGCGAATACTCATTCATCTCTATTGTGTCGAAGTCGATGCCGAAATTGCCCACATCTTGGCGACGTGACGATTGCATCGTCTGGCATTGGATAGTAGCTCAGAGTGACTAAATAATGTCAAGATATGTCATGGATGGCGAGATGTGCTTGTGGTGACAGAGAAGCAAGCAGGTTGCGTAACTAACGTTGGTAAGAAAGGGAGCACGGAAGACCATTTAAAAAGAGCCGCCCTAGCAGGCAACCGCTCCAACGAACACAGCCCTAATTCGAGCTATTTTCTGGGCGGTCTAGACTAACCCCGGCCTATCGGATGGACAAGGTGACCTATGAGACAACTGGGATCTATTTTTGGGATATGGGCAGACTATGCCCAAACTGCAGCTTTTCAATCACACAGCCAACAAGCCAGGTCACTGATCACAGCATAAGCCAATCAAACTATGTATACTTGCTAGCTTGTATGCGTAATGCCACTATGTTTCAAGTTGAGGGTGTACAAGGCAGCCTTGTCTGCTCGTCCAAATGCATGCAAGTTGGCTAGGTTCTAAGTTCTAGGTTCTAGGTTTCTGCGGGGAATAAATAGTAAATGTTGCTTGCATCAGCACAAAACACAACACTATTCTCCGTTATAACTATGTCCAATTAAGGAAACTATATTTCCTGACTATTTCTGCCTTACTATACCATCAAATAGCTGTTCTTTTTCATGGCAGGCCAGGTGGAATGCGACAATGCTGTGGGCAAAATCAGGTGCATTTGCCATTATGCCTCACTGAATGGCACAGCCTTCTTCGCTAAGCCGCCACGTACGACATGAAAAGCAAACAATAGTAATCGAGAAGTCCACGTAACTATCGATGGCGGGCCGCTGTTTTTCTCCAAGTTCTTTACTGTGACATGAATTGACGGTTTCATACGCTCAAGTGCTCAAAGATACATATCAAGCCCTTTCTTATGGTAGAACGCTCAGAAACCCGAGGTTAGGCTTTTAAACCAAGGCATGGGCCAATTAGATACAATTGTTCCAGCATTAACAATAAGTCCCTTAGTAAACTGAAGCGCAGTAGCAACTAGACAGGATATCCACCAAGGTTACCTTACCCCTCATGTCAATCCGGCTTCATTCCATCACCATCCTCATTTACTCACGTATTATCCCGTAAAAATATATCAAGCTTGTCATTCATTCCACAAGCACGCTCTCCTTCATGGCTTCTAGACTCACTTTAGCCTTCCGTGGCACGCGACCTGTAGCAAGCCCAGTTAAGCCACGTAAGCCCCGAAAGCGGGCTTTCATCTGCTGATGCTAATATCCCGTAGCCCAGTTTACCAGGATTATTCAGAAAAGAAGTCTCCATTTGCAAGAATATCAGTCTCAAACGTTACTTCAAGAAGTCAGTTGACGAGGTTTCATACTCTTCAGACATGTTGTCTTACTTATGTATAGGCCGGGATCACCATACCTCGTGGCTTCATCACAAAGACGGCAGAAGATGCGCAAAGGGCGGTGCAAGAACTTGGTAAGTCGCTCCAAAAGTCGAACGTGCTCAAGCTAACGACGGCCTCAAAGATGGCCGAGTGATATTGAAACCACAAGCTATCCTGGGAACGCGGCGATACGACATCGTGAAAAGCATTCAAGATGGAAAACAAAAAGCAGTCAGGATCCTCGACCACCAAAACGAAACATCCGCGGAAAAGAAAAGCCATCCATATTTGAAACAGCTTTATGTGGAGGAAACTATCAAGTCTGATAAAAGGTGGCACGTCGCCATGACCGTTGACCGTGAATATTATCGACCAGTTATCAGAATTCAGGAACTCAAAGAATCCGGCCAACCTTCGAATAATCAAGACACCCAAGGTCCAGAGAAGACATTTGGTTTTAGTCTTAGTAAGGGCATCTCAAGCAGCCTGATTAACGACATATCGAGAACGTTAAGTCTATCAAAAGACTCATCAGAAAGCTTGGCGCAGATATTACGCGGCTTCTTCAAGATATTCTCGGACAAGGAAGCGATTAATCTCGAAGTAGATCTGTTACGAGCCCCAGATGGTAATCTCATATGCACAAACTCCCGCTTCTCCTTTGATGATGCTGCCTACAAACGCCAACCTGATCTCTTTGCCCTGAGGGACACGAACCAAGAGGTCAAAGAAGAAGTCGACGCAGAAAAGCATGGCCTTGTATATGTCAGAATGGATGGGAATATTGGAAATGTCGTCAATGGCGCTGGCTTGGCTATGGCTACAAACGATGCTATCAGTCTCTATGGCGGTACAAGTGCAAACTTCTTGGATGCTGGAGGACAAGCTACCAAAGAGACTATGCTGCAGGCTTTTGGGATAATCCTTAAGGATGAGCGGGTCAAAACAATACTGGTCAATATCTACGGAGGTGAGTATAGCCGGTGCCCACTGCTTGCATAAACTGACTTGAATAGGTATCACGAGATGTGATATGATCGCAGAATCCATCATCGCGGCAGCGAGCGAACTCGGGCCTTTGCGTGTTCCAATAGTAGCAAGACTGCAAGGAACCAACTCTGAGGCTGGGCTGAAACTTGTAAGTGATGGGTAGTCTGGTCCGAATGATTGTAAGGTTGCTGAACAGTTGCTAGCTTGCAGATGCCGACCTTGGCATATATGTCGAAGCAGACTTCGGGGAAGCGGCGAGAAAAGCGGTGGAACTGGCCAACAAATGATCTCAATGTCCCCTTTCATAAAGTTACTCTGGTAGCAAAAAGTACGAGAGTGAGTCATAAAAGCCTTAACTTGGTCATAAGTCTCTCGTAGTTTGAATCTCTGCGGTACTTTGAGCTCCTATACATCCATTAAAGTCTATCGTTTAGATAAGAGAAAACTCAAATAACGACAACCTAGACTAGCTCGTATCATACCTATACATCCTGGCGCTTTAGATGGCTACTTCCCGTACCTCAAAGACCATTCCCGCGATATTTATCATCTAGAATTCGTACTTGCTCTTGAAAAACGACGCAACTGTACCCCTTGATTCCCAACGTCGTTTGGTTTTCTTCTCCCTTGGAACAACCTTTCAATATCAAACTCACATATCACGATGACTCGTACTCCCTGATAGACACAAGATAGTAGAAATACCACAATAGCAGCGTAAGCTAAGCCTTGAGCCTCTGTCGCGTTGTTGAGAAACACGCCTAGTAGAACAGATCGTACTAGACTTGCTATGAACAGCATGAGTCCGAATCTGAGCTCGCCTGACGTGGCCTGAGCCTATCTCGTCAGATAAATTTTCTGGGTCTAGAGACGATTTCTCTTACATTTGTTGTCTCCGGAGGCTTCTGGATATTCAGTATTCTATTCCCACTAGCTGGAATTGAACCACTGTTCCCTGTTGTGATTCGATCCGGGTTAGGAGATTCATATACATATGATGTTTCCGTATCAGGACCTGTAGTTCGCGTTCGCTCGTGATCTGAAGAAGCTGGTTGATTCGACGGTTCCTCGGCTAGGTCAGGACCTTGCGGCCGATCGTGGTTGGAGTCTGCTTCCCGAATAGCTGTTTCTTGGTTCATGTCAGAATTTTGCGTGCTATCCAAGTCCTCCTGCTCGCATCTGGGTAGTTCCTCGGTTTGGGAGGCACGATTGTTTACGGACGAAGGCTGTTCCTTGAGGTAGACTAGTTGAAATTAGAAACTCATTGTGCCCAGGACGCAAGCGTCGAGTGAATACCATCATAAGTCTCGACTGCGGAAAGAAAAGGAAGAGCCAGGAGGAAAATAGGCATTAGTTGACCGAAGCTCATGTGGCTCGTCTCTGGTGCTAGCGATGGAGCGAACTTCCATCTATAAAGATAGACCTGGGAGACTCCATAGCAGAAACTGAAGGTGATGGTCGAGAACGAAGACAGAACAGATTTACTGTATAACTTTGTTCCTCCCATGACAACCTGAACAACAGACTTCGCTCTCTGGAAATGCCTTTCGAAATTTCCATGAGCTCCTGCGCGACTTTCAGCACTGGCAGGACTTGACGGTATGCTAGAAGAACTGGTATCTCGCGTCCGCTTCAATAACCTTGAGACGATCCTCCCAACTCCGTTTTCGAAATAAAGGTCCGCAACTCGAATCACATATCCCCAGACGATTAATAGCAAGGCGAGATTCCACGCAACTAGAGGCAAGTATTGGTTGCCCCAGCTGTCGTATTCATCCTCCGTATAGAGGCATTGAACGGAAACTGTCCTTAGTTCATCAATCACGCCTACATTGGCAGTAACAGCAAATGCGTAGCCTAATAGTAGTAGTACACAAAGGATACCGACAATTCGTATGTTGCGCACGATCTTGTGATCCTTGAGGTAGGTTCGGAGTGCATCCATGGTTGCCAAGTGTGTAGTTGAAGAGAACCAAGCAAGACTAGTCATAACTGAGAACTCATAGCCAGTCAAGTTGTTCTGGTTCGTGATTCCCGATATTAGGATAGCCAACCCAGTCACAAGTTGCTGGTCGCTTAGTACAAGTATGAACTGCTGTATAGCTTTCTGCCACTCTTTTGATGGTTGAAACTCGCGCGACGAAGAGTTTCCAGCTAATGGATCCGGTTTGAGCAGATTGAATGGACAGATGGTCAGAAGCACACCCGTCGTCCATTTGATAACCATGCGATCAAGGTCATTATCGCGAATTCCGCTGTCGAAAGAGTTGCTGAGATATGCGATTACAACAGCGATGATGGTGATGGCGGCTGTTGTAAAGAAAGCTGACAACACCTAGAAAGAGTCAACCATTGAGGTATAATTTCTGCCTCGGAAGTAATTACGCCTGGACCCACGATATCCGGGTTGCCATCAACGATATCTGGAGGTGTGCAGTTCGGCATGTTGGCTACAAGCACCAGGGCGCCGCGAATAAAAAAAAAATGTTAGAAACTCTTGCATTTACCAGAAGTAGGCGTAAGCGAGTATTTGTAACCAGGTGATGCCTGATGCACAGGGAAATAATCATGAGATTGCCGAGCCTTGTTTGTTACTTTACGTGTGGTAGTACAACCTAACGACTACAGGGGTGAGAAATGGAGCGTGATAATCCTGAAGTTGCTTTTGTTGGTGGCGTCTTACTGAAGGATTGGAATCAGGGTTATTAGGCAGCTGAAGGTTGCCACCACCTTGCGGTCTTGATCGGCAACTTGCTGGGGTCTCAATAGCATTTGGTAAGAGTAGGTCTCATGCGATAAAAAGTGAGCTTATAAATGTTGGTGCACACTATAGCATATTGAAATCTTTCAGCTATACTATATTCGGTTACTAGTCTTTGAATTGTGATTACAATACAGTCCATTACATTCTTGGTACGATAACCATAGTTCAAGAGTTTACTCCTTGCCGCCTAGAGATCCGAACTGACTCTTGTTGTGACTCTAGCCACTCTTTTTCGTGCGTAGCGTACCCCAGCACGAACGCTTCCAAAACACATGAGATTCTATGATTGGTCCTTGGAAAGGCTTTAGCTAGCAGCATATCGATGACTTTTGATTTGGGAAGACAGTGATCAAGGGCGCTGACAACGACTATCATGAGCCCTGATTTTTGTTCCATTTAGCTAGTCAGTCTTTTCCTGACAGCCTATGCGAATGAGGTGGCTGAGGTAATGATAATTAACCTGTATTCAATCAAAATGAGAGACTATGAATAGCAGTTCAAACAGAAAGCTTGGAATTCTTACGCTATAGGATGAAAAAGAAATCAGAATCTCTCAGAGTTTGAGCTTCTATCTCGGCACTACTATACGTTGTTGTTATACCTAATTCTGTTCAAAAAATATAAACCATTATAGAGTCCCTTTGAGTTTAAAGGCTCTAAGGTATACCTCCTATAAGCCTCAGCTACGTTGACAATGTACTTTGTTCGTGAGTACGCCCTAGAGATCTGAACCCTCCAACACTTAGGATTCTTGAGCATAATTACGAACGAAGACGAATCAAAGTGAAACACCCATAATTATAAGCACCATAGTATGATTCCCTACGACTGCAGCACAGTTTTCTGGCTCCATCCCGGTGGATCCCAGTCCGGACAGTGAGCTCACGTCAGCATTAACCTAAGCTTAACTTACATCTTCCTCATCAAAGAATTCATGAAACTCTGAACTCTACAATTCTCGTAAAACTCCAACTTAGATTACCACTCAGAAACTTCCAGGTTCGGCTTGGCCAGGATGGCTACGCTCAGGCATGGTCTTGCACTTGGCCACATTCTTACCAGCAGACATTTTGGCCTCTCTTCAGTTCATCCCAGTACTGCGCCGACCTCGTCTTGCGAGATATCATCGTTCAAACGGCTATATAGTCCTCGTGCTATCGGCGATGGGAACTGTTGGCGTGTTTATCATTAAAAAACGTGCTATGGGCGGGAAACTCAGAGCATGAATCGGAACATGGGTGCTTGCTACTTCATTCATAATATCAATGATCATGGGTGTCATTACCATCAAGAAAAGAAAAATTGAACAACATCGGATCTGGATACTAAGGGGTTGGTTCTACGTAAGTGATATTCTCGTTCTATCTAAACCCACTAACAAACCAAGGCCGGCTCGATTGTGACAATGAGAACTATCCTCATCATCGTGGCGGAATTTATCTTAACCCGCCCTCGCTGGGCTGTATCTCTAAAAATGCCCTGTGCGCTCATAGAGTACTTACACACGGGGTTTCCGGACACAATGCAAAACCAGTACCCAGGTTGTGCCGCCTTCCTCTCAGGAGAGGACCCAGCGCAAGAGACTCTTGTAAGAACAAGCGGAGACTCAAAGGATATGCCAGGTATTGCAGCGTCGGCCCGGGTTGGATATGAAGTTGGGGGCACGCTGGCGTTTCTAATTCATGCAATTGGCATTGAAATCTACGTAAGAGATGCACCACGTTAGTTTCTTGACTTTATATTAATCATGTCTAGATACGAAGAAGGGCGGCTAAGCTTGGGCTTAAGAGACATCGAGATTGAAAGATGAATAGTAGAAACTCAGCTCGGCTCAAACAATTAGTGTAAGAAATATACTCTGAATGAAAAGGCTAGTCTATCGTATTAGTCAACATCTAGTACCAAACCTTTCCAACGCAAAGCCGATATGACAATATAGAAACCCTGTCTCAAACTCAACCTTTATATATCCATACTCCTTGACCCCAAAACACAAGTCTAGTTAAGTACATGAGCTGCAGGCTTGCCCGGCGTCCCATAAATCAACGCATCACCATTCCGCTGCGGCTCCAACCGCTCAACCTTCCTCGTCGACTCCCAATGCACAGTCCCATAGCGATACAACTCTCCAAATGTACCGGGACGGAACGTCATGTCGTGATTCTCCTTCTTCTTCACCAGATCGCCAAGAGCTGGCAAGCCTGCCATTGAGTTGTGGTACATTTTGTACATGTGGCTCTTTTCCAGCATCTCAACTACAAACTCTTCTGCTCGTCTTCTCTTCTCTAGATCGGGTTCGTCCAAACGCGTTGTGAAGAACTCAGCTTGCTTGTTGCCGTCAAGGTTTGTTCTTATGGCACCGAGAATACCGTTATGAATCCCTTCGACCATAAAGACCTTGTTCTCCCAGAACTCGCGGCCGTTCCAGTTGTTGCGGACGTCGATGAGATTACGGGTGCGATCACCAATGATCATTTGCGAGACATAGTCGCTCATCCACTTGACCTGGCTTTCATCTTCAGGATTGGCTAGACCTTCAGCCATTCCGATTTCGGTGATGAGGGGATGTTCGTGGAAGCCATCAACGTTTGTTCGGCCATCCCAAAGAGTTTTGAACCCCTCGTGCCAGTTTTTGATAAACTCACAGTTCTTGCGAGCAGCAAACATAAAATTGCCAAAATCACCCCATTTGTTCCTGATCTGACCGGTAATTATCCAGGCTGCCATTTCGTAAGGTGTGTTTGGCGCGGTGAGGTGGTTCCAGAAGAGATTGTCGAGATGAGTATGGAGCATATTACTAACATCCATCCAAACACCGCCATGCTCGTAGACAAGAGGCAGACGAGCGAGATCAGCGGCGTGTTGTGGTGCGTGTTTACCGTCCATGGTCTTGTTGTTGAAACAGTCTGGGAACCATTCCTTGCCTACGTAGTTGTAGATATTGTTGGGAGAGCCTTGGACAAGATCGACCAGCCGTACAGTCCATGAAGGACCTAGGCGGCGGACCCAATTGAGCACTGTTTGCTGATGACTGGGATACATGGTGTGAAACCCCTTGTCCCAAAGCGCCCAGACATTTTTCTCTGAGGTGATGGGTTGGTAGGTTTCGAGTTGGGCGATAATCTCGGCATCTGATCTGAGGTCGAGAAGCGAGGGGGAGATTTCGCAAAGGCCAGTGGCCGACTGAGGGATAGTGAATTTGGTCATTATTTCAGTGGGTGCAGTCAGTGGTTGTAGTGATGTTTGTAGGGGATGTTTGTTGTGGGACTGGCGGATTGTACCTGGCACGAGTGAAGATAATATTATATTCAACTCTGCAGTGAATCGAAATGAGTCGACATCTCATTTGAGCGTAGCTCCCATCTTTTGTGACTCTTGAGATTGTGTTTGTTTCATTTTTTATGTCTTGTTGATAGGCTGTTTTCCCCCTTGCGATGGCTGTGGATCTGTGATCTAACCCGGTATGTAACATTTCACGATGAATCATTCAAGCCACACCCACATTTTCATTTTCGTACTCGGCTCATCTTTGCATACGATTATTGTTGTGCAAATACCTAACAACAGGGCAAGGTAGAGATTATAAGGCTAAAAAATCCAAGATTTTTGTATTATGTTGCAATGTACAATTAAGAAGCTAGAAGTGAAGCTATCACGTTGTGCAATTACTACAAATCCCCATAGTAGATGTTAAGCTATCCCAAGTCCAGGGGTTAAAAATGATAAAATAGAAGTAGCGTTGAATGAATATTCTATGCTGCTTTGGACTTTACAGTCTTGTATATAGAGTTATACCCTAACAATGATTTCTCCTCCAACACTCCAAACTCCTGTCCCCTGAACCTCTCAGGATCAAGAGCAGCCCGGGTCCTTTCATCCACATCCAACCCATCAATAACCTTTGTCAGAAACTTGGCCGTCCCAGCAGCATGCGTAACCCAAACCGCAACAGCCATGTACAATCCCTCCACAGAATCAACCCTACCAGCAAGCGGCATGTTATCAGGCGTCATTGAAAAGATGCCATTGAAGCTCTTCCCATCCTTGAACTGTGTTGCAGCAGCGGGTGGAAGCAGACCAGTAGCGAACTTGAGTGGTTGTTTGAATCCTTCGATCCAGTCTCCAGTGGCAGTGCCATTTGGTGATTTGCATCCGATGGGTTCGTGGTCATAACTGCCTACTCCGAAGTTTTGGCCGTGGTCGCGAGCGTAGACATGATGCTCTGGCCAGCGCACAAACGGCAGCTTGCGAGAGATGGGTTCTCGTGTTTGGCCGTGCATGTATGGATGTCCAACTGGAATGACGGGAACGGGAAAGTCGAGTTCTGAACTGAGGTCTTGGGCCCATATGCCTGTTGTGAGAATGACTTTATCGGCGCTTAGTTGTCGCGTGGTCTCGTCATCGAGAACCTCGATGCCTGTGATGCGACCGTCGGATCTGATAAGCATCTGAACGCTGCTTGGCACAAATCGAACGCCTCGCTTCTTTTCTTCCTCTTGGTAGAACGTTGCAAGTCTCACTGCATTCGCAGTTCCATCAGAAGAGTAAAAGACCGCAGCACCTGGACCAGACTCATTTACCAGGTCTGGCGCCAGTGCATGAGCCTGCTCGATGCTCAACACCTCAGCAGGGAGACCCAGGGCCGTAGCATCTGCACATCTCGACTTTAATCGATCAATACCGGCTGATTGAAAAGCGATCTCTAGGCCACCCACGCGGTCGAAGCCGCCAGGGATCTTGGTGTACTCAGATACAGTGTCGACTGCCAGTCTTGTGAGGACTTCGGATTCGTTGAATTGGCCGATGAAGCCAGGTGCGATACCTGTTGATCCAAGTAGAGCGGTGAATGAGCGGTCGACGAGTGTGATGTTTCGGCGTGTGGGTGATTGAGAGAGGAAGTAGGCCAAGGCGGAGCCGACGATTCCAGCACCGACAATGATTACAGGCTCGGTGGTTTCGGACATTGTGAGAGTGAAAATGTTCTTTGAGCACTGAAGGGTGATGAATAGATCATCTGGCTCTTATATACTATTTCAGCATGCACCATTTTCATCGACAGGAACAAAATATGCCAAGCTACAGTCAAGTCATGTCAAAGGCGCGCAAAGCTCTTCATACAGCTACCTTCATCAACTGCACTAAGCTTGAACCGTACCAATACTCCTCTTTGAAGCAATTCAAGACTCCAAAATCCTCGTTCAGCTGAGCGGGCCTTGCCCAACTGCCTGCGCGCCCTTGCTGTGGGGATTTGTCAACTGTCAAAATGGATCATCATCATCACTTCTATTTTATATCCTCTCGATGTTGTAGCATTCCACCTCGTAGACTCCGCCACAACCGCATCATGATCCAAAACCGGATTAAACAAAAGCCTCTCTCTCGCCTTCTCGATATTATACGTATGCGTACTAACGCAGTGTTCAAAAGAAACTCTTCGAAGTTCAATAGGCGGCTTGATTGTGTTGAAAGTAAACACCCAGAAAAACCACTCTGCCAGCACAACAGCCACGTGCATCACCCAGACGGGTAACACGATGACATCCTTGAAGACATCTTCGCCTCTCACTGTCTTCCAGATAATCCCGATGTGATGCCAGAAAGGTACTGGAGCGCCGTCGGAAATGTTGAAGGCTTCGCCGTCCACTTTCCCGACTGCGCGACTCGGATCTGAGAGTGCCTTTGCCGCGAGAAGGTGAGCTGTTGCGGAGTTATCTCCCGAGATGACTTCCATCAAGTTCTTTCCAGGCCCAATCTGAACCAACTTCTTGCTTCTGACACACATATCCAATACCTCCACCATTCCTTGAACATGTCTCTCGCCATACGAATACCCAGGACGTAGCATAACGGGGCGAAAATGCGGTCTATTTGAGTCGCGCACAACAAAATCCCCGATCGATTTGGTTCGGTTATGCTCATTCGATCTATCCAGCGGTGACCAGAGAGGACGTGTCTCGTCTACATCCGTATGCGGTGGATTTGCATACACATCGACAGCCGATGTATAGACAAACGCTCGAACCGCGTTGCTATCGGCTGCAGCTGTGGTGAGTATATCCCATGTCCCTTGGACGTTTGTCGCGTGGAACTCTCCCTCTCTTTTGGCAGGCAGTGCAGCGGTTGGTGAGGAACAATGGAAAATTACATTTGGTTGGATGTCTGCCATTATTTGGCTAAAATGTTGACTATCTGTGATGTCGCCCTGGATATATGTAGCACGTTCGTGTGTGAGAGCTTTCTAAGACAAGATATTATTGATGAGTTTAGTGTGTGACATTCGGACGACACTGAGTAATTTACGGGGTCTTACTTTTCGCAACCCCTTAACGCCCGCTGTGTTACTATGTCCCTAAGTCATTTTGAGAATTTTGTATACAGTTTGAGCTAGAGCCTTGCGTCTCAGTAGATATAACGACCAATAAACTTTTCTTCATGTCTATTATTTATCTTCCTAGTGTAGATGGTTTTCTTCGAGAATTTAATTATATTCCTACCCTAGAACAGTTTCCTATTTATTGGGGAATTTAGAATTATTAAATGTAAGATAGACCGAGCCTTAACATAGACCACGTTATTCTTAACTAATTCTCATGAGAAAGGTAAAGGTATTAATTTATCTAGGTAGTCTTACAGCATTATTGAGAAAACATAATCAATCCATTTTTGGCTCACAGTTGCTTATGCAGTGTAATTAGTGGATAAACGTTTTAGTAAAGTAAAGAACAAATTCGTTATTGGCTGGCTCGTAAGGGCATCCCCATTCGTACTCCTGATATGTCCACATTAAGTTTGGCGCGACAACTCTCCGTAAGACAGGCGAGAGCATCCACTTTAGGAGCGTGATTTCAAGAAATTCTCACTTATTTTCTCTCACCCACGCATTTAACATAGATTCCCATTAAGAGGATCTCAGTCAAGGAGCAAAAATGACACGTGTCATACCTGGGCAGCGTCAACGAGCCAAAGCCCCTAAAGTGCGGTCGGGATGCGGGACCTGCAAGTTAGTTTGACGTCTCAACGCGTGTATGGAATAACTAACCAACTAACTGCTTGCTAGGAGTTAGTGCCTTAATTAGTCTTATGTTACTTTGATCTTATCTTGCTGACTTGAACAGTTCGAAAGGTCAAGTGTGACGAAGGCCGTCCTGCTTGTTTACGATGTACGTTCACTCCAACCCTACAGTAGCACTAGATTCACTCACCTGTCACATCAGGTACATCAACAGGCCGAAAATGCGATGGATATCAGCTCAATACCCCTACTCCGCCGCGGAAATCCCCGCAGTCTGTAGCTGTACTTGCAGCCATCGTCTCCACGTACAGCACCAGTCCCGAGGCACGGTCATTCCAGTTCTTTGTCGAAAAGACCCTTGTTGACTTCCAGACCTTCTTCCCTGACGATCTCTGGAACACAAGAGTCCTTCAAGTAGCACAATCAGCAGACTGCATCAGGCATGCAGTTGTGGCCTTGTCGTACTTTCATGAGTTGTACCTCAGCCATCAACAATGGCGATGCATCGAATCTGTACCGGCTTTGAAACATTATAACCTTGCCATTAAGAAGTTGGTTTCCTCTCCACCCGAAATATCATCACAAGGCCATATCTTGGTGCTGTCATGTCTGATCTTCATCTGCATTGAGGTAAGTCCTTCTTCTACAAACTTCGTCCGGCGCCATACTGATTGATTCAAAGATTTTACAGGGTAAAACTGATTCCGCGATCAGTCTCTTCAAATACGGTTGTAGCATGATCCAACAGTTCAGAAGAAGCCTCACCTCTTCTATCAAGCCAACCATTCGTCCCTGCTCCGATGTCAAGACACTTCTCAGACTAGCCGAGGCATGCTTCAAGCGCATAGCAGTACATCTTCTAATGGTATGTATTTCATTTTGTTATGCCGTTAAAGCAAATCCTTACCTCTCGCGCAGCTAATGGGCGACGTTGACCCTGATCTTTGGTTATCCTACGATGCCACTTTCAACACCGAGCTCACCGTCCAACAAGTTTCGTTTACCTCCCTCGCTGACGCAAGGGAAGCACTACTTGAGATCCTCGTGGATCAAGTCAGCCCTGGCCTCAAAGGCAAGCCAACCAATGAGATAACGGCACATGCTGTCAAGATCGAGCGATGGGGTCGTTCGTTCGACACCCTCATCGCAGAGTATGACCACAGTCAAAGAAGGTTGAGCGATACTGAGAAGAGGGCGGTCGCACTACTCCAGCTTCACCGAAGATACCTGAATGTCAATGTCGCAAAGTACCTCTACGGACAAGGTGACCCTTGTTTCTGGGATCGATTCACCGCTGAGTTCGACGAGATTGTTACATACGCCATCACCGCCGCTGGTCTAGACAAGGAAGAGCGCACGCAACGAAACTGGTCTGCCGACTGTTCACCACGAGCTTCATTCCATGTGGACCTCGGCTTTACCTCAGTCTTAATCTTCGTCGTTGCACGTTGCCGCGACCCTTTTGTGCGCCGGAGGGCTATCGCGGTCATGCTAGCGGATCGGGTACAGGAATGTGTCTTCAACGGACCGCGATCTGCAAGAGTTGCAGCGAAAGCTATGGAGTTGGAAGAGAAGAGAAGTGGCAAGGAAGTAAAGTGCAGTAGTGATATACCTGAGGAAGCCAGAGTGAGGACAATACGGGTTCACTTGTTGGGACCAGAGAGTGGGATGGTAAAGATGGTGTATGGATTTGACAAAGGGTACTGGGAGGAAGTTACGGAGTTAGCGGAATAGGAGACGAATGAAATGTCTGGACCAACGAAATGTTTGTGATATCAGGGCTAATATGTAAAGAGTCCCCAATAAGTCTTTAGTTCATGGTTAGATAACCTGAATAACTATTAAACGTCACCCTACTAGGTAGCGAATGAGGAGTACAATAGCCAAATGATATTACGTACTTGCGTACGCCTCTAGGGGACATACAAATCATGGATTGTTGTTCTGCAACGCAGTTTTTGCTAGCGTAGAAGACTTCTCGTAATCCCTCTAATGTAAGAGACTTCTTCTTATCCTCTCTACCAAGAGAACTCCGAGCTAAACGACGTAGTCTCGATCTTTCCCATGATTCCCGTGCCACTGTACCTGATCCTTTCGGGGCTCTTTCAGGGCCAATAGCGACAGACCAATACTCAATTAGAATGGCGTAATCCGCCTCCCCCATGACACCCGTTCTAGATCCCCGTCGTTTCACCCACGCCAAGTCACACGGGCCAAGCCCTTCCACGACACTACGAGCCGTGGCCGTTCGGCTTCGGCCGCTTACCAAGATTTGCTGCCCAACGGGGAGTTGGCAAGAGGCTCAAAGAGTGTCGTGTGCCCTGCTTGCTACCCGGGGAGATGGTCCAGCTGAAATGGAGAGGCGTGACTAGTGAAGCGACTACTGACATGGCTGCATCGGAATGACCGCTCGAGACGGGGAGTATGTGAGGGCATCACGGGTCGTCGCTATGGATCGAACGGCAGCTCGCCCTCACAGGGATCACGACAGTTGCATGATCCATTGCGAATCCGCATGGCTAGCGCCTCCTGTCAGTTAGTTGGTGGAAGGCCGAGTGTAACTATACATACGTAACAAGGGTGATGATCCAGCATGTTCTCGATCTAGATGTGGTACATGCTAGTTTGGGGGAAAAGCAAATCTTGGTGATCTAGATTTATGGGCGTCATAAGGGTTATTGTGCAATACCGGCCTGGAGTTATGGGATTTGTAGAGGCGTGATATGGGGGTTAATTTTCATCATGCACCTGTCACGAAGATGCCTGTAACTGTACCACGTTGACAATCATGACATTTACAAGGCCTCGAGAATAGCGAAAGGCTGTTGGCCTGGATAATCAACTCTCGTCCTGCCCTTCACCGAACGATGAACAAGGGATGGAATTATTGTCCAGATCACTTCCCAGTGTCTTATCAATTTCCTTCTTTTGTGGGGGGCCACTGTGCATTAGCCTGGTGACGGTTCCCATTAGCCAAGACAGATAAGCCAGGTTCGGATGTTGGGAATTTGAGGCTGGAATTGCGACATCCGAAACGACAGGGATAGTAAGGGGGAGAAGAGAGGGGAAAATAGCCGGACTGTCGGTGCGGAGTGAGGTTAGGTGAAAAAGAATCCCCACGTGTGGGACGAATACGCGTTGACGGGTTGAAGCTAACGGATAGAATCCGAACAAGAGAGCGTGAGAGTGTGAGAGTGTGAGAGCGTTGTAGTCCAAGCAAAGCATGCACGGCTGCACCAAGGTTCTGGAAGATGTCAGCGTTTCAAACGTTTAATTACAGTAAAAAGACAAAGGGAATGTCTCTTTCTTTTCTATGCTCATTGCCTCATCAGGGCAAAAATGTCGTCATCTCGTGGGAATGGCTGTTGACTCGGGCGCTAACAGTAACAGGCGATTCTCGGAGGGTGGTACCCACAGAATAGGCTTGGGGTTAGACAGAATCCATGAGCTAATTCTTAAGCTTATTTCTTTTCTGTTCAGCTTTGTACACACACAAAGTACAGTACATGTGATAGATACATGTGATCGGCATGAGAGAATCTGAATTGCTTTTTGCGATGATTGCTTCTTGCTACATGTTGTTCCCATCGATTAAATTTGAAGTGTGTGTGTCTAAGTGTGTGTTCAGCTCTCATGACTTTCTTTTTTTTTTCTTTTTTTTTTTTTAACCAACTCCCCGCTCTAAGTGGTCTTGGCGACAAGCTACTCACAAGCGCGAAATGCGCCCATTTGAAGAAAACCTTCGGGGAGTCTGGCGGGGAGTCTGGCGGGGAGTTGATCTACCAGTACAGCGTACAGAAAGCCTAGAAAAAGACCACCCACCCATGCTGACGCCTCGTCGGGGAGCTTGTGCGATGATCTAGGTCGTTGATTGGAGGGTTCTCCCACTCGGTGAGTCATTTACTTTTGTGATTTTTGGTCGTAAGCTCTTTTTTTGCTTCTCTAACCGAGTGTTTTTGGGGAACCTGGTGGAAATCTGCTCAGAATGTCTTGGCTTGTGTTGGCATCTGTGAATGCTTGAAAGAGTAGGTAATGAATGAATGAGCAGAGATATAGATGTAGTAAACAATACGGATAGAAATACTTACCAAGATACACGGTAACTAGTATTAACTGACATTACATTTCTCAATACTACTCTGTTATTATCTTATTATCTGGTCATCTAATCTAACTGACCCGAGGATTCAAGCCTCCAAGATTTTAACCCAAACCTTATTTCTGTTCTCAGTTCTCACAACAACTACAGTACATACCTAACTAGCCAAGTCTGGGAGTACCTGCCGTCTGTACCTCCCCACGGCGTGGTAGCTTCTGTGTGCCACCCTTGACACCATCTGATGCCCTGTCTTTCTTCTTCTTCGTCTCCCCCCACCACCAACCATCCACGAGATCCCTATCTACGCTAACTGCGTATTTACACCAAAGCCCCGGCACTTCAGTATTGCGTGCTAGGCTTGGCACCAAGCCAAGACCATCCAGACCCAGCAAGGTTAATGCACCCGAAGCCCATTTGGGGCGACCCGAGGAGAAAATAAAAGGGAGCTCAGAGAAGCTTCATCAGAAAAGGATATCTCATCACTTCAACTTTCCAAACGGCCAATCCACCATGGGCAAGATTGAGACAATACCGTCAAACACCTCTGAGGGCTTCTCCCATCCCAAGGAGGATGAGGAGGGCCTCAACATCCATACTGATTGGACTGTCGAGGAGGAGGTCAGGGCCAAGCGTAAGCTTGACTTTGTCATTATGCCTCTCCTGACCCTCGGCTTCTTCTGTCTTCGTATGTATTATACTATTCTCTTCCATTGATTGACTCAATTCTAACCTGTCACCTTCACAGAGCTCGATCGAGGAAACATCTCCAACGCCATCACCGACAACTTCATGGAAGATGTCGGCATCACCCAGAACCAGTTCAACGTCGGTCAACAAATGCTCTCCCTCGGTATCGTCCTCTTCGAGATCCCCTCCAACATGATCCTCTACCGCGTCGGCCCCGGCAAGTGGTTGACTCTTCAGCTCTTCCTCTTCGGCACCGTCAGTACCTTCCAGGCCTTCCAGAACAACTACGCTTCTTTCATCGCCACCCGATTCCTTCTCGGTGTTACTGAGTCTGGTTTCATCCCCGGTGGTCTCTGGACCCTTTCTACCTGGTACACACGCAAGGAGACTGCCAAGCGTGTCATGTTCTTCTACTTTGGTAACCAATTCGGTCAAGCCTCCTCTAAGCTCTTGGCCTATGGTATCCTTCACATGCGAGGTGTCGGCGGCAAGGCTGGTTGGTTCTGGCTCTTCACTCTGATGGGTGCTTTCACCGTCCTCAGTGGTGTCGTCCTGGGTTGCTGTCTTCCCGATTCGTTCAAGAACCCTCACAGCACCTTTTTGCCCAAGCTCCAGATCTTTTCCGAAAGGGAGTTGCATATCCTGCAGACCCGTATCATTCTTGATGACCCCATGAAGGGCAAGAAGAAGAAGAAGATTGGTCTCCCTGCCTTCCGAAAAGCTGTATGTCTCCTCCTGAACCTCTAATTGTATCAATCTGACCTTGTGTAGTTCTCCAACTGGCGACTTTATGTCCACGTTATCATCACTCTCACCAACAACGGTCCTCAGCGTGCTTTTGACACCTACGCCCCCACCATCGTCAGGAGTTTCGGCTTCGCAGGACTTACCAGCAACGCTCTCGCTGCCGTCGGTCTCTTCCTCCAGATCCCTGTTTCTTGGGTCTTCAGCTATATCTCTGATCACTTCAACAAGAGACCCGAGACAGTCATGGTTGGTTTCAGCTGTCACTTGCTCGGTTACATCTTCAACCGTATCTTCACTGAGCTCTCCATCGCGGGTGTGAGCTACTTCGGTGTCGTCTGGACTCAAACCTTTGGTACCTTCTCTCACCCTCTCAACATCGCTTGGATGTCGCTCGCTTGCGAGGATTCCGAAGAGCGAGCTCTTGCTATGGCCATGGTCATCATGGGTGCAAACATCGCCGGTATCTACGGCGCCCAGATCTTCCGATCCGACGATTCTCCCTTGTACCGCCGTGGATTCAGCATCAACATTGGCGTTCTTTCCCTTGGTCTTGCCCTTGCTATCCTGCGATTCTTTGACGATAAGATCTGGCGAAAGAACAAGGTTGCTGAGATACAGGAGCAGCTCGCTCATGACAACGACAGCAACAGTGATGAGAAGAGTGAGACGCACAAGACCGTTCCTGCTACCACCCTTGGCCTGGAGAAGGCTTCTCCTGCTGAGCTCAACCATACTGCTCGACCTACTCACTAAGTGTGTTTTATTGAGTGGCCGACCCGGTGGTTGCTTTTGAGGTGGCTTTAAACAGGACAGGTATTATTGGATAATTAGCGAAAAGTGTGTTTGATGAGGTGCTCATAAGAGCTGTTGTGTGTGCGAGCTTATGATTTCAGGATATCCGTATTTGAAGTAGCTATAGAGTTGGTATAAATTGGAGAGTAATTCTGTGATGCTTTCAAGTACTGTCCTTCGAGAAGTTGTGTTTCTTTACCGTAGTGCTACAGCTGGGTCAATACTCGGTTCACCTTTCTTATTCCATTATGACATATCTATAAGCCGGGAGAGGCTATACCTAGATAGCAAAGCAAGAGAAACAGTAAGAATCTGTAGTCTTCCATCTTGAAGCACTCTAAACCCCATTAGTACCATTGACTCCGTTAGCACTATCCCCTACCTCCAAACTTTGACCGTCGACCTGCTTTCGCACTCCTTTGAATGCCACCTTAGTTTCTTCCCACTTCTCAAATCGTTTGTAAGCCAGAGGCGCCTCATCCAATGTATACTCGCCGGAGAAGATGAAGCCAGGCCTAGCCCTACCGTTCTTGACGAGGGCTGCTAGAGCCTCTATGTTCTCCTTGATATTCACTAGTCCACCCTGCACTCTGATCCCCTTGAACCACGCCTCAGCAATGGGGAAGCTAATCTCCGACTTTAAGTCCGGTCGAGTGACGTGACCAGTGTCCCTAAACTCTTTGATAAACGCGCTGACGTACACACCCGCAACGCCGACACCACCTCCCGAGCTCGTAATCTTGACAGCCTCGCGCAGGATATAATCCTGCTGCGGTTCAAGGTTATCATTAAGACCAACCTCACCCACGCAATCAACAGCACGAGTCACACCCGATGGGCGCAGTGCAAGGATCTGCTCTGAAGCTTTACCGCCGCGGGTGAAGTTAATAGGCATAGCACCGATGGAAGCGGCTTTTGCGAGACGTGAGGCTACGTGATCGATCACGTAGACGAGTGACGCACCGCGTATGATGGCGCTGTAGGCACACATGAGGCCGATACCGCCAGCTCCAAAGACGGCTACGGTGTCGCCAGGTTGGAAGCCGGACCAGGTGAGAGCGGACCAGCCAGTCGGGAAGGCGTCTGCGAGAGGGAGCCATTCCTTGTCGTCGAGGCCTTGAGGGATCTTTGCGAGGGATGAATCTGCCCAAGGGACCCGGACATATTCGGCTGCCAAAGAATATCAGTATTTGATAACGCCGGAGGTCCTCCAGAAGACCTACCTTGTAGCCCATCTTGGGATCCAAAATCACTTCCAAGCCCGTGTCCAAACATGGGCTGTTCCAAAGGCAACAAACCAGGCTTGGGAAGCAAGTTCCCATCTTCTGCAAAACAGACGACAATGACACGGTCGCCAGGCTTGAAGAAGTCGACAGCTGAACCGACTTCTTCAACAATGCCGACGGCCTCATGACCCACGCCGTACCTCTCATTGACGCCAAAGAGACCGTGATAGATGTGAAGATCTGAGCCGCAGATGGCTGATGTGGTGATGCGTACGAGAGCATCTTCTGGTGCGACTAACTTGGGTCGTGGGATGATGTTGACGGCCATGTCGCCGATTTGTCCCTCCCATTGAACGGCGCGCATGAAGCCGGTCTTTGAAGGGCTGGTCATTGTATCGAGAATTTGGAGAGGATAGTCTTGATAAGAGAAGAAGAGGTTTCTTGGAGATGTACTGGTTGATGATTTTATCTAATGGTGGTTATCAGTTCCATCGAGTATCTGATTAGTTGGACTTGTTCCTTTTATACTCGCTCTGTCCCCATGGAAAGACTCATTAGGGTCTATTAATCTCAATTAAGATGACGTGATCCTGGATCTCCAATAATATTCCAGAGATAGTATTCTCGGCCGAGTTGAGTAAGAATTCATATCCTTAAACAGCATTTCCCTCCATAGTGGGTAAGCAGAAATGGACTTAGGACCTGAGAGTGTCAGCGCCCAGCCTCGGAAAGGGATGATAACATGACTTGATACGAACATAGTGTCGTAAGCAATAGTATTATCAGGAAAGGTTATAGCAGAGTGACATCAATGCCATGATGGAACGCTGATGGAATCTCGGCGCTTATGACACTTGCGGATCGTGACCAGATCCAGCAGGCTCCTGGGGTCAAGAAGCAGCAAGTTCAAGGCGAGCGCAACAAGATTGAAAAATTAATCGATGTATCTGATCTCTATGAAATTTGTCGAAACTGCAATGAGTACTTTGAACCGTCTATTGGGGAAGAATACGATATTTTGTGCAGTGATATCGAATCTGTAGGTGTCGGTATGGTAGTTAGGGAACTGACGATGATTGGGCTGTGAGTTGTGCGAGAATAAGTGATGACATATATGAAAGATCGCGTGCGTGTGTGGTGAACCATTCGAAACCGAATATATACGAATTAGATACCTATATACCTAGATAGGCAGGTCGGTAGAATTCATGAAAGATTCAAAGGTATCACTTCTAGGCAAGTTTCCCGAGTTACGCGGGGAATAGGGTAGAGATGCCAAATAGCGTCCAATCGTTTCAGGTTTGCATTTTACATTGCTAATCAGACATGTCGCTCTGCCGATGAAGTCAATATATTCCCAAAGGATGATATAATCTTATCGACATAGGCGGGGTATGGTGTGGTCAGGGAACCTCAGTCAGCTGGAGGGCGCATCCTCCGTATTTAATCGAGGACTGCTCATTACGACAGGGCTCTCAGTTTAACTCATTACACTTATATCTCATTATATTCTCTGTACTGCAAAATGCCTGCCAACAGCGGAAAGTATGTCGTCTTCGACATTGTCGGCACTTGCGTATCCTACGACGCACTCATCAACACAGTCGACACTCAACTCGGCGACAAACTCCGCGCCGAAAACGTGAAACCAAGTCTTCTCGTAAACCTCTGGATCGAGGCCGCAGAGCGCGAATACACATATCTCAGCATGACGAACCGCTACGTCGCCTTCGACAATCTTTTCTCATCGCTATTCTACCGCATGCTCTGGCTCGCCGGCGTCCAAGAACCCCGTCAATTTGCCAACGAAGATGACATTGAAAATATAACGCAGGGATATCTCGAGCTTGAACCTAGACCTGATGTTCAGGAATGCTTTGATAAGTTGCGCTCAGCTGGGTTTACGGTGCGGGGGTTGACGGCTGGTGGGTTTGATAGAGTGCATGGATATTTCGTCAAGGCGGGTATTGACTTGCCCAGAGAAGATCTCACCTCGTGTGATTCTTTTGGGGTAGGAAAGCCTGATTTGAAGGCTTATGCTTCGACGTATGAGGAGCTCAAGGGTGCGGATGAGCTGTGGTTTGCTGCGGCGCATATGTGGGATGTTTCTGCTGCGAAGCAGGTTGGGTAAGTTGAAAACCGTACGTACTTGTTCTTTTACTAATAAAGAGGATTATAGGTTCAAGTCTGCGTACTGTTCAGTATTGGAAAAGGAGCCTTGTGTGGATGTATTTGGTGAAATGGATGTCATGTCTGATAGTTTGAGCGAGATGGCAGACAAGATTGTTCAGGCTTCATCATCTTAGACTCTGGCTAGTCATGCTTCTGCTCGCACTAATAGCTTACCATATGTTATCTAAGATTCTGTTAATTGCGGAAGCTTTCTTTGGTGAAACCACATGAAGTGTCGGTGCTTGTAACAGGAATTCCACGAAAGGCTTGAACATATCCAAGCCTCTAGCCTTAGTTGCAAGTTAACGTGTAACAATAAACATAGCATAAAAACCAGCCTGGCAGCATTCTTCGTGTCAGGTACTCCAGAAATCTAGTCATACAATGAAATTGTTAGCTTAGGAACGAACAGTAGCAGCCGAGACAGAATCGAACAATCCATATCCCGATAAAAGAACCAGAACCCTTCTGTCACATTTTAAACAAAAACTAGATCTCAAGCTAAGATAAACGTAAGTTCATGCCTGACCAAAAGCCATCATCACATATCTCCATCCACAGGGCGCCGCATTCCAACCCTCTCCCGCTAAGACATGTGCCCCTCGCCAAGCAAATTGACGAAAAATGACAACCTTATTGAATATTCCTATCGGTCTAGACTTTGTCGGTTAGCTAGAAAGGTATGTGTATCTGTATCAGGTTGAGCATGTCTTGGACGGGTGCAGCCGAACGCTCCCGTAAAGGCTAAACAAGTGGTGGCCTCTTGTCCCTTGCGCTTGAGGGTGATATGCAGGGTCAGACGCATGCCTGTTGGTCCCTTGTTTATTGCTGCAGGGGAAATTCTTGGGTGAGGTTCGATTTCCTGGATGTTGGAAGCCCTAACAGGTTGGAATGGGCTGATCGACCCTGTGATAACTCTGGGCTAAAGAAGGGGGTTTCAACCACAAAGGGATTGTGTAATAACACGTAGCTTTACAAGACATCTTCTAACCTAGACGATAAGCGGCCGGTCAGCTATCTCATTTCTCAATCATCACTCATCATATTGAGGCTGGATAAGCCAAGGCAGAAACGCGCGCACAAACGCCCAATAAACCTGTGCCGCCTGTTACAAAGCCCATCTGAAGCTTAAACCCGTAGCTCAGCTACGACACGATGCATGGTACGGCGTTAGTAGAGATGCCTGTTCACAGCGGATGGAACGTTTCGTCTGGGGATTTGGAGGGTATCGTGGCTAAAGGCTAGTTTAAGCATGAAAGTAAAGTTACGGGAGAGTCGTGGGTAGACTATTGAGATGATGTGGATCTCGATTAGATCGCTGATAACCTATTCGGCTTTGGTGCTGCGTTGTGCTTCTAAGGTTACTCCTCCCACAGCTGCTTGTTCTATGGGTAGCTACCATATACTAGAGCATTTAATGAGCAAGCTCCATCGCGACATTATTGATAACAAGGTACAGATTAGTGAAATGTCTCACATGATCCAGTATTCGATGCTTCCTCGATGCCCGAACAATATCTCTTTGTAAACACATTTGGCACAACCGAACGCATGTTGTGGCTTCGTGACCAAGCCACCGTAGGGCAAACTGAGATATCAAAACTCAGCATCAGCCGACTTTCCCCTTCAAATTCCCAGACATTGGCATTCAAGGCTTACTGTTTGTCTTAGGTTCTCTTCAAGTTCCATCGTTATAGAACGTGGTGGCGCCGGTCTGGACCATCCCGCATTCGGTGAAGCCATTCCACGCTTCCTTGGCAGAAGAGACAAGAGAATACAAATGTATATATATACTATCTTGAAATGAGTCGAAATTGTATTCAAGCAACAATCATCTTGCAGACATCTTCTTTTCAAAGCCCTAGTTTGGCATCGTGCCTGGTTAGCAGTACTTATTCACTTCACTTCTTAACAATGCCCTCCTTCAAGACCTCTTCTCTCCTTGCTCTAGCATCCTCTATCGCCCAAGTCGCCGCTCATGGTCACGTGGACTGGCTCATCACTAACGGCGTTGCTTTTCGCGGCTATGATGCCCCAGCCATGTCGTGGAACCCAAACCACGACCCTGTAGTCGGCTGGACCAACGGCGCCACTGACAACGGCTACGTCGAGCCTAACAACTTTGCCGATCCTGATATCGTCTGCCACAAAGCTGCTAGAAACGCCAAAGGACATGTTACTGTTGCTGCTGGTGATAAGATCACCCTGCAGTGGAGCACATGGCCTGAGTCGCACAAGGGTCCTGTCATTGATTACCTCGCCAGATGCCCTGGTAACTGCGAAGCCGCTGATAAGAACTCACTCGAGTTCTTCAAGATCAGTCAAGAGGGCCTGATCGACATGTCGATGCACAGTGGCAAGTGGGCTGCTGACGTCCTCGTCAACAACGGTTTCGCTTGGACTCTGCAAATCCCGTCTAAACTTGCTCCGGGCAACTATGTCCTGCGCCACGAGATTATTGCTCTTCACGGTGCAGGTCAGCCTAATGGGGCTCAGAACTACCCTCAGTGCTTTAATCTGAGGGTTACCGGCAACGGCTCTGTTGTTCCACCTGGTGTCAAGGGCACACAGCTTTACAACTCCAACGACCCTGGTATTCTCTTTAATCTCTACACCAGCTCGCTCTCTTACAAGATTCCCGGTCCTACCCTCGTTGCTGGTCTTCCTTCTACTGTTTCTCAAGGCCCTGCTCCTCGCGCCACCGCGACATCCAGCGCTACCGTCCCAGGTCAGAGCCAGAGCAGCACTTCTACCTCCAAGACTACTACCAGCTCTCCCATCGCAACACAAGGAAACACCACCCTCAAGACAACAACTACGACGAAGTCCTCATCTACTAGCACCTCCAAGGCTTCTCCGTCGCCAACTGATGACGACGATATCATTTGCGGTCCTGCGACTGGCGGTCTTCCCAAGTACAGCCAGTGTGGAGGAAAGAATTACACTGGACCTACGGTCTGCCAATGGGGCTCTACATGCCAGGTTATCAACCCTTACTACTCTCAATGTCTTTGATTGAACAATCGTTTTATTCAACTTTGCACACGTCACTGCGCTGGGTTGCAGTTGACTCCGTTTCCTTTGTCACGCTTTTGAGGGGCTTTGGTTATAATATTGCAAGCAAATAACGCTCTTTGGACTAGATGTCTATGCCTGATGAATATTTACTATCTACTATCAATCATGAAAAGAGTAGAATATGATTCGTCCAAGAAGCTGAAAGTCGATGTCATCAATGTCGTCTTCTGTCTAGTAACCTAATTGGAAGCTGTTCGGCAATTCCGGCAGTCTTTGAAGAACTACTTGGTTGAAGAAAGTTAAATCAAGCTCTAAAACTATCGTATTAGTCAAAAAGTCTCCTAAATATCGCCTATTCAGCGCTTGGCTGGATCATCTACGTCATGTCTTTGTTTCTCCGCGGCGTTGAAGTTCCGGGCCTCACAATCTTAACTTTTATAAAAGAAACAACAAGTCGATTAGTCTTAATTGCTATCAACGTAGCATTTAACATCAGATATCAAGATGCCGCATAGTAAACCCTGGACTGTCACAGTGAAAGATCATCCAGGCTCTACAGCCGAGGAGATCCGCGATGAGCCCAATTGGATCGCTGGACATCAACACCGCGTGGGATTTAGAGACCGGAACGGTCGATTACCAGGAATTACTCACTGCGATGATGAACATTGGGAGTACACGCAGCAAGCAAAGCAGAAATACGATGCTATGAGAGAAGCGGTCAAGAGCGGAAAGCTGGTCAACTTTCGAGATCTGATTGAGAATCAAGATGTGAGTTTTGATCATACAGATAAACAGACATGATGTTGCTGACAATATACAAGGACTTTCATCTACGATACCCGCAGAATCGCTCATTGGGATGGAGATACGTGCTTAATGTGACAGAAGACTGGGTCAAGAACAAAGAACAATGGCCCGCGAATGTGAAGAAAGCACAAGAAGATGAGAAGAAACAAGAGGAACAGAAAAAGGAAGAAAAGGATATTGAAGAAGAGCATGAGTGGAAACGCGCATCCGACAAAGACAAGCACCACGACGCCTACGCCAAGAACAAAGATGATCAAGAAAAACCCAAAGACAAATCATCAAGTGATGACAAACACACCAAGTCCAAACTTTCAGACAAGTACACGCCTGCCGAACTCGCCCTCCTCCGTGCCTTGGAGCACGAAAAAGACTATATCCAACAGCTCAAAGAAAACAACGGCAAGCGGAAATCCCCTCAACAAAAAAACATGACTCAAATTTCTATCCATGAGCAAGATCAGTTCAGTCCGGATAACTGGCTCCCACGCTCGTCAGATCTCATCCGCCTCACGGGAAAACATCCTCTCAACGCTGAGCCGCCACTGACTCATCTGTACGAAGCTGGTTTGATCACCCCAAACGAGCTACACTACGTACGCAATCACGGACCTGTGCCACGAATCCTCTGGGAATTCCACGAGTTGGAGATCACATACGATGACAAAACACAAAATGTGTCTATGGATGAGCTGAAAGAGTTTGATACAATCAACATCGCGGTAGCACTTGCGTGCGATGGAAACCGACGCAAGGAACTCAACATGATCAAAAAGAGCAAGGGCTTTAACTGGGGTGCCGGAGGTGCAAGCTGTGCATATTGGAAGGGTCCTCTTCTTAGGGATGTTCTTCTAGCGAACGGTGTTCCCGAGACTCCTCCCGGTCTGGGTGAAAAGCGATATTGGGTCAACTTTGAAGGAGCTGACGATCTGAGTGAAGGCAAGTATGCGACTTGCATCCCGTTCGAGCATGCCATGTCTCCCAATAACGACGTTATCTTGGCCTACGAAATGAACGATGTTCCTCTGCCTCCTGACCATGGATATCCGGTTCGTGTCATCATCCCTGGATATGTTGGTGGAAGGAACGTCAAGTGGCTCAAGAAGATCTGGATAAGCGACAAGGAGAACGATTCATACTACCACATCTGGGATAACCGAGTGCTTCCGTCTTTCGTTACTGAAAAAGATGGTCCTTTTGCAGAGGCACTCTTCAATCATCCGGATACGGCATGCAATGAACAAAACCTCAATTCCGTCATTGCTAAACCAGCGCAGGGCGAGACGATCGCGTTGAATAGAGCAAAGAAAGGGGAGAGTTATCGCATCGAAGGCTATGCGTACGATGGCGGTGGCCATGAAGTACAGCGTGTCGAAGTTTCACTTGACGATGGAGAGACATGGCTGTACTGTATTCGAAAGTTCCCTGATTATCCAATCCGGCACGGAAACAAGTTCTGGACATGGCTTCACTGGCATGTTGATGTTGAACTAGCACACCTGATCCGTGCAAAGAGTATCATGGTGCGATGCTTCAACATCTTCAAGAACACGCAGCCCCGAGAACCAAACTGGAATATAATGGGTATGATGAACAACAGCTGGTACACCGTACGTCCCGAGATTATTGAAAACGACGAAGCACAGCCAGCTATTCTATTTCGACATCCCGTTGAACCAGCGACCAAAGACGGCGGATGGATGAAGCCAAGCGTTGAAAACGAGATTGCCGACGCAAAACAACAAGCCGGTGCACCTGAAAAGGAGTTTACTCGTGAAGAGATCGAGAAGCACAATAGCCAGGACGATTGCTGGATTATTGTTGATGGAAAAGTCTACGATGCGACTAGTGTGTTAGATTGGCATCCCGGAGGTGCAGCGGCAATCGTTGGACACGCCGGTAAGGTTCATCAAGAGACTAGCGATGAGTTTGCTAGTATTCACGATGAATACGCTTACAAGAAACTCAAAGGTGAGTTCATGTCATTGAGTGTTAAACATAACTAACCAGCAACAGAATGCGCTCTTGGCGTCGTGACTGAAAAAGCAGCCAACTTTATCAAGCACACCGCAGAGGCAGCAGCGAAAGATGCCTCTGAATCCAGCAACAAGGATTATTGCCTGGCGCTTGAAAAGCATCGATGGATCCCAGTCAAATTAGTTGACCGCAAGAATCTATCCAAAGACACGAGGGCGTATACCTTCCAACTGCCTGAAGGAAAGCCTATTCTCGGTCTCGGAACGTGTCAGCACGTCCAGATCGGCTTCCATATGCTGGACCGCATGCTCATACGTTCATACACGCCCACGAAGCCACTTCTTCCAGCGCCTGGCGAGGACGAGAAAAAGGTAAAAGGCCATGCTAAGTCTTTTCGTGATGGAGACGGCACGTTTGAACTCACGATCAAAACATACTTTCCCGACGAGAACCAACCAGGCGGCGCCATGTCCAATATCCTCGACTGCATTCCCATCGGCGAGGAGGTTGAACTTCGTGGCCCGACTGGAGAGATTGTCTACAACGGTAACGGAAACTTTACCATCGAGAGTAAAGAAAGGCGCTTCGACCGCGTATCCCTAGTCCTCGGTGGCTCAGGCATCACACCCGGCTACTCACTCCTCGCACGAATCCTCCTCTCAAGCGACGACAAGACCACAATTCGAGTGGTAGACGCCAACAAAACCGAACAAGACATCCTACTAAAGGAAGAATTAGAGGAGTTCGAAAGTAAATCCAATGGACAGTTGAAAGTAACACATGTGCTCAGCCATGCAGGGAATGATTGGAAGGGTAAGACGGGACATGTGAATGAGGAGATTATCAAGGAAAGTTTGTTTGAACCATCTAAGAGCAGTGCGGTATTCCTATGTGGACCGCCTGCTATGATACAAAATGCTGCTTTGCCGGCGTTGAAAGGTATGTTCTCAGTTGTTAATGCAGCGAACATGCTAACAGCTTGCTAGATTGGGGCTATGTGGAGGATGAAAATATGTTTGGGTTTTGATCTTCTCAAGCAGCTACCGCCTGCTCGTCGTGCTCTACTAGTTTGACACTCAATTGATTTCCTAGTCATACCTGGAAGTATATCAGATGCAGTCGTTCAGCCCGTTTGAAATTCATACATTGGCTTTCATGTGGAGGACACTTGTAATATATGAAAGCGCAATCATAGGGATAGATTTATGGATTGATATAGTAGTAAGTAAATTTCTCTTAATTGTAACCCCATCAAGCTCTGGTGTTCCTTGTGTCATTTGAAGAGTTTACGAAAGTCTATCTAAACGTACTACCCGTAACAAGCCCACAGGTTTCAATCCGCACACGTGATGAACTTGAATTAATCAAACTGATTGGGGATTATGAAGTAATATAAGCGTGTACAGCATGGTTTTTCAAACCTCCGATGAGCCGTGACTACAGATCAAAGGGCTGCGAGACTCGTCGTCAACAAGATGTTGGAGATTAGGATGGAGCTGTATACTTGAAATTAGTCCAGTGGAAGAAGTAATCGAGTTTAAGTCAAATGTTAGACTCCGTCAATTAATATTGTATGTGAGGTTTGGTTTTGAAGATTATCTACGGGCAAAGATTGATCTGGAAGTATGAGTACAACAAGATGAAGCTATCGTCAACGGCCTATACAACCAAGGCCGCCATACGCGCTATAGTCATCATCGAAACCAAAGTTGATACTGAATGCCTTTTATCAAAAATCAGTTCTTGTTGTTTCTAGTAACCGAGATACTAGTACTTGATTGAAAACATCACCATGTCATTTGTACTTTGAAAGAAGGTTTGAAATGTGATTGATTCTTTTATCTATATCCAAGCTCAACTATCATCCGATAGTTCACACTCCATCCAAGTAGCGGTAACTTTTCCAGGCTAAACTTTTTTCCCGCTGCATCAAACGCCATAATACAACATTCTTATTTCATCTCAATTTCCAACTTTTACGCGGTCCCGCCACGCACCAGGGTATTCTTTTCCGTCATAAATCTCAATTCATAAGACCGCTTTTAAACAGCAGAAGTTCCCTTCTCGGGTGTCTCCTCAGGCCAGACGTCGTAGCCAAAGGTATCCTTCATGTTGACGAAGCGAGTGTGTCGACCCTTGGCAACGCCCTGCACAGCCTCAAAGTCCTCGTCAGACAGGCTGGGAATCTGAAAGTTGCTCTCGATTCGCGAGGGTGTAGAGCTCTTGGGAAGAACGGCGTAGCCGCGGCGGAGACCCCAGGCGAGGAGAACCTGGGCGAGTGTGTGGCCGCTGCGGTCGGCGACGGCGTTGAGGGTCTTGTCGGTGCGGACCTTTTCACCGGTGGTAGGTACCTGGTCCTGGGAGCCGAGAGGAGAGTACGCCTCAGGGAGGATGTCGTTCTCAAGACAGAACTTAACGAGATCCTCGTTAGGCAGGAAGGGGTGAATCTCGATCTGGTTGACAGCAGGCTTGACCTTGGCGAAGGACATCATCTTCTTGAGACCGTCGATGGTCCAGTTGGAGACGCCAATAGCGCGAGCCTTGCCGCTGGCGTAAATCTCCTCCATAGCGCGCCATGTGGGCTCAGGGTTCTCAGTAAGATCCTTCTTAATGACGTACTTTCCATCAGGGCCAATCTTGGGCTTGTTGTCGTCGCCCTTCTCAGCAGCGATGGGCCAGTGAACGAGGAAGAGGTCGATATAGTCGAGGCCGAAGTTTTGCAGCGAGTTCTCAAACGACCACTTTACCTCATCGGGCTCGTGAAGGTGGTTCCAGACCTTTGTGGTGATGAAGATGTCCTCGCGCTTGACGCCGTTGTCTTCCTTGAGGAAGTCCCGCACAGCATCGCCGACCTCAACTTCGTTGAGGTAGAACCAAGCGCAGTCGAGATGTCGGTAGCCAACCTTGAGAGCGCAAGTGACGGCCTTGTAGGTCTCGCCCTTTGCGCCTTCATTGGCAAAGGTGCCAAAGCCCAGTCCGGGGATCTTGACACCGTTGTTAAGGGTGAAGGTGGTCTTGTTGGAGACAGCCATTGTGATGTTTGTGAGTAGTATGTGGGTATGTAATGAGTAGAATGAATTTAGCTGGTAGGCAGCTTTTTTTTCATGGATAAACAGCTTTTAAATGAATTCAACAAACAATCTCAATGGAAAACTCTGAAGTACAATACCCTTGACAATGGCACGTTTTGACAACGTCGCATCTGATGAGGTGGCTGGCCTTTTTCGCCGAGGCCGCGTGAGGCGGTTGATACATACAGAGTGTATCATTGACGTCATGTACCCAAATTGGGAATCTTCCAGAAAAATTGAGATTTCGGTTTCACAAATTTTCACCATGATGAAAGGATTGCCCTCGCTTCAGCTAGGTACTGTACCTAGGTCTTCTTCTAGGAGAGCTACGTGGGCAGATCTTGAGTCATTGGAAATCGCTGTTGTCCAACCAAAGGTACCAGAATGGAAAGTAATCTTATCAAATAATTGTGGGCTGCAGTGGCGATCCTCTGCAACGAAAACGTGCTGTAACAGTTCTTCTGGGCGTTTGCGTTTCTGAGGCTTTCGCACGGTTCCTTGACTTTCCGCCCAAGCCGTAACGGTCTCCACCGTGAGAAAGACGGTCGCCAAGAGAATCGTAAAGCCAAGGCCGTAAAAAGATGATATCGAGAATAAAAAAAAAGGAAAGAGAAAAGAGGGTCTTTGTTCGGCAGTGGAACCAAGAATGATGTCAGAGCAAAAACCCCTGTACGCAGATTCATCAATACCTAAAACTTGCGGCTCCATTTAATTCCCGTGGAAAAACAGGCACAAAAGGCACAGCAGGGTCTAGAGGGTCCATTTGTCAACTCCACCAAGTCCACTTGGTGCGGCATCTTCTCGGAACAACCGCCGCATACCGTCGCTCTACAACCAAGATACCTACGATAATGAGGTCTTTTCTGAGGCATATCTTGTCAAATGGTGTAACTTGCGAAATGGGGCTGCGGAGACGTACTTGACACGACCCTCACGTCACCTCCCTCTCACAGTATGACGACTGGCGCGGGAAGGCTGAGAATTAGAGTCTGCTCCATTCAGACTTGTTAGCTTGCTAGGGGCGTGCATCTCAGGACGGTCTTTTTTGCACTGGCTGTCGCGGAAACGGTCAGTGCCACCGCCTCAACAGGAACGTGTCTGTATCCCAATCCCTTGTTTGGCTCTCTCTTAGCTTCGGCTCTCGTTAGATAACGGGATTCTTTGGTATCTATAGCATTGACGGTGAGAGCCCGAGCTCCACTTCAGTAGCGCCGTTTGGCATGTAGACGAGACGGAGGCGGACGGACACAGAGAGATGATATCAACAAGATGAACGAGTTTTCACCTCAAGAAAAAAAAAAAAAAACAGAGCCTGAGAGTAACTGAGAGAACACCTCAGATAGATAAATACGGATCCCCGCCCCATTCAATCTCGATCTCCCTTCATCATCATCATTCTCCATTTCTCAACTGAACAAGCAGTCCGTTCCCTTCACTCATATTTGATACCCCCAAACAAACTCGGCCTGTCTTTTCCCTTTAACTTCACTTTCTTTTTTCGACTTCAATCCATCCAAGATGCCTGCCTACGACGAGTCTGACCTTGTCCACGCGCCCAGCAGCCCAAGCGCTCTTCGCAAGATGTCCAACGTCCACAACAGCAATGAGAACGGCGATAGCCTTCCCATCCCCGGCGCTGACAGCGATGGTCCTCAGGAGATTCCCGCCACCCGATCTTCCATCTCGGAGGCGTCCAAGTTCATGCACAACCTCAGCGTCTCTCCCTCCATGAGAGATCGTCGATCCTCCCGCAACTCTTTCGGCACCGCGCTGCCCATTCCCCGTAAGCGCCAGTCGCGCCTCTCTTCCGTCCACCATGCCGATGGCCGCCCCACACGGCCCGGCATGCCCCCGATCCAGCCTACCCGGGAGCTGCTCGTCTCTCAGGTCCAGGACCTCCAGGCTGAGAAGGTCAAGAAGGCCAAGAACATGGCTTTTGCCTTTGACATTGACGGTGTCCTCGTCCATGGTGACCGTCTGATCCCCGAGGGTCGCAAGGCTCTCGAGATCCTCAACGGCGACAACGAGCTTGGCATCAAGATCCCTCACATCTTCCTCACCAACGGCTCTGGTAAGATCGAGAAGGCTCGTTGTGAGCAGCTCTCCAAGATCCTGCACAACCCTGTCGAGACCGACCAGTTCATCCAGTCTCACACTCCCATGAGTGCTCTGTCTGAGTACTACAGCACCGTCCTTGTCGTTGGTGGTGAGGGCTACCGCTGCCGTGAGGTCGCCGAGCAGTACGGCTTCCGCAACATCGTCGTCCCTAACGACATTGTCGCCTGGGACCCTACCATTGCTCCTTACCGCGTCTTCACTGAGGAGGAGCGCGCCACCTCTCGCCCTCGTGACTTCACCAAGATCTGCATTGAGGCCATCATGGTCTTCTCTGACTCCCGAGACTACGCTACCGACATGCAAATCATCATGGATGTCCTCCGCGCCAAGAACGGCCGTCTCGGCACTGTCGCCGAGGACCCCGTCGCCGAGCGCGTTCCCATCTACTTCTCCCAGGGCGATCTCCTCTGCCCTACTGAGCACCCCACTCCCCGTATGTCTCAGGGTGCATTCCGCATCGGTCTTGAGGCCATGTACAAGGCCCTCACCGGTGCCGACCTCGAGCGTGTCGTCTACGGCAAGCCTGAGCTGGCCACTTACAAGTACGCCGACGACGTGCTGACCTCTTGGATGGGCGAGCTCCACGGCGAGGAGCGTCTCCCCGAGAACATCTACATGATCGGTGACAACCCCGCCTCCGACATCATCGGCGGAAACATGTATGGCTGGAACACCTGTCTCGTGCGCACCGGTGTCTTCCAGGGCGGTGACAACGACGAGAACAACCCCGCCAACTTTGGCGTCTTCCCCAACGTCCTCGAGGCCGTCAAGAAGTCGCTGCGCAACGAGCTGGGCCAGGACTTCAAGTGCTTCTTTGACGAGAAGATCAACCCTGTGCTGCACGGCGACGCCACTGACGCCGCTGCCGTTGTCTAAAGCACAAAATGACTTTGAACGCATAACTTTTCTACGAATAACTTGAGAATCTGTTTTTTACGGCGTTTTTTGGATGGGAATCAAAAAGTCTACGACGAATTTGACCGTGGGACTTTGGCATAGACAAGCGATATAGAATCTTGATATCAATTAGCATAGATTGGATAGCCAAGGCACGATCAGGGCGGACGCGTCCTAGTTAGTGACCTTGCAGAATTGCCCGGCGCAGTTCAATTGAAAGCAAATTCCGAAACAAAAAAAACAACCTCTCCGTCTGTTGATGAAAATGTGACAACCGTTTTCTGATTTTCGCAGTGATCGACAGTAACGAAAAACATGGGAAATCTGACGTACCCGTCAACTAAAAGCGGTGGTGATCTGACAGTTGGCAACACATCTGTGATCGACATTACTGTCTGAGGCCGCAAGTGAACTACCAAACTCAAACCAACGATCTGCGCATACAAAACCTGTTACGTCCTTGGAGATGCAATCATCGATGGAGTTATCCATTTTGGAGACATGTACCGTACTGTACTGTGTTGCATGAATGTACTGTTTTGTTTTGTGTCAATACAACATCAATGCGTGTTAGTTATCCACTATCACGAAAATGGCTCGCGCGTTAGCAAGATGCAAGTGAAAGAATAGCGGCAACACCATCCTTTTATTCCCCACTACATTGGTCTTAATGTACTTTCTAGAGGTGATATCACATGTGTCATATTTGATGTAATAGGAACCTTCAAGCCGATGGTATCGCAAAGCCAATATGTAACAGGATTGTGGAATAAGACTCGTATCACCCACGCAGCTTGAGAAATTGCGAGATTGAGTCTTCAGACTAGGATGACAACGCCACCAAAACTTTTTATTCCAGAATACCTCTCCTTGAAAGTTGCATCTTTATACGGCTAGTCACAATGTCATGTATTTTATAGCAGATATCTCCGCATAAGACAAGCTGACAATATCGTGAGCCAGTCTTGTGGTTGGGCCACGGTAGCTCGTTAAGCATCCAGCGCGAGACGAAGGCGAAGCGAAGATGAGTCGCCGATAAAGTCCTGAGATTACAAACCGAAGAGCTTGGAAAATTCCCAACATGAGAAATATTCGAATCAAAGGAAGAAAAGAGATAAGAGTGATTGAATTTCCCGTCTGTTGCAATTGCGTTCTCACGGCTCCTCGTCTTTCAGTAACGCCTTTCCACCATGGTCCCCCTTCTCCCAAGTCTTCTCCTCGGACCCATTCCCTTCATACACGACTCTCATGCTCAACTAGTACCTTTGGATATATTGAGTTGTTGTGTCTGATATCAAGACGCTACAAGATCGTTTGGATGCGCTGCCTTATGTCGTAGTCCTCAAGAGATACGAACAACCCTTTGTCCAGATTGAGACTGAGATACGTCCAGCTGTTGGATTAACGCCTGATGTGGTTGCACATTTAGATTGATAGGAGAGGGAGATGATTGTGAAAACTATGGCCCCTGCTGCTGAGGCGCCCATCTTTGTCATTGACCCGGATGGTAACACTATCGAGGTTTCAGCCTTAAGAAGGCGCTGCTTTGGTGTAGTGAGATTTGAATCTACACTTGCTGCTACATTTGCATTGATATATGCTGGTATATATAGTCTATGTGATATAGTTCTACCTCAGAAGTTTGTTTTGACATGAACCGAGAGCACCTTGGGGCTTGACAAAACACATCATTGGTTGAAGTTGCCATAAACATAAATTCTGGTCTAAATAATAGGCTCTTCTTATTTTAAAAAAACGCTTTCAATATATTCCAGACATAGCCGTTATCGGTTCCTTATAAGCCAACGAGTTACAAACACATGACCTTTCGTAGCGTCTTCTTTCCAGCTCACCCCCACAGGTTCCTGGCGACTCGCAGCAACACGCCAACAATCAACCAAGCAGAGATTTGGATCTAATGACAGTTGACCAATAGCTTGCTACGATCAGTAGTTTGACGGCAGGAGGCGAATCATCGGCCCCTGCATTAAATACCATAGGCTTCCGTCCCCTGTAATGTAAGCTTGGAGCTTCAGGGCGGCGCAACTTATACTTCTCGAATAGACTATACCAAACTTGCTAAAGGGATGATAAAAAATAACGAATTGATAAAACCATATCATTCGTACTGATCTCGAAGCTGTTTCCTAGCTGTGGGCCCCTGGTTCAATGGTGATTGATCTAGCTCATAGTTTCCTCTTCTCTCTCTAAACACCAACACTATCCTCCAATGCCAAGCATATCGAAATCAGGCTCTGGCATATCGCAGCCACGTCTCTGTCTGCCACGCATCTCTTCGCTGTACCAGGTTATCGGACCCTCCCAGAACACCCGCCTTTTTATTATGTTCAATTGAAGATTTTGTGACAAACAAGCGGTCAAACATGGACCTCGGGCTGCGTTTGCACAGCCTAACCATTGGAGCACCAGCTGTCAATATGCAAGCAGCCGGTCGATCAAAGCCCAAAAGGGATTGGGGAGTTGTTGATGGTGTAGTGGGGAGTCACTGTAAAGACCATTGCAACAAAAACATCGCAGGGAAAACATCGCAGCTATGGAAAACTACCCATCGGGTACGGCGCGGCCACTTGGTCCGTCCAACTTTCTCAAGTCTCCAGACTCAACTCCGTTTACCTCCAGTTCGAACATTGTTCTGGATCACACGAATTTTGAGGCAGCCGCCACTCCCCAAGAGGCATTCTTGGAAGATACCTGTTGGGTAGTCCGCATCGCGATCGATTAGAGATCAGGCTCTCGAGGGTCTCGAGTAAGTGTTCACTGTCCGCCCTTACACCTTGCACTGATAGTCGCCGGACCAAGTAGACGAAGACAGTCTGATTGCTGATTAGATAGTAGAGTAAAAAATAGGGATAACCTAGCTCTTTGTCGATACCGTCGAGTCTACCATTCGTGGCTACAGGCCCGTCTGGGCCAAGCTCGAGGTGACCTTCAATCGCCTCTGCATCCAAGCTACCCAGCTCAACCTGGGGGCGCAATGATCGCCCATCGGGTTCCTCGGTTTCGCCTTTGACTACTGCAGCGAAAACTACCAGCACTCACTCAAACGACCACCGTCGCAGCGACTTCGGCCGATCAAGCTTGGCCCCTCTCGAATCGATCGAATACCTCCTCACCGCTTGACTATTCTAAGACACGATGCGGTCCGCCAGAAAGGTAGCGCCTCGTCGCAGAACTAAGACAATACAAGACAATTCTTTCCTCTGCGTTATTGGAGATAAGTTCCCCGAGTATTGCGACAGGCGCTTTCCCAACATCGAAAAGCACAAGTTGGTTCTCCCGTAACCTCTTCTCTGCATAGGAGGACTACTAACAGTATGATGAATTAGTGAGCATCTCAAAAGAGTCCATTCCCCTATTTTCTGGTGTTTGGAATGCCTGTATAAGTTCAATAGCTCTTTGAGCAACGAACCCCTCAGCCTGAGCAGAGCTGCCCACGCTTGCACCGGACCCCCGTCTGAAGAGAATCAGAAGCGTAAAGACAGACACTATATCATGAGTGATGATCAGTGGGACTGCTTCAAGTCATGGAAAAAGACTTCCGTTCGTCATCCACGTAACGGCGACGGCCCTAGGGAATCCGTGTCGCAGCGAAGCTGGAGACAGATCCAAAAAGCCATCTTCCCTGACAACGCCGCATCTAGCGACGATATAACTACTTCTCAACCTGCAGTTCCAGGAGCAGGCCAGGACACTGAGGATATCAACAACTTCCTGGCTAACATGAGTCCGAGACCTGGCCATGTCATGCCGAGCCTTGTCACTGAGTTTGGAAGCCCTGGACGCCTTTTGTCCTCGCAAATAGTAGAGTTGGATCAAGCCTCTGCCACAAACACCACAACTGGCACTTGGTTTTCGACTACCTGCTCGGCTGTGACAGATCCCTACACCCATCCTTCAACTTTTCCTGACATTTTCGAGACTTATATGGAAGCAAGTGCATATGGAGGTACTGGCAGCTATGGCATTGGAGAAGCGGAGGATGAGGTGTTCTTGGGCCATTGTGACTTTTTCCTTCAGGGACCTCAGTCTCCAGTTTCTTTGCTGGGGGCTGGTGAATGGAACAGCAACATCCCAATGGGGCAGATGGATGCGACCACTATGAATGCTGAGGTTGACAAAGATGCTGGTGAGAATGCTGAGGAGCATGTCGCGCCCGAAGGGTTTTGATTTTCTGGGTCTATGTGAGTTTTACATGTTGATAAACTGGATCTCGGCGTTATTTTTGCATGGCAGGCCTGTGGCACAATGTACCACGGGTCGTTTAGTAGAGCGGAGGTGACCTGGGATGAAGGCTTCTATATATAAAGCCAGTTACTGCTGCCTAGATTCTTATGTCAGAGTTGAGTTGCTAAATCAAGTATGCGATGTTCACTTTTGGTCAGCTTTTATCCTTTGTGTTGAAAATGAGGCGACATGTCGTACCTCTTGGGGTTGTACATTGCATTTACAAACAGGGGAAACACCGAACTACTCATGCTGTGACTCCAGGGTGCATAAAAGATAAAATTCCTTTCTTCCAAGCCCATAGAAAAAGCACAGTGTCTAGCTCGTAGCATTTCCGGCAGGCACAGGTTTTGAGGTTTATCGTGTATCATGTGGTAGTTGACATAGTTGACAAACTCAAGGTCGATGGGCAAAGTGCTAGATATCCACCACGCACGTCTATCGAGCTCATTACAATCTATTCTCGCACACTGTCGGATGCAGAAACGAGATGTCGGTTGACAGAACTCGAAACGGTCAGTTTTCTCTGGAGTCTACGGAAGACCTCTCGCTACATCCACGCTCATCGCATCGCTGATCCTGCCTTGCGTTGCGTCAGCTGCGAGCTGGCTGCATGGTTACCAACTTCCAGGCCCTGGTTCTGATATCGTCGGTAGCTCTCTTCACTTATGGTCTTGATTACGCATGAACTTAGGATGAGAGGTTTGTTATGAGTTGATTAGGCAGCAGGTACACCTGCCCATGCTAAGGTTCTACATTATGACAGCAATTGACAATGCCAAAAGCCCGTGAATCAAGCATCCCCCATAGATCTTTCTTAATCCAGTAATAGATGAAGGATATAAAGAAAGCAAAGTAAGATATGTTTGGATTTTAGCAGCCTCGGAATCTCCGGTCATCAGCCGTCCACAGAATTGGCAACTGTGTATGCTTGAAAGCAACTGTGTTGTTTATCGACGTGGAAAAAACATACTTCTCGGGCCGCAGCATTATACAGTCCAAAGAAAACTAATTTACTTCAAGTACAATACCTGCGTATCAAAGTCTTCTGTTCACGGGGCATGTGATAAGTGCCTGGACTTTCCAACAACTTAGACCAAAATCAACTCTGCCTGTCACTCTTCACTCTTCCTCTCATCAACAACTCCATCCAATATTCTTTCCAAATCAAACCAATCTCTACATCCCTGATTCCTTCATTACCTATATTAACAATACTCCAGGCAGATCAATACCCAACATGGCAGCTGACGCTTTTCCTGGCAACGCAACACCCTTCCTTTCAGATGAAGATGCATACGCGAGTCCTGACAGCTATGTTGTCTCACTGTCGGACAGCTCGCCGCTACCACCAAAGGTCGGCTATCGATTCACTCGCGAAACCTCAAGCAAGTTGAAGGATTGGTATGACGAGCATTTCGAAAACCCATATCCAACCGAAGAGGAGAAACTCATGCTAGAAGACACATCTGGCCTGAGTCGCACACAAATCAACACCTGGTTAGCCAACGCTAGAAGGCGTCGGTCTTGCAATGGTAGTAAGGCCAGGAATACTACAGCGAGCGGAGAGAAGTATACATCTGGCGCAACCCACATCCCAACACAAGCTCTAACACATATTTCTCAAAGCACAAAATCTCAGCGAAACGTAGACCCGTTTCAGAGAATCGCGCCTCATCAGACGGAAGCGCAAGCGGGAAACCTATTTTCCAGCATGCATGGTGCTTTTCAATGGAACGGCCAACCATGGGGGCCTAGTGGAGGCCAGGCGTCCGCAGAAATCCAGCCGACCCTTCGGCCAGCGGGAACTTTTGTTCCAGGCGATTTGAACCATCTTGAGTGGTTGGATCGTGAGCTGAAGAGATGGGTAAAGGCCACGATATCGCCGTACAATCCAACATGGCATGTTCCTTCGGATGACGAACTACGACACCAAGCCCGGTGTCTACTCTACAATGAGTAAGTACGCCCTGGGCATACCCTGGGCATACCCAAGTATGGTCCCTTGCTAACATTATTAGTGATGACCCTCGGAACCCAACAGCAGCGGACAATGCTCAGTGGTTAGAGATGTTTAAACGAAGTGTTGGAATCATCTGAGGCACCTTGATCGGAAACAGTATCATATTGAACAAATATTATTGAATGGCTCTATCAAAGATGCAAAATCGGAGAGGGCAACAGCATGGCGTTGGGGAGGACATTTGGATATTGGCATCACAGTCTTGACATTCCAGGCTTGGGTATAGAGGAATAGATCAAGGAATGCAGCGGACACGGACGATCGATAAGTGAGGAGTTCGGAGCACACTTGTTTGCTATTGGATATTTAATATCACTCGAAATAGAGAAGCATTTGACTTCTGATTGACACGAGTGCGGCGCAGTGGTGGTGGTGGTGGTTGTGGTTGTGGTTGTGGTTGTGATGATGATTGGAGTAAACGAAACACCTGACTCATCTGCCAAAGTGCAAAGGGCGCGCCCCTCACTCTGTGACACAAGGAAGAGGATGCCTTTCAAGTTTGAACGACGTAAAAGGACCAGGCCCTTCTTCAGCCAGGATTCACTATTTTTCAGTAATCTCATCAATAGGCAAACAATTCTTGTCAATAAATGATTGTCTTCTTAACACTCTATTAACAGACGGTCACATCTCTATCATACGCAAATCACCATGGGAGAAGTTCCCCCATCTGTAATCAGAGCCTTTGGCGTTGCAACTCGTCCCGAACAAATGGAGGGTGGTCGAGGCTTATGCTTCAGCGCGGCCGACATCATCCTCCGACCTTCAGACGACGACCAAGAATCTGACTTTGTAGCAGAGACGTGCAAGTCCATAGTGGCACTCAAACCTACCGACTACCGCCTCTCGTATCCACTACGAACCGTACATCCGCCATCAACATACATCTATGAAGGCTGGACAGCTTGGACTTTTGTTTCGGGAGAAGCAGCGCCCAAGGGCAAGTTTGAAACTATCTTGAAGACTTGTCGTGCGTTTACTGCCGATCTTGGCAAGGTGCACGTCGAGAAGCCGAGTTTTCTATCAATGAGACAGAACCGGTTTACAGAGGCAGATCTGGTGACGTGGGAGGAAAAGACGCTGGATGAAGTGGACAACATCAACACCGATATTCTATCACGAATTCAACCAACTCTCCAACAACTCCTCGCGCTACGCGAACCACTACAAAACGTTAAGAACCAGCTCATCCACGGCGATCTTACCGGTAACGTCCTCTTTGACTCGATGTTTCCCCCAGGTATAATCGATATTACGCTATATTGGCGCCCAGCAGAATACGCGGAAGCCATCATTGTTGCTGATGGACTCATGTGGTTAGACGAAGGACGGGAACTTGTTGAGCTGTATGGGACTGGTCGGATGAGGATGCAGTTGCTGGTGAGGGCTTTGTATTGGCGATGTTTGTCGTTTGCGATTGATTCGGATGTTGGGTGGGTAGAGGATAATCTGCCAAAAGCGACTTTTGGGAGGGCTGTTGAGGTTGTCGAGGCCATACTCTTGGAGAATCGAGTATATAATGCTTAAACTGTGGAAGGAAAAAGAGGGCATCAAATTATTGTGAATAATTTACTGCAGGCAGAAGAGGTTAAACTTAGAGTCAGTCAAATTATATTCATAGGCCTGGGAAGCTATACAGCATTGAATCCGAGTATTCGATATCCCCTCAATCAGAATAGATTCTGCACTTGCTATCCTCTTCAATCCACACAGAATAGTATAAAGGCCCAAACCTTCCAACTACCAAGAGAAGCTTCCCAGTCTTCTGATCTGATATGCAAGCTTACCCATTCTCGTAACGTTAAGCTGATGGCTCATATTACAGCGAATAAGTTTTGAATTAAGCATAACCCAACATGCACGTTGCAAGTCTTCGTGATTGGCTAATACGCCGAAACACAGCACGTAAGCATGCGTCGTCTTGGAGAACTCGTTAGCACTACCATCTTGCTAAGACGCTTTCAGCCTTCAGCCATACATCAAGCTTACTAAGACGAGGTGTCTTCTTCACGCCAACTGCCGAATTTCATCTCACTTGCTCAAACTTATCTTAATCAAAATGGTTGGCGTTCCTAGCAGTCGAGGCTGCAATGCCTGTCGAAAGGCAAAGAAGAAGGCATGTCACTTAGGATCTTGCAAGATCGCGAAACTGACTGTGATAAGTGTGATCTAGCGCAGCCGAACTGTGGACGATGTACAAAACTAGGCAGCACATGCGTGGGAAGCGGAGCGAGACGCTTCAAGTTCCATCAGTATAAACCCGACACGCAGCTAATTCCAACGCCTGCGAATAGTCCAAGCAATGAGACATCCAGATTAACCTCATTGTTTGTAGCGCTCATGGAGATTAAGGATGAAAGATACGATTTTCAGCTCTACGGGCCGCACTTCTTTGCTGATCTTCCTCGTCGTCTTGGATCGAATTCTGCTCTTGATGCATCTACATCTGCTCTAATCGCTGCGTTCAAGTCTATTCGACTTCGAAAAATCCATGATCGGAATGTATTTGCTTTGTATGGGAAAGCTCTGAGGGCTCTGCAGGAGTTCTTGGGTGATGCTGAGCAGCCGGCGGGACTCAAGATGGAAGTGGTCTGTATGATGATGCTTTGTCAGGTAGACTTAACCCAACCTCTGGTTCGCTTACATTGCTGATGTGATCATCTAGTTGTGGATCGACAATAAACAAGCCAACAAACACCGAGGAGTTCTGGCATATCTGCTGAAAGAAGCCGTCTCCCAAGGCCAGAAGATCGATACAGAGGATCTCCGTGCGTGGTGCTTACAAGCGGTATGGCGGCACCATATCCGTACTCATGGTGACTAACAATCAAAATCAGATATACGCAGCCCTGGTCGATCCAAAAGTTGAACTAGGCTCATGGTTCTGGGAACTAGCCCTCCAAGATACCATCATGACGAGACCATACCATTACGGAGCCAACCTATACTCCCACGAACTAGGTCCAATAGCAGAGTTGACTGTTTTCCTTCGTGATCCAGAGAAATATCTTTACCAGCTGAAATGCTTCTACAACATCATCACACAAGAAAGACCCATCATGCGCGAGCTATATGAACAGTCGATGATAACTACTCTGCCCCCTGATGCAGATCTTGCTACTAAAAGGAGATGCATAGAATACGCAGCAGGATACACAGGAATTCTAGTCCAAGCCGCATTGATCGGTCCCACCCTCGCGCCCTTTGGTGTTCACCCGGATTACACACAAGACTCACATGAGATTTGCGACGAAGCGATTTCGCTTGCCGAGCGATGTCAGACTTTCAGACCATGCGGAGCATCCTACGTACCAGAGCTTCTAAAGCTAGTATGGGCGTCTTTGAGTGATGAGTATCGACACAAGGAGATTGAGAAACTGCTCGTGCTGTACGGGGAGGATGTGCAAGGTGCGAATTACCTGCAAGAGGCGAGGGATATACGGAGTCGATATGAGAGGTTGGGATGGAGTAATAAGCAGAGGTTTTTGACAGGGAGTGAAGATGGTGACGATGTGCAAGAACCGCCGCCTTGTGTGATACTTTGAAGATGGTGTGATAGTAGGTATAGTTGATTTAATGAGAACGGCTTTATATTCATGCCCTCGATATGTGCCGTAGCAGTGGATGTAGTGATAGTTGTATCCTGTTGCTAGACGTGTAATGAAGGCAGATTCTATCTGGCTACTATATATATATAAGAGCGTAAGATTTCAGTACTTGCAAGCTCATGAGAACAAATCCCATATAGCCAGGACCCTCTTGGCGATATCTTCCGCAACCGCCATGGATATGGCGACGTAAAGAGCAGGGTTAGACCAGACAGAGTTAATATAAAACTGGGCAACTCCATCTTATTTATGCCAGCGGATAATAGCGACTGTAGTAGCCTGAGTACGTTGATGAAATCGCTTTGGACTACTACATCCGCGCAATAAGTTATGCTAATTAGAGCTGGTTAGGTCGTGTAAAATGAGATCGAGTGGGCGAATATCTTACTTCTTTTGGTCAAGCACCTTATTAACTGCCACATCAGTCGGACGACAGCTTCCATGCGGGGACGCTTCACGGAGTTAGAAGCCATCTGTCAAGTGCGCTCGGGCTGCTCTCTTGCGAGGCATCTATTCATACCGCTGCAGACGCCTAAGACGATCAAGAGCTTCCAGGATTTGTTGCGCGTCCACAACACGGGGAATAAATGGACGATATCCTGGAAAGCCTGGACTACCCGTTCTCGAGGCCAGACAATACTCCTGGGAAGCCTCTGGACTATCTGTCGAGACGTCGTTTCCAGAGGCCGGGCGATATTGTCGGGGAGAGGCCGGGCGGTATTCCTGGGGAGAGCCCATCTCCATTCTCCAAGGAGGAGAGTTTGCGTGATGGCGGCTCTCCAGTTCCCATGGCCTCATGTGTCTGTCGGTAGACTTGTCTACCTCCCAAGACCTCCGTCGCCTCTTGGCCGAGTCGTCGTCTTCCAATGGCCTCCGACGCTTTCCGGTGAAGTTGTCATCCTCCCATGGTCTCCATCGTCTGTAGACAGAGTTGTCCTCGCCCCCTTGAGGCTGACCCCGGCCTTGTCCACCATTAGCGCCATCCGCAAGATTGTCCAGGGCAGTTGATCTTTCGCCCTGAATGTGCCCTGCTTCTCCCCCAGCTGGTCTCTGCACGGAGTGGGCATCTTCCCCTTCTCTCCAGGCAGAGTGGTCACCATCCAGAAGGGGGCGCAGTTGGGGCAGATGGCGCTGTGGACGAGGATGGTGGAGTTCGGGGACAGAGTGGACAGTGTACTCTCTCCAATCGAAGTCTTTTTGGGGACTGTGAAACCCGGCAGTGTGCTCCTTAATGCACTCTCGACGCCACGTGTTGACGGTCGAGTTTACATATTCCAGATACCACTTTGGGAGGTCTCCGGAAGATGTCCAAGAACAGAATCCATTGGATTGAGACATTATGGATATGCTAAAGGGAAGGAGGGTAAGTCAAAGAAGTGTGAGGGTAGAGTGAGGGGGTACTAACACCGGGGATGTGTGTTTTTATGAAGAATATAAAAAGAAGTAAAGTGAATTGAGAAGAATTTCAGTAGGCTTAAGTTGTTGTAGCAATGATATAGAAATAATATCTTTAAATGAAGTTATGTATGATGAGTATTGAAATGCATGAATAGGAGGGAAGAAGTCTCCCAGGTCTGATGGGAGAAAGAGCAAGATTTTATATCCAGCCTCAACAGAGTTTTCGCTTTGAATTACACAATCAAAACAAAAGTAATAAACAAAGAACCTGTATCTTTCTTTCTCATTCGATACTTCTGCAGTAGAAGGCCAGACATTAACTCTGCAACTTGCTTGTCATAGGAGGTTGTTGAGTAAGTTTATTGACATTTGACAAGTCTCGAACTCAACTACGGATCTTCCAATAAGAACCTACATTCTTACGTGGTTCTCAACACGTATGCTTCAGGAGATGTGGCCGGGACCGGGAGTGATTAAACCATTGCCTGTTTAAATGATGCACGGCTTAAAGCCTTGGGTAGTTCCTCAGTCCTCTACTGCCATAGCAGACCTCATCACTTAGCGCAGCACCAATTATACAGTCTTGACTCAAATGATAAAACCAAACAAAATTTCAAGAGAAATTGGTTTTTTTTAGTCTTCATCTATAGTTGATATGGCAAGTTAAAAACACACCATGCAAGGCAACAACTTAAACCTCCTCATATTCTATGAAAGTAAGTCGAATTTCCCTCCGTTGGTAAATGCTAATAGGTTGTTTCAACTTCTCCGCCCAAACAACGTTTAATACGCTACGTAAGATAAAAGTTTACTCGTATCACGAGACTCATTTTTACTTCACTTCATGCATATGGTGCCTCAGGACTCATTGAGGAATCTCTTCTATACGCCCACAAGTTTATTGTGTCGAGAGATTGTATTGGAGCCTGCTGTTCTCTGCTCATCCCTCTTTCTTCCTCTTCACCCAAGATTTTTACAGACATGGAAGAACAGCCTTCTTACTGGAGGGCCCCTGAGATAAAACAGTTCAAGGTTGGCGGGAACTTGAATGATGCTCCCGATCTACTCTGTAGTTACTCAAGAAAATGACGAGGATGGATCTAGTTTTATAATGTGAAAGTCCTCCGATGAAGGTGATGTAGATGCGTGGTTGTTGTTGGTGATGGCCAAGGTAAATTAGGATTGATGCTAGTGGAAAGTTGGTAACAAAACACAAGTGGCTATCGTTCAGTTTCATGTAAGCAAGTCTAGGCCAAGTGTTGTTTCACTCTGCTAAATACAGTCAAACTATACAGGTGGTTCACTGGTATCTGTCGTCTATACTACAATTATATACAATGGGATTCTGTTGCTCATCATCAACGCTATCAAATGACCCTACAACATCCAACTCCAAACAAAATCATGAGCCCAGCATTTCCCCATAAACACCTTATTCGACAACTCCCTCACCATCCCATCTTTCTCTTCATACTCTTTATCCGCTTATTGATCAAAGACTTTGTATTCGGAGGCTCCAGTACCTCGGAAACCGTACTCCCCTCCAGCTCAACGGATGCCACAGGCGTAGACCCAGGTAATTCAGCCAACTGAAGCTCCGACCAGGTCAACCCCGAGCCAAGTAGCCCGTATCCAGTTGGCGACGGTGCATAACGCGGCACGCTGGGTAACTCGCTCGGTACATCAGCGGCCAGCTCAACGGGTGGGCCTGAACTGAAGGTTGCGTATGAAGATGTTCCTCCATTGACTGTCGATGCAGAGTTTCTCGCCCGTCGTGACCTATTCCTTGTAAATCTCCGACTCTGGTCTGGCGTCAGCAACCTCTCAATCTCGGCATCACTGTAGCCACGAGTCTTGAGACTCTTTTGCACTGCAGGCTTGCCCCTGTCATCTACACATGTGGTGTCTGCGTTGCGATTGACCAGCGTTTCAACGATACGTCGTCGCTCTCTCCCCAATTTTCCCTTCCCTTTAAGTTCGCACGGCGTGCAAGTGATCATCAAAGGCGTTTCATTCGAGCCCGAGACGAGGTTGACGTTGGCGCCCTCCGCTACCAACAGCTCAACCATGTCCGCCCTTCCCTTCTCGCAAGCTTTGTGTAAGGCTGTTTCTCCATATGCATCTGTTGAGTCTATGCAGACTAGTTCGAAACCTCGTTCTTCGGGGGAGGAGTGAAAGACGGGCTTCTTAATCTCTTCGAGTAAGAGTTTTAAAGTGTCGGGGTTATCGCAACGGTGTAATGGTGTTCCTCGCTTGGTGTCGCGAACGTGTACGGAGCCAGTTATCCGCAACAAGGCTGTGAGGGCGGCATTATTTGAGTGTTGTACAGCTACGAGAAGAGGTGTATCGCCATTCGCATCTTCTAGTGCTTGATCGACTGTGGGTATTAGTTGGTGGACAATAGTCATGTCAACATCGTCCACGACGGCTTTGTGTAGTGGCCTGCTCTCGATGTAATTCTCCTCTGGGATGTGAAGGCGTCCGTCTACTTCGACGGCGTCATATCCATTTTGACGACACCATCTGATGGTCTCAGCGAGCGCATTGGGCTCCGAGGTAGGATCATATCTCAGTTCGCCGATAAGCACTTTCTTAAAAGCGTCCAGGTTGTTCCATTGTCCCATACACTCGTATTGTTCACAGACCAGCATCGATATCCGTTGTATCTTGTCTGCAAACTCGTCTCGATTCAATACATACGCATCAAGCGACAGTCTTAAAAACTCCACTGCGCCGTCGCGGTCACGTAGGTCGGCGCATAGCTTCCCTAACTTTTCTTGTTCATTGCGGTAGTCGGGGTTGATATCGGGACCAGATTGCTTAATCAGGTCTGACTTGAGCTTTTGTAATCGCTCCCAGGCGAGAGCCCCATAAGAGGCATCATATGGTACGCAGGCTTTGACGATTCGTATGTATGTAATCTCCATGTCGAGTACATCACTGAAGCTGATGGCGTTGGTATCCATAGCTTGCATCTGCCCTCCATATTGAAACGCCTCATCTTGGGCCTTTTTGGCCATAATCGGCAGATCAGCCTTGTACATACGTTTCGTACGAGATACAGCAGCTTCGAATCTATATCGTAGCTCTTTGGGGCCGACGCCCGAAGGACGTCGTGGTGTCTCATCTCCATTCGGGGTGCTCGGTGTATGCGGAGGAATATCGGCCGAAGGGTCGGGGAACTCGCGTTGAGCTGCGACATCGGCTACTTCGTAGAGGGCTTCTCTCCAGTTTTTGAGGTGTAGTTGTTCGTCATTCTCGAGTTTCTCGGGGTTATCATCGCTAAGACCCTCGAGGAACTGGTGGACTCGGGTTACTCGGATGCCACCAACAGTAGCAGGCTGGGGATCTAATCTGGCGCGCAAGGTTAGAACCTTCTTGTAACTATGAAGGAAAAGTACTCACAAAGATAGCCCAAAGGCGCTCAACTGAAAGATCTGGACATTGCGGCTCAGCCGCGTAAGCAAGGCTGAATCCTCCTGTAGCTTCGATTTCAACTTCAGAGGTTCCCAGAACCTACTACCGCCCGTCGTCTCCGGTAGTGTCCTTTCCAACTCCTTAAGGTCCTTCATAAAGTCATGTCTGAACTTTTCGATAGCTTTGAAAAGGTTCTGCTCCGGTTCCGTCAAGTTCTCTTGTCTCGACCGTACCCTCGCGTCCATCACCTTCAATGACTCCTGCAAGACTCCTCCAATAACTCTCCAGTGTTCCACATTTCTCGGGGCATTTTTTATTGAGTTGACGAAATCATCAATCTTACGCCATGTTGCACGACCTGCGATAACAAAGCTTAGAACTGCAGAGGCTAACTCTGCCATTTTGAGGGCTTCAAGACCATGACGATCCTGATGTCGTTTTCTGAAGGATTGTAAGATTCGAGTAAGCACCCTCGGAAGGATCAAGATCCAAGCAAACAGAGGGAAAGTGACGCACACCCTTTGATGACGCCCAGCTTCAAGGGATATGCAAGCATCCCCGCATTCACAATCAGGCTGAGAGTCCGCCCACTTTGATTTGCTACACTTGACACATCAGATGATGTTCAAGCCCATGTATTTTCAAGCCAAATGTGCCGGTCCTGCAGGGATTCGCAAATACATCGCCACGTCGACGGGGAATCGGACCTCGTAGCGATAGGGCTGAATGAAGCTTCCCCGCGGGACATCATCCCCAGAATGGAGGCTCGTCCCGCTGATCTACACAATCTGTTGGCTCGGACAATTCTGTCATGTCTCGGCATTGCGTAACAAGACTTTATAGCGCTTACGGCTTCGGGTTTGAACTTTGAAGGCAGCCTCGAGAATGTCCTGTTTGTGAATGAGTCTGCCTTGTTGGTACATACTGCACGACATGATTTGTTCTTCGGTGACCAGTTTCAACCCGTATATGCAGTTATCCCTGCATAGCAAACCTGGTTGAAAGTAGGCTGCAATGAGCGTACATCCTTCCTTCCCTCTTCCTCGTCTCCTCAACTGTTCATCTTTACCTTTATTAGTCAATGGTCTCCCAGGCAGCTAGGCATTCTCATGTCTGCGGAATCCTACACTTCATGCCAACATGTCTGAAAGCGATAATCGAGAACCCCAGAAGAAGGGCCTGAAACAGCGCGTAGAAGATTGGATCGAGAAGCAAATCCACACGCGAGATGAATTCGGCAACTCTCTTGGTAATATCACTCCTCAAATGCAAAGCTAGACGCAGACTAACATCTACACAGCTGGCGTATCAGACCTGGTTCTTCGACAACGTATCACCACTCTCTACAAACAACTCCCAACCCTCGACAGAGACCAGGTCGAGCGTGCTGCCGAAGTAGCAAAGAATGGAAACTATTACTATCGCCTCTCCAAAGGTCTCATCACCAACCCTTCCCCCGTCGTCAAGCTCACCCCCAACGAAAAGTACAGCCTAGTAGCAGAGCGCGAGCGACTCTTTAGCCAAAGGGGCATGCTTGTCATTATCTACACCGTATCCCTCGCTGCTTTCCTTCAAGGTCATGTTCAGTCATCTATTAACGCAATGACATTGTACGTTGAGACGGTTGGTATTGACATCCAGGAACAGAACGGGCCTCAGAGCAACGGCGTTGATCCCAACGCACAATGGCAACTCGGTGCGATGAATGCGATTCCATTTCTTATGGCTGCTTTTCCGGGCGCGCCGCTTTCTTTGCCTGTTAATTATTGCCTTGGTCGAAGAGGGGCTTTGGGACTTTCGGCTCTTCTCATCATTGCGAGTTCTATTGGGTCGGCATTTGCGAGAACGTGGCAGCAGATCTTGGGAGCCAGGATTGTCGGTGGAGTGGGTAAGTATCGCAAGATTCATGAAAATTGTTCCTCTAAGAAGCTGAATTGGGATGTGTAGCTATGGGTATCAAAGCAGTCAGTGCCCCCATTCTCGCCTCTGAGACAGCCGTTGGATACTGGCGAGGCTCAACCATCCTCGCCTGGCAACTTTGGTAAGCCTTCTCCTTTCTCAATCATATTCTTCTACAGCTAACCATTTCTTCAGGGTCGCTTGCGGCATCATGATTGGGTTTGTCATCAACTTTGTCATCGCTGCCGTTACCACTACTCTAGATAGTGCCCCCAATCCAGACCTCAATCAGCGTGGAGCTCGCTACCATGCCTTGCAATGGATTGCTGCTGCGCCTGTGGTACCATCGGTTTTGCTTTTCGTCGCCGTATGCTTTTGCTACGAGAGTCCTAGGTTCTACATGCGTCCGGGTACACCTAACTACAACCTCGAGCGGGCTTTTGACATCCTTCTCCAAGTTCGGCAGACAAGAGTAAGTCTACTCCCTTGTGTTTTGTCTCCTTGATACTGATAGATACAACTAGCTTCAAGCTACTCGTGATCTGTTCCTGATCTGGTGGTCTACTCAGGAAGAAGAGAACCGCGTTGCCAGCAAGCACGATAGAAATCGCAACGAAAACGTCGTCCATCCTGAATATCACAACGGAACACACGTGAAGGGCCAATCCAAAGATAACACAACACTTATCTCCGGCTTAACCTACGCGTCCCTTATTCTGGTCGTAATGAGGCTCTCTGTGGATCAATTCAAGCCCTTGTTCAGAAGCCGAAGACTGCGAAATGCGCTATGGAGCAGCTGCACCGTCGCTTTGGCACAACAGCTTTGTGGAAGTAATTAATTCATCTATATGCCATTGAGGCATTGAATAGCCGGTCTAATGTGTGTCTACAGTTAACGTCTTTGCGTTTTACTCAAGTAAGACCCCAGAATCATGATCCTACATGGTACTAACAGCCTGCCTAGACGGAATGTTTAGCGATTACGGCGTTCAAACAAGCATGGGCTACACTTTCGGCTTTGGTATGAGCACACATATACCCTCGTCGACAGGTTACTTACATGAACAGGTGGTGTTAACTTCTTTTTCGCCTTGTTGGCAATGAGGTAGGTACCTCATACTTTGTATCTCCTCCCATTCACGATACTAACTATTTTACAGATCTATTGATATCATCGGACGACGTCGTTGGTTACTGTTAACCCTCCCTATGATGAGCTGCTTTCTCATGGCTGCGACAATCGCCTACGCAGTAGCCCCTCAACGAGACAGCGGAGACCAGCCGAAGCCTCGAGCGGCCACGCCTCAATCTATCGCCGGAATCATATTTATATATCGTAAGCATTGGATGTTCCGTGCACAGCACGGGAGCTAATCGTGATAGTGTTTGCCGCAGCGTACTCACCGGGTCTTGGGCCAATCCCGTTTACTCTAGCGTCTGAGAGGTTAGTATTCTCTTGTTACATGGATCTCTCTAGGCATTTGCTAATACATCATCATAGCTTTCCCTTGAAGAACAGAGAAGCTGTATGTTAAACTACACACGACTACTCGCAAACCTCTAACATGTTAACAGGGCGCCTCAGTCGCAATCTCCATCAACCTCTTCTTCGCAGGCCTTCTAACCATTCTTCTCCCCCGTATAAACGCCGTCTTTCAGATGGCCGGAACACTAGGCTTCTTCGCCGGCCTCAATATTGTCGCATTTGTGCTCATCTTCTTCTTTGTTGAGGAGACGAAACAGCTGACACTTGAAGAGTTGGACCAAGTGTTTGACAACCCCAAGAGCCAATTTGCGCGCGAAAAGCTTACGGAGCGTCTACCTTCGATCTGGAAGAAATGCCTTCCGAGAAAGAAGAATACGGAGAGACGTTCTGGGTATGATGAGTGGGCGCTTGAGGATAGGGAGCCAACTGATGGCACTGGTGCTGTTTCTGGCTGGACACCGCGGTCTTGATGTGATTGAAGGCATGAAATTCTTGTTTAAAAGTTGGGAATTTGCTAAGAATTTATGTTAATTATACTACACTCCTCTCTTTTATCTAATCCTACCCTATGTAGATATGGGTAGCCCGGTATATACCCCTATACTTAACCTATACCTATGCTGTGTCTAGTAGATGTTTAAAAGATAAAAGGAAGGATAGTAATATATTTTTAAATCTTAATTTCTTTTTATTTTTTTACTATTTTTTATTTTTAAGAAATTATTTTTAAAATATTTATTTAATTTAAGTTATTAGAATCTTATTTATTTAAGCTATTAAACTATCTTAACTTATAAATAAAGCATAGGTATAGGTTAAATATAAAGGCATACAGAGGTTAAGCATAAAAGTTCGTGCCAAAGAGAACTTACCCCATAATTACTAATCCTTACTAGGTACATAGGGATACAACAAGCTTAAACGCTTATAGAGGGGTACCTCTATAAGATCCCTATAGCTATAAGGGCTACAGAGGCTGCTAGCAAATAAATTACTTACTGCAACCCCTTTAGTAAGATTGTAATTAGCGATAGCTGCCAAGTCTAAAAGTATCCCTTGTATCTTTTAAAAAGTGGGTTCCCAGCTACAGTCTCCTTTGGCATAAACTTTTGTGTTCAACCTCTGTACACCGGGCTACCTACATCCACTACCTTACCTACAGATACACCTAAAACATTTAAGCTTCCCGTCTCTCCACTTGTCCCTGAATCCCTGCCCCCATATTCCGGGCTCCACCGTGACATCACATCTTCATGTCAAGCCACATTCGCGGCCAACCTTAAACATCAACAACAACCTACACCATCAACACCATCAACACCATCCAAACCATCATTATCAGCAAAGATGGCTCCACCATATCCCTACAACTACAACAACCAACAACCAGATGCGCCTCCTCCACCCTACGGATACTTTCAACCTCAGCCAGGTCAACCCTACCAGAACCAGCCCTACCACGGCCATCCCTACCAACAACCTCATCCACCCCCACCTCCTCCCCGTCGCAGTCCTCGCTCCAACTGCGCCGTATCAACAGCGCGACAGTTCTCCCTCGGCATACCCATCATCATTGTAGTCCTGGGGATATGGTGGTCTTTTACGCGACAGTTATGCCCCAACAATGCGAGACTTGGGCATGAATGCTCCTGGATGCTCTGGGCTAGTCTCCCAGTTGTACGTCCCAACCCTCATCGAAACAACCTCAGACGACAAAGCTTAAATCTAACCGCATCACAGGCCATCGTCTCAGCTCTTTGGGGAATCATAATGAATATCTCTGCGCGTCGCGCAACTCACTACATGTCCCACGTTCCTCCCGTCGTCAACGCTGTTGTCCAACTGATCCTCGCACTTGGCACCACAGCCTGTTTCGCTATTCTTATCTACCACATGGAAACGTACTATGTCTGGAGTCGTAACTCTGAAGGCGCCATGATTGCGCTTCTAGTGCTACTAGCGTACGGTGAACCATGCATTTGCTGGGAGATGGATGCTAACAGATCTCTAGGATCATCAACTGGATTCTATTTGGGTCGTCGATCCAGGAGATGAAGTCCCGTCGAAGGGAACGACAGAATGCAAATAATCAGATACCCATTTGAAATGTTTATGAACGGACGTCGATGAGGGAGTTGATCTAGTAAAAATGAAGGGCTCAGTTTCGGACGGATCGTTTTTGCATGTCTTAGGTACAACTAGTTAATACCATATGGGTACCAATGGCTTCACAGGCATCTCGACCAAGCGTATGGCAAATCATTATGACAACTTCCCGAATGAAAAGACCTGGGAGTAGCCACGAGCACTCTCGTGTGGCGTCTCGCGCTGTGAGAAATATCTGAGATTTTCTTGGGTGGTTGCAAAATTGGACAAGAGTGCCTGAGACTCTTCCCAGTGTATCTATTATATAGCTCTAGCGTTTTTGTCAGGTGAACACGAGACTGTATCTCCCTAAAACTACAGAATTTTGAGACTTGTCACCTCACACACACAAGTGACAAGAACATTATTCGCATCAGCCCAACGACATCGTACATAAATGCTATGCCTCTCGCCGGCATTGAGTGGCGTGGCGGATCGATTCAAGAAGCCCCAGGCCGACATTTGCCCCAGCTTCCCTTATAGGTGCCCAGCAAATCCTCCATGCGCCGCAAACCGTAACTGATAGTCACGGAGGTCCGCCCAATGTCGCAACTCCTCTTCCTCATCCTGAGGTGTCATCTGGGTCGGGTCCTGTGCATCGATTCCTCCGCCATTACTAGCACCATTCTTTTCCAGTTTCATCAAGATGTTGATCAACTGCGACAAGGCCTCCTCAGACTTGATCGCAAACGGTCCCTTGCGTTCGGGTGCGTCGTTGAGGAGTGTCGACGCTACCTGGCGGATCTTGTTGATGAGCGACCCACCGTTTGGCTCCATGTTTCGCTGGGAGATTGATCCCAAAACTGTGAGGAGATTCTGTACAATGAGCTCGCGTTCTTCTGTCATGAACTCGTGAATCTCGTTCTCATCAGCATCTTGGGCTGCCTTTTCCTCCTCTGACCGCCCTTCAATGGGGTTGTTGTCCTGCTGCTGTTCGGTTAGGTGAACATCGCGCAGGTCAAAGTATAGTTCGACAAAGTATGAACGAGTGGCAAGCTGCGAGACAAAGATGTTGGCCTTTTGGATCTCATACTGGAGATGCCGGCGACGAGTAGGCTGGTTCTTAATCGCATTACGAAGGTCGTGGGCAGGTTGGCTGTTCGGCCAGGCAGGGGGCACATAATGCATGCCCGACTCGTCAAAACCGGCCAACGTGGCAGCCTCGTCCCCATGATCGCCAAGTTGCAGCTCCGGTGGCAGGTTGTCGGTGATGCTCTTGGCCGCAATGAGACCATCCCGAAGCAGGATTCGCTGATCAGCCCAAGGAAGGGTGCTCATACCATAAGCCAGCTCGAGACTAACAATACCATTCATGGTAGTATAAATGTCAATGGCGAATCGAAACCCGGTCAGCAGGGTGACACTGCCGTCCTGCTGGTGGATGACTTGATTGGCAAGCACACAGATGTCATCGACATTTTCAGGATATGCGGGATACGGAAGACTAGGCGTGGATGGTGCGATCACCATATCTGTAGACGATGCGCCAAGTTGCGAAAAGGATCTGGACCAGTGTTAGCAAAAGATCATGTCTACAGCTTGCGAGTACATACCGTACACCAAGGAGAAGGCAGTAAAAGATGCGCTTCCCAATCTGGTCTTTGACGTGGTTAAATGGCAAGGGATCTGGCGAACAGTGGTCATTACCAAATGTCGGCAGATCGCCTGGGTGCTTGGGCCGGCTGAATCCCAGCTCACGAAGGAGGGTCAGGGTCTCGGCCATGAACTGGCCGGAAGCGTTCCACTGATGAGTATATCCCGAGGCAAGGCCCAGGAAGTAGCTCGTCGCAGCGTCGTCGAGGGTTTTCGGCTGCTTGAGCGGCCATCTGCTCCCACGCGTCAACAGAGCAATCTCACGGCATTTTTCAACCATGACAATGGCTCGAGGGAAGAGATGAGTGCTGTGCTGAGCCTTGAGGTGTTCTCTTGCGCTTCTGGGAAAGGACGCAACAAGGGCACAGATCATGCTCGCCAACAGACCAAGGAACTCAGGCTTAGTACGGTCTTCGCGGTTAGCGAAAGACTGGCGGAACGTGGGCTCATGAGGAAATGGCGCAAGGGGATGAATGTAGGTGAAGAAGTCATCAACAAGGAGCTCCAGGACTGGCATGGGCGCAATGGACTCGGCATCAAGAGCACCTTCGGTGGAGATGTTGATCAACGTCTTGGCCGCCGTCTGGGGTGAGGGCGAATGTGATCCAAAGACTGCTGCGGCCGCTACTGCTGCCGTTGGTGTTTCTACCCGTGTACGCTTGGCGGCCTTTGCAGCTTCGGCATGCTTGTTGGGTGGTCCTCGACGCTTGGTCTCACGGTTAAAGGTGCAGTCAACGCCGAGTTCTCGACACGGTCTGCAGGGAATGTTGGAGTCATCGCACTTGACCTTGCGCATGCTGCACATATCACATGCACGTCGAAGGCGAGTCAACTTGGGGTTAATTGTAGGATCACGCATAACAGCACCGGATCCAGGAAGAAGCTGAAGAGGCGACTCAGTTGCATGAGGCAGGCCATCTGGAGGAGCATGGTCCATGGGCTGGTGCTGCTGGTGGCCGACGACCTCAGCAGCAGCTACGGCGGCATGCTGAAGAGCTTGAGGGCTACTGATGTGGTGGTTAATAGCATGCGCAGCGTCGCTGGCGGCCTGAAGCATCTCAAGGCCATTGCTCGCGTACGCGTGAGCCGTCGCGTGCGAGGTTGGCGATGGTGGTGGAGGTGAGCCCGACATGGCGTCGAGGTGCCAGCCTGTGCCCGGCCTTAAAGGCGGCGGCGGAGCACGGAGCTCGGTGAGCGGATCTGGTAAGCGGGACCCTTGAAGACGGCGCCGGACTGGATGGTCGCGGCCTTTGGCGATGGCAGATTGTCGGAGGATTCCCGGATGTTGGAGGGCGTTGAAGCGAGGTGAGGCCGATGAACCTGCGAGGAGAATTTGGTGAGAAGACGGTCACGTGTGGCTTATGTAAGCGCTCAGATTAGGCACCCTACAGCAAAATAACGTTTCTGTACGACGGGGAATGTGAAAGAACTCATAACTGAATGACAGCCATATGTGAATGAGTATAAGCTGATTGGCTTTTATTGGGATGGTCTTTCTCTTTGTGAAGGTTAGGATTTGGTTAGTGAATGATATGACGCGGTATAGAGTAGAGAAATCGACTGCATTAACATTTTCATTTTCGAAGACTTCTCACTCGAGATATGGCAATCGTAACTCACCGTGCGGTAGAGATTTGATTGATTTCAACCTATCGAGAAATTGCGAATCTGTCATCATGGTCCCTGCTCGGAGCTGAATCACGGATGAGTTCGGACTACTGTCATAGAGCCATGACAAATGAAGGGCTCAATAAGATTAATCGGCGCTCTTGTAGTACTTTACAAGGCCGAGACTATTGAGAGTCATAATTAGAGTAACACAATGAGCTTGATTGCCAACTTACGAGACATGATTTACATGGTGCATATTTGAAGTGTATTACTTAGTTTGAAACCATCGCAATTACGATGCTGATCTCGAATGATTTTCTAGAAGATGGGATTCTTTTACTTAGCGCTCTTCCTCCGGGTTTAGCTGTCGCATTCCGCCGCGCTTCAACGGTCATATTGGAGCTCGGTCCAATCACATTGGTCTGATTATTCCTTTGTAAACTAACGACATCCCCCACAAGTCGCCATTGTTCTAACTACCCACTCGCCCGGTGCTGAATGTTTATATATAAAGCATTTCTTTAACATTTCTTCTATCCTTCAATCCCTGAAGTTTCCCCTGCGCCATATAGAAAATACTGATACTCTAGAATATCTCTCAATTATTTCGATAACTTAGCACTCTCTTTATCCCTTGTCGGGCGCGCCCGGTTCGCATCGACAGTCACAGACCCTGGAACAGACCCACTCATCAGCCCACCATAACCATCGTCTGATGTTGACGACCTGGCGTGATGCGCTCAGCTTTCAACAAAGCAATGGCGGAGCAAGGCGAGACTCGGAGAGTTCTCATGAGCACGCGCACGCGTATGATGAGGCGCAAAGAAGAAAAAAGCTACCATGGACAAGGAACAAGGGACTGAGGGGTGAAGAACCAAGGATGGACAAAATCGAATAAATAACCGTGTGTTGGCTGTATCTCGCGACTTGGACTGATCTGATCTGATCTACTTATCACTTATTACTTGAATAGCGTGTGAGAATTGCATCCTTCTTCATCTACCTTGCATTAACCTGCGTCGCTCGAGCTCTTCTCCTCCCCTCTTAACTACCGACTCATCCGCATAACCTTGGTCAATTCGCATTAAACGAACAGCGGTAGACATCCAAATTCATAAAGAACCGTCATCTTATAAACTAGTGGTAAACTCAATCCTGAGTAAAAAACCAGACTCCAAGTCTTTGTCGTCAGTACGCCAATCACGAAAGGCTGAAGAACAAGCCCACGCACTACAACTCGAAACCACCATCTACAACCACCAGACACCACAGTCAAAATGACTTCACGACCTATGAAGCACATTGATCGCGAGGATCTCTACACCAATCTCGAAGCTCGTGTGCAGTATCTTCACTCATTCCTAGACTTTTCCAGCCGTACGTACTATCACTTCACATGAGCATCTCATGATTCCACACCACAAGGTCGAAATGACTAAACGGAATGAACTAACACTATTCAATAGGCGATATCGAAGCCCTCATCACTGGCGCAAAATACGTCAAGGCCCTCATCCCCGCTGTCGTCAACATCGTCTACAAGAAGCTCCTCCAATACGACATCACAGCCCGCGCTTTCACTACCCGCAGTACTTCGTTCGAAGGCCCCCTCGATGAAGTTCCCGACGAGAACAGCCCTCAGATTATTCACAGAAAGATGTTCCTACGCGCCTACTTGATGAAGCTGTGCTCTGATCCCAGCAAGATGGAGTTTTGGGAGTACCTGGACAAGGTTGGGTATGTCATTCCCAGTCCTCATCATGAATCGACACGAAGCTAACTCTTCCAGAATGATGCACGTCGGTCTTGGTCGCAAGCACCCTCTTCACATCGAATACGTCCATCTAGGTGTCTGCCTCGGCTTTATCCAAGATATCATGACCGAAGCCATCCTCTCCCATCCCCGTCTACACCTCCAGCGCAAGACGGCGCTCGTAAAGGCCCTCAATAAGGTCATTTGGATCCAAAACGATCTCATGGCCAAATGGCATGTCAAGGATGGTTCCGAGTTCGAGGTCGGCGATTCTGATATCGAGATTGAGCGTGAGGGCTACTTACACGGCAAGCGTGTCATCGGTGAAGGAGGATCTAGTACCGATGATGAAGGGTCGGAACAGCAGCCTGCCCCTTCAAGGATCCCGCATCCTAACGGCGCGTCGGCCGCTGGAGTGTGTCCCTTCTCGGGGATGGGCGCCCCGGCTGATGGCGAGGAAAACTAAGCGGAATTTATCTTTGCGGCGCTTAGAGAAAGGCTTAAGTGCGACATGACTTTCAACATACATCTGGCGTTAATGATTTGGATGGCGGGTACTGGGTCATTCTGGGGTTAAGGAGGTTGTGCTTTGTCCATGTTTCAGGATAGAATATCAATATGGGGAATTATGGTTAGTAAGAATACCACAATGCTTTCCTGCTCAATTGCAATCATTCTTTTGCAAACTATACCCTGTGTTTTAGCCAGAACTGGCAAGACGAGGCTAACTTCCATCGTCGACTGTGAGGTTGCTGTAACCACCTGTTGTGCAAAATGACTACAAACCCTGATATGTCTGATCTCAATCTATTCATTGTTGAGTCACTCAGCTTGAAGTTTTAAACCTGGTTTGCATCATATCGGCAACTCCACATGGAGGGGTTAACGGGTTTACGATTGCCAGATCACGATTGTTGCATAAAGTCTGGACTATCCGCCAAGGTTCCGGGTTGATCGACTAAAAGCTCCATATGATATTAACATGAGCCAGATCATTGGGTTACGGAACCTCCAACAGATGGCCGATGACAGGTAATACGTGGAGGCGCTGTAATTGGCCGTTGATAATATAAACCCAGCCAAGTGCCCCTCGGTGGGGTTCTTCAAGTTTGGAGTTGAGAAGACGATGATGTGATGGACTTGATCGTGGACAAAGCACATAAAGGAAAAGAGATTTTTTTTCTCCCGAAAAGGGATCTTACTTCAAGTGCCAATACCTATCATGTTGGGCCTCGTTGCTGCGTGTGTCAGGATCAGGAACTCCTAGTTACCTTGTAACGGGGTTGCCGGGCCGGTAACTTGAGAGAAACAGTCTCGAACCTTGTGGAAAGTCGTTGCAGAACAAGTCAAGCTCCAATGGCAGCTCGTGGATAAACCACACGATTGGCCAAGACGAGAAGAGGATGCACATATCGGAAACGTAAGGTAGAGTGTAGTATGTATGTTGTAACGTGCCATGTATGGACGCTCATTGATAGGATCTCGTAGCAAGGTTGTGACAGCAGCGTGGAGTTAACCAACAAGAAGACGTTAATCCAGCTTATTCTGGACAACAAAAGAAGAGAAAGAAGCAACTTCTGAAGAAAGCGAGTAGAAAAGAAGAAAGTCGTGGTAAAAATGGCTCACGGGTCCATGATTGATGCAAGCCACCATCGAAGATTGTCTGCATGCAGGGTAGCCCAACTGCCAACCTGTCAGACAGCCTGCCAGATTCAACCACACACAGACCGGATATTCTCGTTGACAAGAAATCTCGGTAGAAACATCCCAAACTGCCGGGAAAACGTGCTGTCACGTTTGGCGGTGGAAGGGTTGGTGAGAGTTGGATGATGGAGGCATGATGATGGCCCAGCCCGTCCGCTCTACTTGGAGCGATGCCTGGTGCCAAAAAAAAGCTTTACCCGGTGGAGGTGGAGCTTTATCTGGCGGGGGAGGGGTGAATTCACACCGTGCGGCTCCGGGGGAAAAGTCCCGGAATGCGGCTCAGTATGGAGTTTACAGTGGGCTTTGGTGGTGGACTTTAGTGGGTGAGATGCGGTAAATGCAGCGTCATGTTGAATAAACTCTAATTGGAACGAGGAGTTGAAGCATCTTGAGAATCTGCGCAGCAGTAACTGCAGGTAGACCGCCTGCTGGGTAGAACCCTTAAAGCATACCCTTCAAGAATAGAATCATGACTTTTACGTGATTCTGCAAGCGTCGGTAGCCCATGTCCGTTGACGGCGCTCACCGTCTTTTGTTTAGAGATGGCAGGTATGTAGATTTAGTGTGTCAGTCTCTCTGTTTTGCTTCTTGAAGCTGGTGCCTGGCGTGCCTGGGTCTTAGTTATTGCTCGTTTATTCTTGGTGCATTAGCTTGTGGGGGCCCTTTGAAGAAAAGCGGTTTGAGTTTGGTGTTTTATCGATCTTTAATGGGGGTAACTGTCAATGATGGTTAGAGCTAGGTTGATCTTCGTCAAGTTTTCCATGTTGACCCAGGTAGCTTATCTAACCATGTGAAATCAGACCTTGGAGAAAACGGAGTGCTGCAGTTTATCTCATCCAATTCTTAAAGTAAACATCATCATGTGAAGATAAGAGCTTCGTACCATGACAAAATAGAGAAACACCAGTCGACCCAGGTCACTCCTGCGTCAAAAGTAAAAAGGCATCAATTGGACTTTTTGATGAGACGACTAGGGAAAGCTTAGTAAACATGTATAAGAAAGCATCAGCAGCCGTAAGAGCTTAGTAAGGGCACCTGAGATAGTTGAGGCTTCTATCTTTTGAAGCGATGGATGACAATGAACTAGAACTATCTCCAAGTCTTGCCCCTCCCCCGCCATGGTGTCCCCGATTTATGGCACGGTCACATGAAAACATAGACTATGCGAGAGGACACAGACACGTAAATCTTGCGACTTGGCCAGCATGAGCCGATATACGGACACAACTGCCTAGAAGAGCTAAATGATAAGGACACGATAGCAAGTGGTGAGACATGCTTCATCTTGCGTCTGCGCCAACACGTCCCGTGATGGGGAATTTGGCGGTGTTGGAGTTGAGGAGACAGGCATCTAGAGCTAGCTCAGCCATTGAGTGCTCATCCGTACCTGATCGGCATTGATATTTTTGGGTTTTCTCAGGTTGGCAACCCAGGTCAAGAGATCTTGGCGGTTGTCGGGCCTTTACAACTTTACCTCGTCTCGTGAGCCTGGAGTTGTGCTGGGTGAGGGTCGATGAGTCGACAAGTAGGTAGGGAAGCTGGTGATTTTAGAACCAGACCAGATCATGAGCCAAATTTACCGTACTAGGTAGGTAGCTTGGATTTATGACTAGTGAAGCAAGTATGGTACCTACTCTGAGTTGACTTTATCTCCAAATGCTTGACAATTGTTAATTGTTGCAGCAACCAAAGCTGTCTTGCCTAAGGTTTCCAAACCCAGTAAAGTCCAGGTGTTATTTTCACGCACCCGCAAAAAAGCAAGGCACCTTGAGCACCATGAAGATGCCCCACCTCCACCACAGCGCAACAGCACTCGACAGGAGGTTCTGGATGGGCCTCGTCGCTCGTCTCAGCAACACCCGACGATGAATCGCCGAAAGTGCCCGGCCCGACTCATCAAGACTAGGCTCTAACTCAAGAGTAGTAGTCTACGCATCTAACGTCACCGTTACTTGTCCTGCCCTATCTTATCCAGCTTGTGAAATCGCTTCTCTTCCCTTCTCTTCTTTCCCTCTCTCCTTGTCCCGCTCTGGTCCATCTCTCTTCACCCCTTCTACCTATTTGTTATTTGTCTTTGGACAACAACTTTCTTCTCTTCTTCAACCAAACTCTGTTTATTTGCCGCAGCGCTTGCATCGCTTTTACTTTGCATTCACTCTCGTGACTTTGCGCCTCAAATCGATCACACACTTCCCTCTCGCGCGAGAGAGACGGCGATCCCCTCTCTTCGACAAGACGAGCAAACGAGACGCCTACTGCTGACCCCCTCCTCCCTTCGCTCACGATAATACTCTTATTCTCTCGAGCCTGATTCTCACATAACATCACCTACCAACAAAAATGGCTGCCAACACAGACAGCACCTCGCCCTCGTTGCGCCGACGCGAGTCCTTGTCCGAGATTCGAGCTGCCAACCCCGACCTCGCTCTGAGCGGTAACATTATCTCGGCTACCTTCAACACACCGCACTCTTTCGTCTATCGAAAAGGCGGTGATTGGGTATGTACCTAGCTAACTCTTCGCTTCCCCTAATGCACATGTCGTATCAACTGCACTGCTGGGGTGAGGTGGGCTCTTTAGCTTGCATTTTCCCCTCTCTTCCCCAAACAAAAGCTCAAGCTCCCTGCAACCAGCTCCAGCTTCAACTTCCCCTGTCTCTCGCCTATTTTTTTTTATTACATGAAAATTGACCCTCGACTAAAACTATTTCGTCGCATAGGACTTGAAGACTCGTCGCGGTCAATCTGCCCTCTTTGACTCGTTCGCATACCTTTCTTCCGACGCTACACCGTGGAACCACACCGTCGTTGCTTGGACCGGCGAGATCGACGCTCCTACCGATGACGTCGTTTCTTCACCCGGCACGCCCGCGCCAAACACTTTCGGTGCGACTTCTCTCAACGCCCTCTCTGCGCCTGTTCCAGTCGATGGGAACACGCGCCTACCGACTCCGCCTCCGATTGATGGTCTCTGGGTTCCTCGCGAGGACCAGGAGCGTCTCGAGTACCGCCTGTCCCACAACAAGACTATCCGAACCTATCCTGTCTGGCTCTCCGATGAGTCCGAGGTCACCTCTGAGGGTATTCTGCTCAAGGACCAAGCCCGCTGGCGACGCTATGCCGAGCATGATCTCTATACGCTTCTTCACTACAAGCAACATGAGCCGACTGACGGCCGACGCGAGCGAGTCCAATGGGCCGACTACTACCGAATGAACCAAAAGTTCGCCAACAAGATCATCGAGATTTACAAGCCTGGCGACATTGTTATCATTCATGATTACTTCCTGATGTTGCTCCCTAGCATGTTGCGACAGCGAGTTCCCAACATGTACATCTCGTTCTTCCTGCACTCACCTTTCCCCAGTAGCGAGTTTCTCCGCTGTTTGCCCCGCCGCAAGGAGATCCTTGAGGGTGTTCTGGGCTCCAACCTCATCGGCTTCCAGTCTTACAGCTACTCTCGCCATTTCCTGAGCTGTTGCACCCGCATTCTTGGCTTCCCGTCTGACACACTTGGAATTGATGCTTATGGAACTCGTGTTCAAGTTGGCGTCTTCCCCATTGGTATTGATGCTGCCAAGGTTGAAAGCTTTGCTTGGGCCGATGCTGTGACCGAAAAGTACAACGCTCTCCGCCAGCTCTACCATGGCAAGAAGATAATTGTCGGACGTGACCGTCTTGACAGCGTCAGGGGTGTCGCTCAAAAGCTCCAAGCCTTTGAGCGCTTCCTCGAGATGTACCCCGAGTGGCGCGAAAAGGTGGTCCTTATCCAGGTTACCTCACCTACAAGCGTCGAGGCAGAGAAGGAGGATTTGGAAGATGACACCAAGGTTGCTACTCGTGTGAACGAGCTTGTCATGCGCATCAACGGCATGTACGGAAGTCTGGGCTTTTCTCCTGTCCAGCACTACCCTCAATACCTCAGCCAGAGCGAATACTTTGCTCTTCTGCGCGCAGGTGACATTGGTCTCATCACCTCTGTTCGTGATGGCATGAACACGACCAGTCTGGAGTACATCATCTGTCAAAAAGAGAACAATGCTCCTCTCATCCTCTCCGAGTTCAGCGGTACCGCCGGCAGTTTGAGCGACGCTATCCACATTAACCCATGGGACCTCAGCGGCGTTGCCGAGAAGATTAATGCCGCTCTCACCATGTCGGAAGATACGCGCCAGTCGATGCAGTCCCGCCTGTACCGCCACGTTACTGAGCACAATGTTCAGTCGTGGATCACAAAGTTTATTCGCAAGGTGTACAATGTCCTGGGTGATACGACCTCGGCCAACTCCACACCTTTGTTGGATCGGGCTCTGCTTCTTGCACAGTACCGCTCAGCTAACAAGCGACTTTTCATGTTCGACTACGACGGAACCCTGACGCCTATTGTGCGCGAGCCTAGTGCCGCGGTGCCTTCGGGACGTCTCATCCACACCCTCGAGCTGTTAGCAGCTGACCCAAAGAACGCTGTGTGGATTATCTCTGGAAGGGACCAAGATTTCTTGAAGCAGCACCTCGGTAACAACACCCGGCTAGGCTTCTCAGCTGAGCACGGTAGTTTCATGAAGCATCCTGGCTCCGATGAGTGGGAGAACCTAGCGGAGAAGTTTGATATGGGATGGCAGGCTGAAGTGATGGAGGTTTTCCAGAAATACACGGATAGGGTTCAAGGTTTGTCTATCTCATGATTCATTAAACACAGCACGCACTGACGGGACTGCAGGCTCCTTCATTGAGCGAAAGCGATGCGCCTTGACATGGCACTACAGACTGGCTGATCCCGAGCAAGGTCTCCACATGTCGCGGGAATGTCATAAGGAGCTCGAGTCAACGGTTGCAACCAAGTGGGATGTCGAGGTTATGCCGGGCAAAGCCAACATCGAAGTGCGACCTACCTTTATCAACAAGGGCGAGATTGCGAAGCGCCTCATCACAATGTACCACAGCCCTGTCAAATCAGAGGACCCAGTGGACCCGCATACCGGACCTCTCGAGTTTGCGCTGTGCATGGGCGACGACTTTACCGACGAAGACATGTTCCGCAGCCTGAACGCCGCGTCGGGACCCGTGTTGGATGCCAACCACGTCTTCACCGTTACTGTTGGCGCAAGCACCAAGGTGACATTAGCCAAGTCACATCTCCTGGAACCGGAGGATGTAATCGAGTGTGTGGCTCTCCTGGCAGGCGTCCAGGAGATTGGTGAGCGCCTTGGTGAAGTGAACCTTGGTGCGTTGAGCGCCGTTGAGGGGCACATTCCCACCGAAGGACTGTAACGACACGACGACGGAAGACGATGTGATTTTTGCGGCGTTTCTGGACAAAGAAGGAGACAAGATAGACTGGCGATAATGGGCGTACGGGATGAACAGTACGATGGAAGCGAGATATCGGAAGCAAAACGGGAGGGTAGAATGTGTCACTGCAGGACATGGCCTGGGAGCACGCTTGATGTTGCTATAGAATATGCTGATGATAATGAGTTGAAAGCAAACATGATTATGTGCTAGCAATGAAGTATCGTTCATCGTATCCGAAATGATGGAGACACGACCGGGACGCAGCGGTTAAGAGTGACCGGTTCGTGCTCAATCAATCATTAAAATACCACGTCTATGCTCAACTAGTATTTCATTCTTATTGCCGCAAAAGTATAGTCATAGGAAAAGCCTGCGCGTCGCCACGCCTTGACTCTAATAACCCCCAAAAGTACCATCTACTCTATCCAATCCTTAAACATCTACATAAAGTACACCATTTAATCTAGTCCGTCATCCGGAGTCAGCACCGAAAGCAACCCCGTCATCGTCAACCGATCCTTATCTTCTTCCAAGTCATCCCTCTCAACAGTAACACTATGACACCGAACCTTTACAGCTGCAAACTCCGGAACACCATCATCCCCGCCATTAGGCAATTGATCCTTCGCGTACGATGGCAACTGCACGTGCCTCTTCTTCACGACCGACTCGATCGAATGCAAGACTTTTTGCGCAACGGGAAAGTACTCGCCCAGGTCTATGAGCGCTCGACACGCTTTGATAAAGGTCTCGAGTTGGATGGGGCTTGTTTCGATGGCGGAGAGGACTCTAAAGGCGCAGACTGAGGCTCCTTGGATGATCCAGTATTCATTGCGGAGGGTATAGAGAGCGCGGAAATGCCAGATAGTTGACATGGCATTGCCGGCGTGTTGGTAGGATACCGAGCATGGGTCGAAGGGGCCGAATGTTTCTTTGGATATGTGCTCGAATGGTCGGAGGATACTGATTGCTACAAGATCAACGCTGAGACTGAAGGGAAGCTGGTCAGTAAGAAGATACACATAGAGCAACATGCATCAGGACTTACTGTAATAGTATAGCAGCTGGTAGTACTGCATTTTCAGCTCTTAGTCTTTCCGGTAGTGAGAACTTCCAATCCATGAGATTCGAGTAGAGCTCCAAAGCACGTCCAGTGTTCTGAGACGGCGGAACACCCTGCTCCAGCGGTATGAGGAACTCAACCACCTGTTCCGTAATCACCGTGAACCTGCATTGAGCCTCGAAGATGTCGCGCTTCAACGACTGTTGTGGAGCGGTAGAAACCGGGTATGGAAACCACCAGTATTCGGGACTTTCTTTTCTGTTGAGCAGCGAGGAATCTTCTTGCCACGTCTTTGGCCGGTTGGGCTTTTTGATGATTAGACGACGGCAGAGACCATGCATTGGTTTCCTACCAGCTAAGTTAAATAGACCGATAGTCAGTTGAGCATGATAGCTTACCAGTCCCAGACATAGAACCCCCACTGGATCCACGACAAAGCGTGCGCCTCAGTTCGCTGTCTCAATCCAGCAATAGCCGTATCTGTTGATCGCTGTAGATCATCAAGTCGAAGAGCCACATACCGCGTCTGCATAAGACTATGAAACTCGAGCGCCGTCTCTCCATCACCCAGAGCTGCCTCGTAGGCATACATGAGCGCTAACCCTTGCGTAACCGGCAGCGAAGGGCGCGTGTCCTCAAGCCTCAGACACTTGACAGCTTCTTTGGCGAACATCAAACCTCTCGTACTCGAGTCGCCTGGTGTGTCGAATGTCGTGGAATTCGTCGTGTACAGCTACATTAATGTCAGCTCGAATTTGGGAGAAATCATGTTCGAGAGAGGCCTACATACGCAGCTAACGGCCAAGAGAGCATTGATGAGAAATGGTGAGCAGAAGCGCAGTTGAAACGGTGCGCTGGGTGTTGTAGGGTCAAGGTTTTTGAGATCGTCTTCAAGCATGGTTCGGTCAATGATATGATTACAAGCTGTGTCCCACGTCCAAAATAGCAGTAATAGATGGTTTAAAAGTTTATCATCTTGATATACGTTTGTCCATCGCGAGAGCGGGAGTGCGTTTCCTGGCAGATCGACAAAGATGCCGTCTTCGGCGAATGTATGCTGGGTATCCCACCAAGCCTCTTCGAAGATATGTCCTGGGTGGTCGTAACTGAGCAAAGTTAGACGACGTGTGGATTGTTAGCTTGAGGGCTCTGTGTTCTACTCACGGAGACGCGAGTCTTGCCTGCGGGGTGTGGGCGAAGCTGAAGCGTCGTTGAGAGAAATGTGTAGGCGAACTGGCACTATTCGACGTGGCAGTGCTGTTCATAGTCGTGATACTGTCTTTTCGAACAAGGGGGGCCTTTGTTGTAGGACAAGTCATCTGCGTCATCAACCTACCACGTTGAATATCCTCAGTGACAGCCTTGACGTCCTTTCCAACGCGTATCCTCCGCAGAATCTCCTCCGCTTCCTGGGATTCTCGCGTTTGTAGTGATGCGTAGAGGTTCTCGTGTTCCATCATTCGTTCTTTAAGATCGTCGTGTTTTCGCTTCATGGCCACAGCCTCAGCTTCGAAGGGATGGCTGGCATACTGGCATTCGCGTCCCCCAGTGATACAGGCAGAACATTTTGGTCTGTGACCGTCGCACTTGAAATCAGTGAGTAAGATGTTTTTTTATAGTGCGTATATATAGTATAGTAAGACCTTTGCTTTGCGTTGTCTACAAGCTTGACACGCAAGTTTGACAGAGGTGCGTTTGGGAATGTTCATCTTTGGGGGGTGAGAACCCGATCCCGAAGGACCTCCACGACTCGGGCTCGGTAAAAGAGGACGAAATCGACCATCGCTCATGCTTGTTTATGAACTTGAATATAATAGAAAACCTGACAAGGCAAGACAAGATACGACAAAACAAGAATGTGGTGGTGAGACGGATACGAGTTGCGAATGTTGCGAATGATGCGAATGATGCGAATGATGTGAATGATGTGAATGATGTTTGACGAGATCAGCGACAGGCATTGTACAAGGGGAAAGGCAGACACGAAGACGTCAATTAATTGCAATGAGGGGCAAATCCTCACTTCCATTTGCCTACCTACCTACCTACCTACCTACCTAGGTAGGTGCCGTGATTCAGATCAACTCTTTCAACGGTAAAGTCGACGGCATTTCATCTACAAATGATGTATCCACGACGTCACCTTTGCCTTGATCCCGGACATTTTATCGAGCCAATAAAGGCTCAAAGATAGTCGGTCCAACTCCTAGGAATCCTTAATTAGCGGTTATAATCATATGATGCTATTTCCGGTCGATATTTCAGTAAAAGAAAAGAAAAAATAACTTCAATCAGGCAAGGACAAGATGATGTGACTTCGTACGTTGATACCGTGCCGGTAAAGTGAGACATATCCTTGAGCCACTTGACCACCAAAACAAACACAAACAAACTTGAAACTGAAATAGAGCCAAATGCATATGCTAATCAATCTCAAAAGAAAGCCCTTCATAGGCCTGATCCCTAGCGCCATCGGACGACCGATGCAGATCCCATCAACACCATCACCAACAGGCCTCGGTAACTGATCTGCAACCCCATTCAGTCACTTTTTAACTATAAACCAGGAACGGTAAGTAGATCATATATCATATCTCAGCTTTCATTACGGCCCACTTCTGTTTCTGAGCACGGCACACTATCATAACTATAAGACATCATCATAACCATCAAAAGCAAGCTTCCACGTCATCAATCTGTAAACAGAGCCGTGACTCCATTGCCAAACCAATTGCCATATAACAAAAAAAGGGTCATAAGAATCCTGAGAAACAAGTCTAAGCATATCAACTAACGCCAACGAAAACGCTAAAGTCATAGGGTATCAGATCCAAACCCATCCCGTCCGCAAGCATCGAACTACAACAAAACGTCTTTCGCATATCCTCCGCAGGGATGAAAGCCAACTGAAAGCGCAATGACGCTCAAACTAGAACAAGCCCGCCCCATCAGGCACGCAAGCGTTGCATAAGCTACAAGTATCCCGAGTCGCGCGACGAATGTCAACCATACCCGCATCGCCTCGAGCAGAATCAGGGTATCGTATCGACGTGCAAGGTCCTCGTACACCAGGTTGTAGGCCATACCCAGCTTGGTGGAGGAATGAGCTGGGAGGCCCTTGAAAAGCAAAATAAGAAAATCGTTAGACTTGACCATCTAACCAGCTGCAGTTTGCTTCAAAACACCCGCGAGCCAGACCAGTCGGTGGACTGAAGCGAATGTCGGTTCCTTGAGCAAGCCGTCGAAGTAGGGATATCGATGTATGCTATCGTCCAAGTTCAGAATGAGTTTCGATCGAGAGTAGAGATGCCGTTGTGAAAACAAAAGGAAAACGAAAGTTCGTGTATATGTGTCATGCGATGATCATGCCCGTAAGTGCTTCGCTTTCGCCTTCGGGTATAGAGCCAGGTTAAGCTGAGTCGATGTTTAAGAAAAGTAGTCATAAAATCGTTACAATCATTGTCGTCTCAAAACGATCGAGGAGTAAAGTTGGAAAGGCAGGGAGGATGTCGTGTTGTCGTACATCAATGACGAGGCGACAGATACAACAATCGAGATGCGTCTAACTTGAGATCAAGAGATATTAGAAGGTGACAAAAGTATTGAGGCACCTTAGGTAAGTTGAGCCTGAACATGCCTGTCTCTTTGTCGGTCCCTTCTAATGTCTCGATTGTTTAGTACGCAGCGGCAGTTGACCCTTCGCTCGTTGCAACTGCTACCAGTGCTTCCAGGCGTCCCAGGGAGCCGTTGCTGCCGGGTCGTCCTTGTTGCTGTTGCTGGCCTTGCGGTGGCGGCTGCTGTTGTGGTTGCTGTTGAACGTGAGGAGGAGGCTGCTGTGGAGGTTGCTGTGGGTGCTGATAATGATGGTGATGAGGCGGCGGTGGCGCTTCCTTCACGGGAAACCCGCTGAAACCAGTAAAGTTTGGGTGCACCATTCGATCAACATGTGCCAACCGTGGGTCCTGTTGCTCTTGAGGAAGCCTAGATACTGGTCCATGATACCAACCACGGCGCTTGTTTTCTCTGGATGTTGTGATGGACGGAGCTGACATGGTATGATGATGCAGAGCTCGAGGGGCCGAAGTAGGCTTGAGATCGTGGTAGGAGGTTGGAGGTCGTTCCTCAAATCGAACAGTGGGAGGGTTAAGTCGCACATGCTCGGCCTGGGCTTGGACCGCCCTGTTGGCCTCAGAAGCCCAAGACCCAGCGCTGTCACGAGGTGGCGTGTTGTGGTTGATATCCAGCCGGTTAAGACCACGCTGCAGACTAGCATCGTACATGTTAAGATTCCGCCTCTCGTCCTGCATCGGGGTCTCGGGTAGATGCGGAGGATAAACTGCGCGCGCGTGAGGTTCCGGATCGACCATCATGGGTGACGGATGTCTCCTGGGTGGAGTGACAGGGCGGGGCGGGAGAGGATCGAACGACTCAATTCCGGGTAGACGCAACGAGGACTGTGAGTTGACGGGGTTCGCCATCGGCGGCGGAGGGTTCGGACGGACCGAGGACTGGTTCACGACGGAGCTTAGCTGACTCGGATTTCCATTAATATTACGGCTGTCTGGATGCCAAGTTCGTCGGCGCCAGTCGCTTTCTGACACTGACTCTCTGCGCGGCCATTGAGGAGGGGTCGAGGGAGTTGGGGATGTAACCATGCCATTGCTGGCTGGTGGGAAAGCACCCACATTCGAAGCGTTGATAGAACCAGATCCAAGCATCATTGGTCTTCCTGCGGGCCCTCCAGGAGATTGAAACGGGTTGGCGCCTGAGGGAACACTCAACCGACGGCCTGGTGTACGGGTTCCTGTGGTATACATGCTGTGGGAACGCGAGTGCGAGGTAGCTGGAGAAGGAACGCCTGGCGCCCATCGGGGGCTGCTCTGGCCAGTCGAGAAAGTGGACGAAGTTGGTGTTCCAAAATCGCTTGGGGAGGCCTGTCTGTAGGAAGGGTAGCTACCCTCCATAGCACTTCGATACGACTCCAACGACAACCGGGATCGGGGATCAGCCATTACCAGCGGAGGCGGTCGCCGCCTAGCGTCGCCATGAACACTGTAGGCTGAACCAACTGAACTCACACTAGTAATGCTCGAAGTTGAAAGTGACTTGGAATGTCCTCGCTGAGGGCCTCCAGCGCTACCACCTGTGGATGCTCGTGCTCGATTACCAGCTTGCCTCACTCGATCGGGGCGCATTTGCCTCTGGAATCGGGAACCGGTTGCAGCTAATGAATCCATGGGAATATTCTCATTAACATGGACCGTCTGGGCGTGCTGCCTTAGATTGTCGAGCCTTGAGAAGCGGCGCGAGCAGTGACACTGAAACGGACGTTCACCTGTGTGTTTCCTGGTAAAACCGGTAAGCATGGCGGGCCAACGTTGAAAAGCAACAAGATACGAACCTAATATGCCTCGCTAGATGCTCGCTGCGGGTAAAGCTGAGGTTACAGGGAGGGTAGTCGGTACAGTAGAAGCGCTGTGATTTCTTTTTCTTGCTGGAACGCGGTCCGTCGGCGCCAACACTTTCCTCATCAGATCCAGCACCGTCGTCGATAGTACCGGTCTCGCCGTCAGAATCATCCATATCTACATCCACATCTCCCGAATCCCCCGATTTATTAGAGTGTCGTGAATCATGCCGCCGGGGCATTTTTGGCTTGGGATCGGGGACCTGGACGCCTTGAGGAAATGGACTAGAAGGCAGTGGTTTCTGGCTGGCCAAGTTGAAAGTTGCCCTCGTCGGAGTCGCACCATCGTCGGGTCTTGATGGGTGTGATTGGGGAGCTGTGTTGGGTCGAGGGGTTGCGGTCGAAGCCATGACGTCTTCGCGGGAAACAGTCATGGCCAACGGCGAATTCACTGGTCTAAATGCGGCCGCCATGGCGAAAGATCGGGACGATATTGTTGGCGATGCTTGATAACAGTGACGCTGTTGCCGTGTCGTTGCGCAGAGTCACTTTCGGAAAAAGACAAAAGAGATGCCCGTAGGGGTGCAACGTCCTGTCCTGGTGGTACAGGTGTGAGGAGAAGTCGGTCAGGTAATCGTTATGCACCACGGGGACGATGGAGATAAGAAGTAGTAGTCCGGAGGGGTCAGTCAAAACCCACGCAGGTCAAGACTCGAAGGCGGATCCCGGACGATGAAGGAATGGGTGGATGGATGGATGGTAGGATGTAAGGGGGTTAAGAGGGACAGAGAGACAATAAGGATGGAGAAACCGGGAGAGCGTTTGCAAGTGTTGTAAGAGGATGAGTAGAGGCGTTCTCAGACTCCTACACAGCGTGCTAAAGCCAGCCTCAGAGCATCCAATGCGCAGAAATGCCGGCGGGGGGGAGTGTGAGTGCGGCGTGCGTAGTGGTGATGCAAGCGAGCCAAGGCACAGGGCCTAGATCCGTAGTAGTGACACGGACCAGACTGAAATGATTTTAATGTTTTTGTGAGTGACAGCAGTAAAGCGATGCGATGCAGTCAGACTCTTTCGATGGAGTGATTTGTCCTTTTCGACGATGTTGTCCTTTGTTCCAGCAGATCAAATTCATGCCAAAAAAAAAAAAAAAGAAAAAAAAAAGTAAAAGCAAATGATAACAAGAAGACAGAGCTACATGTAAGATACTGTAAACCCAAACGTGCGTGACGCAAACAGAAAAGGTTGACAGTCGTAAATGGTGAGTCGAGACAGGGGCACAGAGGGGAAAAGTGGCAGGGCCGCAGGCAGGGGCAAGCGTGGCGATGATGTATGTATGTAGGTCTGTCGAATGGCCCTAGTAGGGGACATAAAGAAAAGGTAGGTAGGTAGGTACTTAGGACTAGACTTTAGATTGGAATATCTTTTAACACGTCCCGAGTTAGAGAGAGACTAGTTACGAAATCGCCCAGTACTTACTTTTCTTTACCTTGGTTGGTTAATCTTGTAACTTGGAAACATATAACATAGGAAAAATAAAAAGGCATTTACCCAAGAGACTTGGTTAAAGGCAAGTCCTGTGTTTTTTTGTCCCCTATGGGCCGCCCCAAATTGATTGTCTTTTGTGGAGTCCGGATCCGGGATGGATGCATGGATGCATGGATCGAGTCGCCCAACTCTCTTGTTTCCCTTGCACTAAGGCGGAGTCTTTGTTAGTCGCGTTGTCCAACCAATCAGTCTAGAGGCCAGCCACCTCACACAGTTGTCCTCGCTCTTGTCATGCTCATCGACCCGGATCACCGTAGGTGAGAAGACCGACAAGAACCTAATCCTCCAAGGCTCCAGCTGGCTGTAAATCGAGGCTGACACTGGATACTTTGGCTCTTGAGTTCTGCTGGGCGCGGAGCTCTTGCTTCTCAAACGGCGCCAGCAACAATCTCCGCTTTACAAGTCAAGTTTACAACCCATCACTGGCAAGGCACCACCGGCTTTGGTGGGGAGTGTGTGTTGCGGGATGATTCGATGCTTGTTAGAGGTATCCGTATTCCTGAGCGGTGACTGTTGGGTTGGATAAACAGGATCTAAGATGGGTGTGTGGAATGGCAGCGAGCGAGAATGACCGAGTATCCATCCCTTTGTATCCAGGCGCGCGGGTCCTATATCCAGCACACGCATCTGAGGTAAAATGCAAAAGTTTGATTGGATTTGCCCAACATCTTGCTGAATAATTCTACAACTTGAGAGAACATCGAGCAACGAACGACTCATGCCAGTCAGAGACGTCAGGTACGGGTCACCTGCACTGCTTAGCAGGGGGCGGGCCAGGTACATAGCGCCAGTATGTACATGTGCCTGATATGACCCATGCGAGGTACAACCCTGTAACTTTGCAGCTCGATCAACCAAATACAGAGTAGCAAAGAGGCTGGTAGGTCCTTGAGGCTTGGGCAAGCTGACGCTTGACCAGGATGGCATGGATACCGATAATCCCCGCCTAGAGCGGTCTTTCTCTCAAATGCTTCAAGTGCGCTGTCTTGATGCGGTGAATCCCAAGAGGTGTGAAAGGAAGAACAACGTTGAAGCCATGAACCAGCCAGCCTCCGTTGATGCCTTGGATTGGAGCATCTAACTCAGCTACACATCTAAAGAGCTGGCAGCATACATGCGAGGGGTTGGGTTCTTAGCCTCGGGTGGACCATGGAGCCCATGTCACTGAGGGTTGTGGACGGCGCTTTGATGGTTTTGATGCACAGGGCCCCCAATCTACCGCTGTGCGATGGTAAAAATAAACCTTGCGCCAGCGGCATGGTGAGCCAAACCCTGTGCTTGACTCAAAACGAAGCCGTCCCTGGCCGGCCAGCCGCAAGGGGCCGTGACGGGGCTTTGGCGTGTCTTTTTGAGTCCCCCGATTTCGTCCTGCGACAATACATGGTTCCGGCCCTCAACGTTACCTGCATGGGCAATGGGATTTGGTTAAATCTTGTTCCTGGTTGCTGTGGGTACACTTGCTGCATACCGTAACAAGAAATCACTTCCAATAGATCATGTCTTTATGTCTTTATGAGAGTTCGAGAAGGATTATTGACTTCCTAACAGCCTGCTCCCAGACTCTCAGGTGATCTGGATGCAGCCAGCTTACCAATGCGATCTAATCTGATACAGACCCCTCACCGCGTACATAACGCCAATGCATGCTTGCTTTTTTTCGGCTTGATCATAGGCGGGTTGGGGCATGATGGTGCCTGGATCCTGTCAGCCCGCTTAGATGCAAGTCGAAGATGACCATCTTGTGCGGGGGCGCCAGACGCTACAGCATTCGAGCTGAATGCAACCCTTTCAAATAAGGACCATATCTCTCGATGTTGTCTCTGCTGTGTCGTAATTCGCTTCCAGTTTTGCGGCCGGGTCGACTAAACGGTGACATTGGATGGAATGAGTTCGCTGCGACCAGGTCCCAACGGACAAGGTCAAGCGCGCGATCAATGGCCAGAGAGCAGATGCACCGATGCCACCGAACACGAGCCAGACATGGAAATTGACGAAAAGAGTGAGGATTATATGCCCACGTAACTAGGGAATAAAACGGGCAATGGGTGTGAGGAATAGTATTTGCGATGGTAGGGATTCCGAAGATGCCGTCAAGTAACTGAATGCTGACCTCGTATGACGCACTGAGGTTCTGTGGTATGGTGCTATGAAGTTATGTATGTATGAACGTGACAATGGCCCTCTCAATGCCGCAGACCTCCTCCATTCACAAATACCTCCTACGTGATTGCTTGTTGTATGAAGCAGGCCTGTGTTTCACGGCGGTGTGGTGGTGTTTGCGGGTAGACCTAGCGTTTGGGCTGCCTTTTTCATCCCGTAGCCAGAACCAACAGTCCGAGCTCTGCTACTCTGGAAGTGGAAGCGAGCCCACATGAACCTTTCGAGACTGGAGTAGCTATTGCATCAACCTTGAACCTGGCTCATAAAATTGCTATTGGAGGCCATTCAAGAGAAATGGCTGTGAAGCAAAGCCGGCCAGGGTCCGTGTTTCGCAGTGCAACTCTTTGCATTGATTGAATTGAAAGGGGCACACAGCATAGACTCAAGACATGTGTAAGTGGAGTAACATGGCTCGCATTTTGCGTTTCCACAGCGTCTAGACGTTGCATGTCCGAAGGAATGCATTTTGATTTCGAGGCTCACAAACTGTCCACCTGATGTGCGAATGGAAGAGTTCTAGTCGTCTGTCAGTGATGACAATGTCTGCTCTGTGCTCTTGCGTATTCGTCCGTTTTAAAGTTTCTATGACAAAGAAGGAATATAGATCGGAGACGGCCGGTTCAAATTGACTTTTGGCGTTCTTTTGGAGAAGGTTTTTAGTGTCGAGGTTGAGTGGTTGGTTGATATCATTGAAGGGTCCTTCCAAGCCTGAGGTTTTTCTTTTTCCTAATTGGCCAGTTCCTTAGTTGCTGTCTCTTTTTCTGAGTTCCTTTACTTTAGAAAATGAGGCAGTCGCAGTCGCAGTCGCAGTCGTGCGTCGAAGCTGTCAATCGCTGTTGCCGATTTTCCTGCTTTACCCCTCTCGACTCTTGAACCCCTCCGCCATGAACGGCAACTACCCCACCCCTTCTCTCTATCCCTTCTGCACGTCCCCCCCTTCCCGTCATCAAAGCGTCCTGTGACTCCAGGGATGCATGCAACTTGCCAAAAAAAAGATGCACACTTGGAAGTCTTGGACCTCTCATGTAAAAAATAAAAAAAGATATTCTGCAGTATCATTCATTACAAAACTTCATCTCGTCATTGGGGGACGCTACAATCAGCACATGTCGATTATTCTTGCAGCCAAGTGTCCTTTCATGCAGGACAATGATCTCTTGTGAACGACCCTTGTTGCTTCTTTCAACCAGCCTTTCATGATTGCATCATCAGATTTTCTACTCATCCTTCTTTGTTCATTTGACACGGACACCAACATTAATAACAACTACCAATTCATCAAAAATTAGGTAATCGGCAAAGCTTCTTGAGCCCAGCGTTGAATTATACGTTCGTTGTACGCTTCCATTGGTAACTTATCCGCTGGTGGCAATCCAGTCAACTGGCGGTGACCATTAGACTTCCAGCCTCTTTACCTGTTCTTCTGCATTCAACCGCCTTATCTTAAGCAGGACTGTTACTTGTCGGAGTGTTCACGGGTACCTGGCCAGTTTAATAGATATCACCAACTCTTTGCATTTCGACAAGGCCCGACCATCCATCCTAACCGCCGTTTTTCTCGCAGATACGCCAGGGATCACGATATCCTACACGCGAGAGTTGACCTGCATAAAGTGCAAGATGCACTAATTAGGAACGCAACCAGCCGTCTCTAGAACAGCCGCCGTTTGCGCCTCGTCGCCATGACAGCTCCACTTGGCGCCGTGATCAACATTGAGGGGTCTTTTCTTCAACTCAATCGCGAGGCTGGTTCATCATGATGGACCTAAGGACCGTAAGTTTGGATGGCGTGGACAGCGTCGATGTATCCAGGAACCAACTATCAGATCGATCTTCATCTCGAAATAGCACGGCAATAAGAGAACGGCATGGTACGATTTGCCGAAAGCCTGGCCTCTGGAATGGATGAGCCACAGACCAGCCCCCATCGTTTAATTGTCAGTCGCTCGGCGACAGCCTGGTCTTTCAATACAACGGCCAAGATAGTACGGACAGCATCTGGTCACTTGAAAAACGAGTAACCATGCTCTACCCTTAAGCATCTATCCTTGAGCAATATCGATATGCACGGTGCCTTGATCGTTCCTGGGCTACTATCCGAGCCCTCATCCTAGTCTTGGGCCCGCTCTCCAATAATGCCACCAAATGCAAGGCACGCCGCAGGTTGACGACAGACTTGAGCACCAGAGTAACATGGTCCCAAGGCTGCCACACTGCACTCTTAGTCTGTTCCGCAGTCGCTGACTTGCACACCAACGGAAAGTTGACGACAACTCATGACCCTTGGTTGGGAGACACGCAACTCGAGCCCCGCGCCCGCTCATCCCGACACCCCCATGTGACGACTCGATAGGCAGGGGAATACCACTCATGGCACAAGTCTGTATCTGTAACCTGTAGGCACAGAGAGGTCAGCAACCGGTGAAGCAAGGGACTTGGAGTTGACTATGACCAACAACCCTCACAACGAGCAAGACGGAGCAATCGGTCTCACCATCATTGCCAGCCAAGTCATTCTGTGCTCTAGACCAACCTCACAATTCAACGTTACCGTACCTTGGAATTCAGCCAGTTTCTTACCGTCTCATAGCTTGCCACAAGGGACCGTCAATGTTGTCTTTGTTTCCAACAAGCCACAAGCTAGTGGCCTTGTTGTTTTGCCCGTAAGAGGTCCACAGCATTTGTCAGTTACCTGTCTTGTCCTGACTTGTCTCGTCTTGTCTTCCTTTGATCCTACACCGCTCTTTTATACGCTACGCAAACCCAAAATTCCAGAGCCCTTACTTGTTTAGGTAGATCTACCAAACATATCTCTCAGCCTCATTTTCTGACGTTGGAAGATGAGTCTCAATCAAGCGTGGCATGCGATCATGAAGCTTTATCCAGATGCAGCTAATTGCAGTGGGTTGGACTCTTTGTTGTCTGGTCGGGTTCACGACCCGACCTGTCGCCAACACAGCTGCGCTGTTACGTATCATGGCTGCATGCACCTCACGGGCCCTTGATGCAAGTATCCTCATTCGCGTGCGCTGATGTATGTAGCTATGTACGTCAAAGTCTCATGATTCGATTCACGATCTTGTTGTGCAGCAGCACTTCATTCCTCGGATTTCTGACTATTGCTTGGCTTCCTTTGCTTTCTCAATACTGGTGTTGTGGTCTGGCTGACTGCCTCTCGACTTGACGCCCACGCGGGCTCATTCGGAAGTTTAGACAACTCCACTTCTTGTGTGTGACACTATTATTCCCTCTTTAAGAGCACCTCTGCGGAGGCGACAGTCCTGCTGTAATGCGAGCCACTCTGTCCATGATCAAACCCGAAGTGGTGATGAGCTTTTGACGCCACCCTCGAGACTCTCACATCCAGATCTGGCCTTGAGGCTCCGCTGTCAACGCCAAGTAGTTTATCGCCTTCAGCTAGGGAAAGATCCCCGCATGTGATTATGCTGCAGACTAAGCAATCAGTCCTCCAGATGTGGTAAGAACTGACATCACCAAGGTTCTAGTGTCGATCCCCAAGGGTCCTCGCCGTCGATCGTATTGCTGATGTTTCGTGACATGGTTTGCATGGATGCTGCAGGGTAACCTTTTTGGTCGATGGGCAGGACTCGCAACCACTTCCACGATGCTGGGCCCGTCTATGCATGTCTAAGTGAGTGCTATGCTGTTGGAGAAACCTGTCTTGTTATTCTTGGGAACGACTAGTTACCATGTAATCACAAATCAATCTAAAGGACGAAATATGCTGCACAAGGATTACCAACCCTTACACTCTGATGCTTACTATCTATGGGTCACCAGCAAGCCAAAGAGCCAGAAGAACTCTACAGGTGTATGAGGTGTCGTATCTTGGCTGAGATCTCACTACCTTGCTTTAAGTTAAGTCAAGATGGCATTTAAGCACCCCTCGAACAACTACCCTAAATAGATACCATTTGCATTGATCAATGTAATATTAATAATCATTAAAACATGCTTTCATACAGGCTCATATCGATCAACGAAGGTACAATGCGAATGTAACCCAGGACGAACATCCCATAAAGTAACACCATACGCGATACGAACTATTTATACGAATGACGGAGACCTTTTGCGTCGTGATATACATGCAGAACTCATCATGATTCAAACTTCATCTCGCGTTCAAGAGTGTCAGTCCCCTAAATATCCAGCATGCTTCTGATCTGCTGCGGTGGTGCCGTGATGGAGTTGGTCGTCCCGGTGCTGTTGCTACGACCGGTAGATCCAGGTCGGCCATCAGACCGACCGCGATTGCGTGACTCGGCATCAGTATAAGGAGGCGGGGCCGGACCATCGAGGCCTAGTTGTGCTTCACGACGGGCCCGCTCCTCAGCGAGGTTGTTGGGGAACAGTATACTCGCAGCAACTTGCATATTACGCTCGTGCCGGCGACGCCCGCTCTTACCGGTGTAGGGCTGGACATAAGTCTGCGAAGACTGGGAGTGGATAGAACCAACGCCAGCACGGTCGACCCGGGGGTTGCTGGCCGGGTCGACAGGGCGAGGAATACGTCCCATCTCAATATCTTCTTCTCTGGCGGCAGCCAAAGCCTCCCTACGTGCGTCCATCTCTGCATCGTTCATAACACGTCGACCTGAGACGTTGCCACCAACCTCCTTGACATTGCGGGTGAGCTTATCCTTAAAGGTGAGCAGATGATCACCCCTGACCCGACTCCACCAGGCAGGCTTGTTGACGATGCCAAGTTCGCGGTTGAGCATATCGCCGCGCTCGCGTCTTATGCGAATAAGTTCCTTATCCTCATTCGGGCTGAAGAAGCCGTACAAGAACTGTACGTAGAGGATGATCAGAGAAGGGAGGTAACCCCAGCAGAAGATGACGGGAACGTTTCCGTCGTACTTGACAATGGAGTACTTGAAGTCGAAGGAGATGTAGGTCTGGTAAGCGATGGTGGCAGCTGACAGGGGGATGATGAGCCAGAAGCGCAGAGGTACGGCTCGGGTGAGGCCAACGGCGCGGTTAAAGACGCCACGGTTTCGAGGCTTGTAGTGATTGATGGAGTGACGGAGGGAGAAGATGATGGTGAGCCATGCAACGATAAGGCAAAAAGCGCCAGCCTTGAATCGGGCATTTGTTGCGCCAGGGATAGCCTTCTCTGCAGTCTGCTCGACAGAGTGCTGCAGCTGGGTAAACTTCCAGCTACGGGGAACGACCATGAAGAAGTTCTAAAGTAGAGTTAGCTTATGAATGGCAATCAAGTTTTCATGATACACTTACCAGCCAGAGCCAGAGATAGAACCACAACGGCAGCCAGAACTCAATCTTGGCCCGACGGTCGTCCTCCTTTAAGACAAACGGGTTGGGATCAACGTATTGCCTTTCCTGCCACGAACCCCAATGACGAACAGCCTCCCATGTCAGGGCAATGGTACCGGTGCAGATGAGATACCAGAAGAAAACATTGACAGTAATAGGCAATTCCTGAAGATAGTACCGATCGACATCAACATTGAGAAACAGACTGATAAGGGCTGCAGCAGAGGTGAAAAATGCCCAGTACCATTGCCAGCGACGACCGACAGGATAGAAGCGCGACTCGCGTGGGAGGTAGATTTTTCCATGCTTGGCCAGAACTGTGAGGTTGAGGACTAGGGCGATTCCAAAGGCAACAGCAAATCCAATACCGACATAACCACGGGTCTTGATATTCTCGATGGCGCTATAGCACCTGGTCGCGTTGACAAAGGTGCCGTTGTCGAATAGCAGGGCTGGTTGATAGGGTTCGAAGGTCAGATAACACTTGGAGCCGTTGGAGATGGTCTCGTTGGTGTAGTAGGTGTAGTTGAAGTGTTTGAGGGTGGTGAGGTTGAAGTGGACGCCTGCGAAGATGGTATCGCTGCTATTGCCACTGTCGCCCGCTGGCCAGTCCTCAACAGCTCGAGCCGAGATGTGAGCGACGCTCTCGAGGAAGCCGTTCATCGTCATCGTGGACGATTGTTGTTGTTGAGACGCACGCTAATTGTTTCTTATCAATTCGCTGTATGGTATCTTGATCGATTCGAATATGGAGCTACACTGCAAGCGAAAAGCCAGATAGAATCGCGTCTGGATGCAGTATAAACGTCGTGATGCGGTTGTGTGGATATAGATGGGCAATCAGCCCTTGAATCGAGGGAAATCGTCAATTCAACAGAGACAATTCAATCAACAGAACTCATCAAGACACATGGCTCGAATCGACGAGGATCTCAACCGACAAGAACAAGACGATATCGAGATGAAGAAGGAGAGAAAAGAAAAAGAAAAAGAAAACAAGGCGGGAAAGGCAAGGTTCGGTTCCAATGGATGCCGGGCATGCCGTTGCGATGGAGAAAAGCCTCGCGGCTGAGTGGATACATATTTCCCGTGGGTGTGGAGGTGGGGAATCCGAGCGGTCCGTTTCTCGTCGAAATTCTCTCATACTAGGTAGGACATGACGACGTAGAAGAAGTCTGTAAATCTGTGCATAGAATATAGAGATATCATTTAAGATAGTACTCAAGATGATACATGTAAAACTCAGTAACTATCTCCCAGGTCCTCTTTTCAAACTCCTGCATAGAGCAACCAGTTCCATCATGCAGTTCTTCTCATGGGGTGCCGGGCAGCCTCCATCTTAGCACCCATGTTAGTGATGACCTCACTATAACTGGCTCCTCACGTCCCCTGTACCTCTCTGCCTTTCAGCTGACTTGACCTATCAATTGGTTGCTGTGCCATGGGCCGTCTCCCGCCAATCCCCACGATTTTGTTCCGTCAAAGCCGCCAAGCCAAAGAGCTTGCGTGAGGCGAGATGCAGGGCCGTAGGTCGCTATCAGCGCAGGGTACGTACCTTACGGGAGAGCGTTGCCCGAAAAGGCCAGCAAGCTTCCAGAACATCATCCACCAAGCCAATTGACCTTTTCAAACTTGCGCCAGCATCACCAGCTTTACAACGGTTGCAACCTCAAGGGATTAAACAGTCAGCGCAATTGTCTCCGAGACTCTGTATCAATCATGGCCGCAGATCCAACAGCAGACGACGAACCATCGTACATTGACTACGAAACCTTTCTCGACCCTGATTTCTCCCCCGCTTCCTTTGCCAATACGCTCGTTGTCTCGACCAACAACCCCAACGATACTCCTCTCGACCTGTCCACGCCCCTATCCCGAGTTCTATTCGATGCTCAAGAGATTGATTCGCACATTGACGTTCTCACCACTCGATCGGCCGTTCCGCTGCTCAATTATACCCAACAACAGACCCAGGCTTCGAAAAATATCGTCGGTGAATTAGATGGACAGATTCAAAGCCTCAACGATAGCTACCGCCAGCTGGAAAAAGAGGTTATCGATAAACACGCAGAGGCAGATGAGGTACGGCTAGTGGCACTGCGGCTATGGGAGACGCTGAAGCTTGGTCGCTCGGTTGGGCGTTGTTTGCAACTTGGTCGACAGCTTGAAGTCCAGCACTCAGAGCTCGACGACGGCGGCGGAAAGGAGGACCATCGGGCGCTTGTGCGATGTGCCTATACAATTTTGTCGTTGCGAGAGGTTCTCGATCGTAAAGCCCCTGGTGAGGAAGGATTTGGACTCAACCGCGTCGACGCTGTCAAGAGCCTACAGGATACGGTCATAGCTCCCATTGACCGATCAGTTCGTGAGCGCGCAGAGCGCATTGTTCGCGAGTTCTCAGTCCAGTCGACTTCGACGTTTGCGCAAGTTGAAGAAATCAAGTCTCGGACAGCATCTGCCCTGACTACACTCTACCTTTTGTCGCCAACGCTCGGCTTCAAGCCTGAGAAATGGGTTCCACGGCTGATGCTTCAGTCTCTGGAAACTTATATACGATCGGCACTAACAGCGAGCATTACGGCTCTGTCTCGTTCCTTGGGTCAATTGCCAACGCTGGAAAAGGCGCTGTCTGACGTTATGGCCAAGTGTCAAAACGTCGTCTCCCTTGAAGCTGTGCTCGAAACAACGAAATCGCCAAACCATCCTCTGCTTCCCGCTTCAAACCAACCGAGCCAACCGAACTTGCTTCAGTTCCTCCTCGCTCATCTTGAGACAGGAAGTCTTGCCTCATTCTTCTGGAGAACCATGGCTAGCAGTCTTGCTACGCGTGTACAGGACATCGTGAATCGTGGAGGCGTCGTGGCTAGAACCCTACGGACGAACAAGAACACGGTTGGAGACGCAATTCGCCAGGCTGTTGTTAAGGGATCGCAGCTGCACAGCGCCCTGACTGGGTCCAAGGGAAGAACAAAAGCGGAAGCAAACTGGGACCGGGAAGTAGCTGTTATGGTGGGCAGTGTAGTAAACAACCTTCGATAGAGATAGAAGCCGATAGTGGCACACAATCTGAGACTCTCTGGAGACCATAGCTCAACAAGATATTTCCGGGTCGGTTTAGAGATCACAGCATACCTCTGCTACACTAACCCTTTTCTGCCCACATTGATCAACTGGTCGGCCTTGTCGAAACTGCCTCTGATTCAGGGTGGTATAGGATCGTCGCATGGAGTTCATACTGATCAGTCATCATATTCTCAAATTGGATCCAATCAGGATGCTTCTAGTCCCCGCATTCAGGAGTATCTCGTTTAAAAGGTCGTACTTTTTAACTTGATGAGACAACTTGGACCATCGCTCCAGACCCGACATCGTCTTTCCTGACTCGATACAGTCACCACAAGCTCAAATCACTTCAAAGACTGAGCAATTATGGCACCAAACCAGGGTCTCGTCCATCCAAAAGAATACGATATCAAGGATAGCAACGTGGAGCTCATCGGGTCTGATATTGACCACCAAGTCAAATACAACTCTGCCCTTACGGAGCCCGCATGGAATGATGGTCAAGTCGGCATTGATCCGGGGCTATACATCTGGCGCATCGAACAATTTGAAGTTATTCCATGGGCAAAGGAAAAATATGGCCAGTTTTACGACGGAGATAGCTTCATTATCCTCTACTCGGAGAAGATCAGCAGCGACGATGGCACCGAGAAGCTTGTCCATGACATCTTCTTCTGGCTAGGGAAGCACACGTCTCAGGATGAGGCGGGGACGGCGGCGTACAAGACCGTCGAACTAGATGAATTCCTCAAGGGTTCGGCGACTCAGCATCGAGAGATTCAAGAAGCACCATCAGATGACTTCTTGGCCTTGTTCCCACGGATATCCATCCGTGCTGGCGGAACAAAATCTGGATTCAGGCACGTGGAAGAAGAGGAGCCACAAGAAACGCTCACTCTGCTGCGATTGTTCAAGAACCCAGCTTCTGGTGTTAACGGGGTCGTGGTGCACGAGGTAGAACCATCCTGGACAAGTCTCGACGACACAGATGTGTTTGTGCTGGACGTGGGCGGCAAGATTTGGGTTTGGCAAGGCAAAGACTGCAGTCCGATGGAAAAGGCAAAAGCCGCACAGATTGTTCACGGCATGACTATTGCGAAACACTCGGAAGTGGAGGTTGTTTCGCAGACGGATTCCCAGTCACGAAGAATTGTTGATCTCCTCGGCGGCGATGATGAAACACCACGGGACGGATTCCACAGCCAAAGACCGTTCGCTCAACACCACAACGATCAAGCGTCCAAGAAACTATTCAGGCTCAGTGATTCCTCGGGGGAACTCTCATTCGGCCTTGTAAAGGAAGCCGAGCGCATATTGCATGATGATCTAGACAGCAACGATGTCTTTCTGCTCGATGATGGCGGCAGGGCTATCTGGGTATGGCAAGGCAGTGGATCGAGTTCCGCAGAGAAGAAGAATTGGTTCAAGGTCGCGCAGGCGTATATGCGTCATTTGCAGAATGAGAGTGGACGTGAAGAGGCATATCTTACGCCGGTTGCTAAGGTGGTTGAAGGGGGTGAGAGTCGAGCGTTTGCGAGGGCACTTGCGGCTTAAGATGGTACTTTGCAATACAAGCGATATGTGCAAAGATGAGTGCTCGATTGATCTTGAATTATTTCTTGAGGAATACGCCAAGTTCTTCAGACTATTTGGCTGATGTAGATTTTGACTGCTCTTGGCTGTATCGACCGCTGTGAGTTGGGTGTTCCTGGCATCGACTACCACGTCCTGATGGTTGCTTGGCTTTCCCATAGCAGTGGTTTTTGTTCATAGCGTGAACTCTTGTTCATCATAGCCGGACAAAAAACTTGAATGCGAAAACAAAGGCGGGCTACTATTGGGCCACCGGCTTCTCGGCCTGGGGCTAGCTTCATCTCAAACCATGCACTGAGCAGGGGTTAAAAAAAGTGTGTGTTAATTGCTGTGTATAATTCATAGAGCACAGTCGTTGGTCAAGAAACGAACATTTGTGATATGTATTGATGTAATTTTCTTGGCGTTTCCTGAGACGGGACTGCCCACTTCCCCATGTGTGTTATCTAAAAAGATTGACTGGATCAACGGATTCTTCCATAGACCTACCTCCTTGACGGGCCACCACCACATGCGGAGGAGGACTCTTGGCGCAGACAAGCAGATGCGGTGTGATTGATAAACACCAGTAAAATGAGTTGTACAAAAGTAATTCATAACAATCAGACTTACATGTCCAAGAACCACAAGATTTTTTTTTTTTCGTAAAATCTTTATCATCTAAACATGCCGAATACTGACTGCGGTCGCAGCTGTACGTGGCCATGTCGGGTTGTGGGAGAGTTTCTTTAGTGCGCGTCTTGAATGCCGCTTCTGCCAAGAACCCTCTTCTCCCTACAGAGTAGAGTTTATCATGGACCTGACGATTGCGTGCGCCACTGACATGGGGCCACGGATGCATTGCGTAACGATTGAGTACAGAGGCTATCAGCAATTCATGGATACACGTGCCTGAGGTGATCTTCGTCATGGAGTTTGATTAGCGTCTGCCCCGAACCTCCCGGTACAAGAGGCGACGACTGCCCCCTCATGAAGCGATGCATAGGTAGATATCAGTGTTGGTATTTGCGTCAATGTTATCCTTGACAAACATGTTTATTGCTTCTCATCCCTGACAAAAGTTTATATGCATTAGCGACACATGTATGCGTGTAAAGCATAACAAAAATCCACGTATATATAACCCTACGCCGATTCCGACATCCTCATGCTCTCCGTCATTCAAACAGCTTCAAATCAACCAATATGAGATTCACAACTATCCTGTTCAGCGCCGCGGCTGCTGTCGCGGCTCCTCTATCGCGTACCACAGATGTGCGCCTCATCACGTACAACATCCGTCTCGCACCAGACCATCCTGAGCGCGGTGAAGAATTCTGGCCTGTCCGTCGCCCACGTCTATCATCGCAAGTTCACTACGAAACCTCCGGTCGACCAGAGGCTCTAGTGTGCATGCAAGAAGCGACCTTTCCCCAGATCCAGGATCTCCAAAATGACCTTGGCAATGCATGGGACTATGTCGGTGTCGGGCGCGACGACGGCGCCCAAGGGGGCGAATTTTCACCCATCTTTTATCGTCCTTCTGTTTGGAATCTTGAGCAGAACAGGACTTATTGGCTTAGTCAAGAGCCCGACAAGGTTGGTTCGGTTGGATGGGATGCCAAAATCCCTCGAATTGTCACCGTCGCACGTTTCCGCCACGTCAGCACTGGCAACCGCCTGGTGTACATGTGCACGCATTTCGATCACAAGGGGCAAGATGCCCGCCTGAATTCAGCAAAGGAACTCACTCAAATCGTCGACAAGTGGGCTTCTCATAAGAGAGGGAGTTTGCCTGTCTTTATCGGTGGAGATCTCAATACGACCCCCGATGACCCGGCTTATAAGCACCTCGCTCGTGAAATGAGTGACATCAAGCACATCGTGCCACTGGCGAAGCGCTTTGGACATTCATACTATACGTATACAGGATTTACTACAGATCCATCAGATGACATGGATCTTGATCACATCTTTGTGAGGGACCCGACTGGGATTGAATTCAAGTCATATGCCGTGCTCAACTCTCGATTCGAGGACGGCGTGTTCATTTCGGATCATCGGCCAGTCGTGGTAGATTTGCGTCTCAATAGCATTAGCCGCAAGCGAATGTCGGGGGAGCTGTTGGAGAGGGATGATTCGGACCTGGAACAGGAGTAAAGGACTGGCTGCTGCATTATCAGGGCGTTGGCAAGGTCTTTTTTATTGTGATGAAATGATACCCGCATGGATAGCTCGGTTTTAAATAACTGTCATACTTTACCAGATACCCAACCACTTGCGCATATACATGTTGTGACTTGTGTTTCTGTGCCTGGCATGATGAATAACGATGACTTTCGGCCGGAGATGGCACGGAATCGTCTTTCTACAGGGTCCGGGTACGCCGGGGCTCCCGACGACTCCACCCGGCAGCCTCGGAATGATCGTCATAACCAGATTCGTGAAGATCTAACGTTAGATGGGGTTTGGTCATATTTACAGAGTATGTATTATTCGTATCGATGTTTAATTAAAGGAATGCCACTCATCCATCGCACACCGTGGCACTTCATAGCAAACTTGTTAGCCTAAACATCCGTCCCCTATGCTTCGGGCGATGCACGATCACTTCCCTCGGGTACAGACACCCGAGCACTCCGCGTATAAATATGCTTCACGCCCTCCCAGCTCAATCCCTCCACCAATCCGCCCTTGACAGACAATGTGGTCTTGGCCTGGCCATCAGGAGAGATGCTGCGATGCAGTACTCTCACGCCACACGTCTTGCAAAAGTAGCACTCTAGGGTATTTCCCTTGTCTGTAGGTCGCGTCCAAACGCCAAGCTTGGAGAGAACATCTTCAGGGAGCGGCCACATGCCGTCGGCTGGGAATATGGCTGATGTGCCATACGCTGAAGCTGATTGCTTTTGACATTCGAGGCAGTGGCAGCAGTAGACTTCAATGGGTTTGGGGCGCGAAGCTGTGATTTGAACTGAACCGCATTGACATTCGATCTTGGGATTCATTATGAGCTGTTCAGGGTAAAGTTAGCAGAGCACAGTGCATATGTGTAGAAGCCAGCTTTTCACCTTATTTCGTGAGTTCTCCTAAGTTATAATACGGAAGCAATTGGAAAGTGAGTCTGGTGAAAGGTGTGGTGACCTTCTGCCAGCTGAACTCTTCGTCATTTGACAACCTCAAGGGCGTACGGCCCCGCTAACATTGAGATCCATGTCGCAGTAATTGTGTAGCCAAACTCGGACTCGCTGCAAGCAAACATCAAAACGATGATAACAATTTCTTAACAACCCAAAGAACTTTGTATTTTCTTGTGGGCTACGTGGAAACATCAGCAAAACAATACTAGAGAGGCCTAATAGAATGATTTAAATTAACACCGGGAGACTCGAGACACGTGTATTCGTGGATTGTTCGATAGTATACGGCTGGTAGGCTAGCTGACAGCGGGAGCAAAAAGTGCAGAACAAGAAGGTGGGCAGCTTGATTTTGTGCATTTGCCCTTATTTACCATCCCTCCATACCAAAACACCTTTTGCGTAAAGACCAGTAATCATGCCAACACCCCTGCCTGCATCCTTGACAATAGTGCAGCTAGAGGGATACTTGGTATCAACATACAAATGCTTCAATCCACCATCCTCGCTCCACTCCGAGCACCATGAAGTCGCCTCTCCCTTGGCACAGTACTCTTTAGTATCGGCATCTGCGCGCTCCAGCACGGCTGGATCATTGCAGATATGGCGTGTCTGTGTAAACTTTGCCAAGATTGGCATGTTACCATGTCCAGCAATCATCAGTTTGCCGTCGGACTTGGAGAGATTGTCTGGGAGGAAAGGTAGACGGATCTTGGAAGAGCGTTTGAACGTAGTAGCATCAGGTGTTTCGAATACGTAGACAGCAGCTCTTGAAGACGATGCCACAGCAACAGTCGAACTGTTGAGAATTTCAACACCGTTGGCAAAGGGAACCCAAGCGACGACTTTGGCTTGCACCTCCGAGTCTTTGATGTTCACATAAACGACCGAGCCAGTTGGTGTACCAAGATAAGTTTCCAAGTGGCTCATGAATACAGATTGCTTCTTGGTGAAGTAGTGGTCATTCGTGAAATAAAATTCGTGGCCGTTGATGGGGGCGATTGAATTTGGCGCGTGAATGAGTGGGTGCTGAATGGTCTGGATGTAACTCGCAGACAACGAAACGATATCCAACTTGAACAATTCAATCCGAGATCCTGCTTTTGCGTGATTCGTAACGAAGAGATGCGACGACTCTGGGTCAAAAGCTAGTCCCAGCGTGTGGAAATCGTTCGCGGAAGGGAAGTCCTTCAATGAAATGCGCTTGAGAGATTGGGAATCAGTTCCATCGGCATTCACGTAGTCGTAGGCCCAGAGCTCCGCGTTAGAGACTTCACCGGGAACAAACATGCCCTAAATGGCCCGGTCAGTATCTCGGATGAAGTGCTTGGGACGAGACACACCATGACAGTATTCCACCGCTCCCTTCCAGCGTCGCAGGCCAGAATCGCCAAGTGATGCTCCTCAATGAGCAACACATCTTCACAACTACGAATCCGGTCCTGAAATTTGACCTGATAACTCCCAATAGCGTTCAGCTTGACAAGACGCGCGGGTGTGTTGAAATAGAACGTCTTGAGGACATCAATCCTTTCGTACAGAAAGGACGCGACGACCGCAAGCGCCAGAACTGCCTGAGCAATCAGTATGATGAACTGAATCGCGGAAAGCCACTCACAAAAACTGATATCGTAGCCATAATTCTCGTGGTTTCACGTTATACCAAGAGAGGGGGAATCGGAATGTTCGGTCAAGGTGAAACTGGAGGTTACTTAACTTTATCTGTATCTGTATCTGCCGTGCAACGGCGCAATCTACCTAATCATCATGCTCGGCTTTAATATCTTCCAATTCCGAGTGAAACATGCAGTAGATCTACCAACTGCACATCTTTGGCTGAAGGCCTTTTGTGAAGGATTACGCTTGTTTTGGTGGCTGCTTACACCTGGTGTGGACAAGTTGACGTGAGCTTAGGTCGTCCTTGTGGGCGTAGAGCATGTTCATACCAACCCTCATGTATCAGACCGAGATCTATTTATCTAGCTAGGTAGATAGTTTCTCAAGTTGCATGATATACGGCTTTGTTGTTTTCTGGCGGTTACCTCATATTCTATTGGCATTGCGAAAGTTTTCCCATGCCAAATCGCAACCCTTTCCAGTTAGCAACACGCTCACAGTTACAGCGTCATACCACAGGGTTCCAAGAGCTGGTGAGGTGGTGAAGATTGAAGAAGGCACTATACTGCCTCCTTTCTATGGCACCAAGTTCGTCAGGGTACGTAGGGGTCTATCAATAGTAAGTTGGAAGTTATCAATATGTTGGCAGGTATCAATAAGTTGGAAGGAACCAATAGCTCCAGTGGCATTACACAATGTGTCTCGTATCAAACACCTACCTAGGTCGAAGTCCAAGATTGTTTTACTCCTTTTCAACACCATCAATGATACCAAGAATCAAGACTTGTACGATCAACGATACGCTATACAAAACAACATCAAATCACCAAATCACTAAATCAATTACGAATCATCATCATCATCAAACACATTTAAACAGAAAGATTATATATTATACTTTTTTGCCATTCATGATGCCTTCCAATAACGTCACCCGTACATAACATGAAGCGGAAGCATCGTTGCGTGGCTGATGAGGTCCTCGATTATATCTTCCATCTTCAAGACGACGAAGGCACCAAATACGAGGCACATGCATACGTTCAACGACACGGCGAGCCATTGTCCCCTCAGATAATGGTCAACCTATTTCCCCGTACGGAATTGTATCTGATATGCCCCTCAGAAGAAAACCAGCCCCTCATCGATCAGGCTCAAATATCATATGGGTGCGCCGCCAACGAGTGAGCCTCTTGGCTGAAGGACATCATGAGTACCATTCTCAACGCCAAATATGGTCTATACTAACCTGGAAGGCTTAGAGCTGGACTGGGGAAAACCAGGTTCTTGACCAGCCAACCTGAATAATGGTCGATTTGGAACAAATCTGAAACATGCATTTCAACAGGACGATTTTTACAGATGGTTATGAAGAGAGCGCGAGGGTTTCTTGAGTCATAGTTCTGGAGCGTTGTGTAGCAATACGATCCCGAAAACCAAATACATCGCCAAGTCCCAATGCTTGACGTCTGAATGTCAAAAAATAATGTCTATGAAACATGTTGGATCCTACCACACTATATTGATACGCCAGCTATTGTTTTATCCATCTATACCTTATAAAAGACTAATCATATTGTAACCAAATTCTCAGTACAGGTAAAAACGCGAATGTATGGCTCAAGATGATGAACAAAATCCCACGGACAGTCCATATCGTCATGGGTGAAACCGTAAGGGTACCTCAAGTCCGAGCCATAGTCCCAACGTAGCCTGTCGACAAACCTGACGGCTGTTTTCTTGTACTCTTCTAAGAGATCGTAGTACTCTTCTGAGTTATCCTCGTACCCTTCTAAAAGACTCTCGTACTCTGCTAAAAGATGCTCGTCCCAATCAACCTGAACGAATTCTTTGTCGCAGTCATAAAAGGTCAAACGCTGGCCATAATCAAGAGGACCAGCCCGCCAGCGACTGCTGCGGTCGATGAGATAAATTCGAAAGGGTATCCCATCATAATAGAACTCATGAAATTTCTTCAAGATGTTCGCTACGACTCCCCGTGGGGAATGCTCCTCAAGCAGATCCCGTAGCCGGTCCGGCAAGTTGATGAGCCAGCTTTTGTCAAACTCAAACGCTATGTGGGTAATGACCAAAGCAGACCAATAGTTATACCAAAGTGGTAAGATTGACTTGATTTCCAAGTTGCTAGAGGTCAAACAAAACACATCCACCAGTGGTCGCACCAGAAGCTCCCTTTCATGATCTCCCTGCACCGTTGCTGTGAAAGGATAGCTAAGACATGGCCCAGACCAATCTTCAGGGGAGTTGTATGCAGTACACCACCAACTTTGAAATTCGCCGAAAAGCTGTTTTCGTCTGGGGATCCAGTAGTCCATTTCGAAGTGCTTCATGATGACGCCTCTTGACTCCTTGCATGCTGTCCAAAGTCCTGCACCCCAGTGAAAGGCCGATCTGGTCCGCGTGTCAACTGATGTCGGGGAGGATGTGCTGGGAAGACAGAATCCAAGGCTCGGAAGTTGTCTCATGTTATTCAGATTTCCGGTTTCTGACATGGTCAAGTAGTGTAGGCCACTTTTCCCTTCAGTGGGACGGAGGGAGTGTTTCCAAATAAGGTGACGAAGCTCATAAGGGAGATAGAGGAAACGGTGGAATGTGGTACAAGACATGGTGGTAGATGTAGATTCTTTTTGGGGATATGATGGCGGGTTGGTTGATATGAGTGAGTGAAGAGGGAGATGCATGAAGATGAAGAGGGGAGAGCATCAAGGGAATCGGGACGGCTGTTATATTTCTGGGCGGAATAAGTGATCGGGACTACTTAAATAGAGTTGATGTTTGAATGAGCAATGCAGTTGCATAAAACCTAATGATGTTGAGTCGTGAAGGTTTTGTAAACTTATGTCTGGTTTCTTGTCAGGCACATGACTAACCCTAACCTCAACCCCCCAAAACCTTACGTAGATTAACCTTTCGTTCCAACAGTTGCTGAGTTGGATTGTCTAAGGATTGCAAGAGATGGCGAGAATGAAATGGATGGGAGATCAACGAATTGTGGTGTAAGCGATTCTCATAAGAGCAGATTGCTATTTGTAATTCTTGAAAGGAGTACAAGTCGGTTGCAGATGGAATAAATCAGGAGGCGATAAGACAAGACTTCTATAAAAGTTATCTATTCACAATATAGATCAACAAAATTCAGGAATTTTAGACTTAAGGATATGCCAAACAACTACTCATCGATACAAAGGCGGAAAATGAGACGTACTGAAAGTCATCCACATCCACATCATACAATGCATATCTCCTAACTTGGGCAGATTGATTAATCCTCCTTGAACACCATGGTTCTAAGGTTAAGCATAAGCGAGCAGCAACGGTGAATGCCCCTGCTATTAGGTAGTTTCAGTTTAAACTGTCCAACGATATGCGAAGAAAACATATCATATGTACAAAACAGCGAAGAAAGTAGACAAAAGACTCAAGAATCTTTACAAGCCTTCAAGCCCTCATTCAAATCATCGATCTCATCTGCATTTTCTAACCTAACTTGTCAATAACCTAAACAAAGCTGAGTTTCATCAAAACTGAATCCAATCACTCTCCCAGAATAACACGCGATAGTTCAATAACAAGAGGCAAAGCTCAAGCCCTGATAGATTGCTCTAGACCATCGCCTCTGATAAGCGATAGGGGTGGGGTGATTTGGTGGTGGATCATCTCCACAAATGTATGGAATTTTTCCTTTCTCCTTCTTTCACGATTCAATTTTTCTCCACTCGAGGACCCTGAACTTTTAACCAACTCAACTCACTCACTTCACCCATCACCTGTTTGTCTCACTCTTTCGCTACATTCAGCCTCTCTACCTATCATCGCCATGCCTATCTCAAAGAAGGATCGAGTACGTACACCACGTCCTCAGTCACCGTCGATAATTCTAACTCGTCGCAGAGAAACAAAGAGCACAAGAAGGCCGACGCTGCCGGAACCCGAGCTCCCGTCAAGCCAAACGGTCTTCCCGTCAAGGCTCCCAAGCCCACCTCTATTGTGAGTAATTCCCGTCTTTCAAATGAACCACCGCAGAAACTGACAGACTCTAGTGCCAAAACTGCCGCAAGGAGATTGTCAACACAAACAAGCTCCAGCTCGAGGTCCACGCCTCAACACACGACGCCAAGCTTTGGCCAAAGGAGAAGTGTTGGCCCAATGACTTTCAATAGATTGTCAGATCATATGGTCTGAACAATTGAGGCATGCGAGTCACTACTTTGGAGGCGGTGAAGCCACCAGTGAAGCATCTGCACTCGCGCTTTTGTGACAAAAATTGGAGTTTGGGAGAAGGTGTGCCGTTTGAGTCGTCGCGGTAATAATTCACGAAACTTTATAGATATATTGATTACAAAAAAGGAGACCAAAATCAGCGTTGTCTTTTATTAAAGTATGCCGTTTCGAGTTCTTTCGTGGTGATAGTAGAATCAACCAATCAAACTCTATACGTCTTTCAACAACGGCCAACATGTTACCTAAATCAAACTACTACTTGACTTTTGCAAAAGAACCAAATCAAGATAGAGTCGACAAAAATAACATACAACAGTGAGGATTCCCCGGTCGTCACCGACCCGAGTACTAATTCACCGCTCCTTGGCTTGACGATAGGAGAGCAGACGGGATCCAGTATTCTCCAAGGGCTGTGGTCGTATGTGATAGTGAGGCCACGATATTGGCATTATAACCATAATCTCTTACATGCCTGGGAAGAGACTGCGCCATGATATGTTCATCATTTGTTTCTAGCTAGCTTTCAGCTCCGGAAACTTCAGTCAAACGCATGGTAGGATAAACCACCGTGAGCTACGAGGTGGCCTACTGTCATTAGATCCATCCACGGTTCGGCCTTGCTAGACATTTCTGGCCATCTATCCTACGACATCATCTTATCCTTTTCCTTGTTCCCCCATTCGGATGCTGCGAGTGGAACGGATAGTCAACGTAAGTTAATTGTGATTTTCAGTAGCTACTATAGGATGACAGCAATAAGGCTCAGAGATCTTTTTACCGATAGGAAAACAATGTTATTTAACTTTCGTAGCATATACTTGAAGATATATGAAATTCATATGGGTAACTTGTTCTAACAAATATATTACACCTTATATAGCTTTCCAGTATACAATTGAAAAACCTCCACTAACCTAGTAAAAGCTCTTATTCTATGCCACAACAGCCCCCAACCACTAGGAAACCAAATGATATTCTATGTATCATAATTCTTTATCTTCAAAATGTCAAGAGTTGCTGAGACTTGGCGAATAAGCTAACTTGGGTCTATTCTTAGAAGACATCACGCTTGCAGGGATCATCATGTATGTCTTTCCCCGCCCACCCAATTTTAGCTTATCTTCTGGTCACGATGCACTTTCATGTCACATCGAGATTGGCAGTGTTACGTTGCAGATCAACTGCTTGCCTGGTAGTAGACGATGCGATGCAACCAATCACTTCAATTAATGTTGTAAAAACGTATGTTCACGGCTTACAGCTGGAGATCCTGCTGGAATGAGGAGAGAAGAAAGACACAGTCAGACGAATTGATCTACAGAGTAGGTACTTTAAGGGATATGTCAGCTCTGACAAAATAAAACTTATTCCTTACATCTCTCAAACAGCGTCATTCAAAATGCATTCTCTGACAGTCCTCACATTGGCATCTCTCACCATCGCGACTTACCTCCCCTCTTTGACAGTCCCATCCTGTCCTCAAACCAATACCATCACCTTTTCCAAATCCGTCCCCGACAAAACCCCCTTCCCACGTACACAAATCGACCTCTGTTACACATCCACCTCCCTCTCCCTAACCTTCACTGCCCACGACGAAAAATACTTCTTCTTCAATTCCTCCCAAACCACAAACGACGATATCTGGGCTTATGAAGTCCTCGAAGCCTTTATTTACCGTGGCGTCGACGATCCACAGACATATCTCGAGTACGAAATCAACCCTAACAATGTGACGTACCAAGCGTTCGTGTACAACCCCTCCAAAGAACGAGCAGAGAACACGCCATTTGACCACTTTTTCATCTCGGATCCGGAGGGTGATGGATTCAAGGCTGTGACGGAGTTAAATAGGCGTAAGAAGAGATGGGTTAGTTGGGCGAGTATCCCGCTGGGGCTTTTTAATGTTGACCAGGGACGGGCGAAAGGGACCAGGTGGAGGATGAATTTCTTCAGGACGGTTACGGGACCGGAGATGTTTCCGGAGCAGGACCTTGGTGCTTGGAGTGTGCCTGGTAAGGCGAGTTTCCATATTACAAAGTTCTTTGGGCATGTTGAGTTTGTTTGATGGTGGATTGTTGGAATGCGTGGGCGAAGAGTAACAGTTTGAAATTGCAATTCAAGTCTTTTTTGTTACTGAGACGCCTTGATCCTTTGAGACTTTTGTTTGATTATCCTGAAATGTCAATTAGAGCCAGCGAAATCATGTCTGTTGTCATAATCATTTCTTTCAAGGCGCTGTAAAAGGCCAAGGCAAGTTGACAGATAGAGTACATGTTGAACATGACTGAATTAAGTTCGAGTGGTATATAGCATCACAAAGAAGCCGACTTAACATTACTACATCATCCTTATCGCTCATCCAATCCTCATCAAGCAAATAATTTCAATCTCCCATAAACCCCCAGCCCATCACCCCATCAACTTAGACAGCACCAGTCTTCTCCGTATTCTTCTCAGGATGTGTCGAAGGCAAAACATCTGCAAGAGTCTCGTCCGTGCCTTGTAGATCCTCCTCGGTGCTCACGTGGTCGCGAATCTTGAGCAAGATGACAGGCGCAGCGATGATGAGGGATGCTGAGAGCAGAGCCCAGTTGCTGATGAACTCGGCTCTGAACGAGATCTTGCGTGCGTCGAGGTTGTTGACGATTGCTGCGCCGACGGATTGGATGCCCTTGTAGAAGCCGACATAGTTGGCGGATCGTCGGCCTGAGTTGGAGAGGGCACCCATGAACCTAAATCAGTTAGTAATGAGGGAGAAAACAGCGGGAAATGGGAGATATACCAGTAGACAGTGGCTTGCCAAGCAGCGTCGTAGAAACCGTAGAAGATGTATAAAAACATGGGCCCGGCATAGCCAGGGTCGGACCAGTCAGCTGGCACATAGCCCGAATCAATAGAGACAGTCTCGCGAGTATATGTCTTCTCAAAAGCATGTCCACCACCCCAAATCACAAAAGTCAGCACAAACAGCACAGCCCACGCAGCCTTAGCACGCGTAGTACGGCTTACACGCTCAATATCAAGAGCCCATCCCCAGAGGATGGCAGCCAGAATCTGAGCCAACCAGTATAAAAGACTGTTAAGAGACTTTGTACGCGTGTTGAAGTAGGCGCCATTGACAGCGTTGAACTGGTAGACATAAAACCAATTGGAAGAGAAAAACATGGGAAAGAGGAGGAGGACGAAAGGTTCGAAGCGGAGGGTCTCCCAGAGACCGATGATCTCGCTCTGCCAGGTTGGGTTCTTCATGAGAATGACGCGGGAGCCGTCTTTGCGGATGATGTCGTTTGCGTTGCAGAGCGTTAGGGCGAGGATGGCGCCGAAAAACATGAGGACGATGAAGCCGATGTACGTGCCATCGCTGACGGTTTTGTTTTCCTTAATGTCGATGTTTTCGCCTAGGGGGATCTACAAAATGTCAGCAAACTGAAGACATTCTGATGAGTTCAACAGGAGACGTACCAAACTACCAATCACAGCGCCCATGTTGAAAATTCCCCAGAACCAAGCAAAGTATTTGCCCTTCTTGTTCTCATGGGGATACGAAATCATAATAGTGCCTTGGGCAGTCCATAGAAGAGCAGCACAGACGCCGAGCCACACGCCAGCAAAGATGTTGAAGCCAGGAACGTGAGTGTGCTCAGAGACGAGAAGGCTGATGGCATAGATACCGTAGCCAACGCCGCCAAAAGCAAGACAGAGTCTGACACCGAGTTTGTTGACGAAAGTCCCACTGAAGAAACCGACGATTGCAAAGGTGGCGTAGAGAGCAGTGTTCTAAGAAAGATCAGCGTGAGAAAGAAATGGGATACTGACGCTTGGGACTCACCATATTGTCAGCAAGCGTGGGATCCGTCTTGCCAGCTCCTCCCAACCCAGTGAGAGCGTTAAACATGCCAGGACACAGGAAACACACAAAAGCAACCATTCCAAGCTGAATGCGCGGCGAAGCGTACCAGGGAAAGGCCTTGCCAAAGAGGTTGAAACGTCGATACTTCCATCCTCGCGGGAGGTCGACGTCAGTGGTTGGAGGAGATTCGTGATAATCTGCTTCGCCGCCCTTTGCGGCTGTAGCAGGGTCGTTGGACATGTTAACTGACGTCCGATTTGAGTGATGGAGCTAGGAAATTTAGAGGCGGGAAACGTTGGAGGCGTTGACGGATATTCCCTTTTTATGGCGTTTGATGTGAAAGTTAAATAAAGGGTGGTTGTTGTGTTGTTGAAAAGGATATGAAGAGGGGCACACGACGGTGGCTGATGAGCGGGAGAGAAAGAGAGATAATGCAATGAATGCACCCGCCTATCGCTGCCTCAGTGCGACGTTACACCCAACCCTTTCTTTATCCTGGGGGCCCTTTTCAACATGGTCCAGCCCAGTGAGTCCACTGAATTGATTATCGCGGGGGATCATCGTCTGACAGTCCCAGCCGGATACGGCATTCCTAGCGCCGATCTCAATGGAACCTGGGGTACCTTCCGATAGAGCGATAGTGTGAGCCCTGTGAAACCAAGGAAGATGCAACCTGTGCATCAGCAATCGAAATCTACGGCGCCAATCCGGCCATTTATCGCATTGTTTGATGGCGGCTGTTACAGTGGGTTGAAGTTATTCGCACAATTGATTGTTTCACTTGAGTGTAACCAACCTGAATGAAGTATGGTTGATTTCCTTCAGGTTTGTTACATCCTTAGACAAAGCTTCTGCATGTAGCAAACAATGTCACGAGCAAACAAATAATAATTGATTTCTGGCATTGACGCTGATCATTGTTACTCGAAACCTAGAGACACGACGTTACGCCCAAGTCGGAGTACCTCAAACAACGTCTTCTAAGACGCCACAACCCAAACCTACTCCGGGGTTCTTCTTCTGGTACTCAATGATCAATGCCAGCCTTTCGCTCCAGATGCAAATCCAGATTACCCTCATAAAACTCCACGTATCCTAGCAAGGCTTTGTTTCACATAGAAACAAACACATAGCTGTCACTCCCAGACTCTTATCCATCGAGTTCTAGTACAGCATGCCCCTTCGCTCTCCATTTTGTTTCAAAAAAGAACTCCCCATATTCCGCATTGCCAACGACAGTTCCATCCCAACCTCAATCACATACTCATTAACTCGCTCCATGGTAGATTTCGGACACTCGCGTGAGGCGAAATGGTAGAATCCTCGACAAAATTTCCAGCAGTCGAGAGACGTGAATGGAGATGCCGAATTCAGAGCACCATCACTTTTGCACCTTAAAGTGTAGGTATAAACTTAGTCACCTGCCGTGGGAAGCGTGGGATGTGAGAAATTCTCTTGAGAATCATCTGTCCCTCTGCACCAGAGCAGATTTCTTGCGTGACCGGCGCAGCCTTTGCCAATGGTCGATAGTCCCTGAAGGGGCTATCATCCGTCCGCAAAGGCCTCAAGATGTGCGCAATAACATTAGTCATATTGCCACCCCACTTCTTGTCGCTCTCATGTCCGTAAATGTCTTTAAGCACAGGCGTGCAGGCGTCCTGGATCCTCATCATGAACTCCAGGCATTTCGAATGCATCTCCAAGTAGGGAAATGACCACTGGACGCTCTCGGCTGCCAACGCCAGGATGAGCGATCTCACCAGGTCCCCAGGAGACAGCTCCAGCGCTTGGTTGGTGCATTTCGATCTACTCTTTTGGCTCTACTTCTTGATTTCCTGCTTCTCCTTGGTACCTAGCACATCATATACGATCGTCCCATCTTCGGATATAACCTCTGTGTACTCGCTAAGTGAGATGATATCACACAACTCTTCTGTCGTAAGGTTAATGCCTCCAAGACTTTGGTATTGTGCTTGTTGATACTTGCGGGATACTGGAGCGTTGAATTTGATGCCGGTGGTCTCCAACCGCAAGTGCTCACTTGCATTCCAGCCCCTCCACATTGTATCCCGTGTCTGTTTCTTGCCTTTGGCGAAAGTTGATGCAGGCAGACCCAGTTGAAGAAGAAGACGCTTCCAATAATCGTTTGGATCGCTAGGCTTCCCTCTTTTGAAAAAGTCACATGTTTCAAAACAGTCTTGCAATGCCTCCATGTCCGCCCAAGAATCCTTGAGGAAGTCTTCCTGCTGAAGCGCATTGTAGAGATGAGCCATTCCTGTAAGTACTGCTGGGCCCTTGGTAAATCCGAATCCGATAATGAACATATGAGAGCAGGCATTAAACAGAAAGAGACCGGTCAGAAGGGGCGATAGCCTGAGATATCTATGTGTCTCTCTCTGTAGGCGATCCTCCATGTGAGCATGGATTATCGAACTTAATTTTGTAAGTGACGTCTTTGAAGGAACTTTCCACGCCTTGCTGGGCTTCCAGAAGCTTAGCCTTAAAGTGTGAGATTCAAGTTGGACGCCAGCCAGGGCATGCTTGATTCAACTTGTCGTATTCGTGAAGCTGTTCGCGCATCACCATGACTTGGCGCTTGAAACTCTGATAGGCCTCAGCTGCTTTTCCTCGCAGCACATGCTGAACATCGAGATGAATTTGGGCCGTGAAGATCAATTCAAAGGGTAAATTTAAATCCTCGTTTTTGGCTTACATTAGAACCAGTTTTTGTAGTCCGCGCATGAACTCGCCTTCCACCTTTATGTTGCCCATATGTTGCTTCAACATCATTTCGCCCCAGAGCTCAGACAAATAGAGTCCATCTTCCAAAAGCTCAGGTCTAAAAAGAAATAAAATGCGGGGACCAGAGCCAGAGGCCCAAGCGAGACAAGCGCACACAGATGGGGTTTGCCTGTTCGTACTTGGCGCCATTCGTGGACGAAGAACCTCTCTGGCTTTGTCCAAGACGCCAACAAAATAGCCATGCGCGTGGTCGGAATCTGCATCAGTTTCAACGTCATGCTTCCTCATTCGAGATCCGAATGAGGATCTGATGCGAACAATGCGATTAATCGTGCAAACAAAGGATTCGGGAACTGTGATGACTGGCTTTTTGCAGGCGGCGATACACTCTGCCATAGGAATGAAGTCGTTCAGAGCGACGGTGTATTTGGCATCGGTTTCTTTTGCCGTCGCAGCGGTCTTCTTCTCGGCCTCTTTTCGTTCTTTTCCTTTCAGTCTCTTTGAGGTTATCGTTCTCGGAGAGCTTGGTGTACCGGCAAAACCTGGCTGTGGAGGCCAGCCATGCGGCCACCGAGTCTGTATCCTCTTTGTACCGTTGCACAGTCGGGACCAGAACGCTGGGAAACATCTAGAAAGATTTATCGGAGCCCTGGTAGGTGTATGATGCTGTCGGGCGGTTCAGATGGCGTTGAGATGTAGTGGCATTAAAATAACTGTAAATCCAGGTCAATGTCGAGCACTAGCATAACTCGTTAAAAGAAGGATCTTACTCAAGCGAAAAGAGACTTTATGTGATTAAATCTACATAAGAAAGCTTTTAAGAGAGGGAAGAGGTAAATCGGTGAGAAGATAAAACATGAACGCGTTTCTCCTGTTGATGTGGGACGCTTTTGCCAGTGCTCAGGTTGCACAAACCTGTTGCTGCAACAATCAGTCACGTGTGATGGTCAGCGACTTATATTCACTTTGTCCATATAGTAATAGTACTCAGCGTAGTTTCCATCTATTTGCAGAATTCAATGGCCAGGTCAGTCAATCCTTTGGTGACCTGTTTGATCGAATTGACATCCACCCACTCCTCCTTCGCGTGCAGTCCCTCCCCCCTTGGTCCCCAAAGAAGAGGTACGATACCCTTTTCAGCGAGCAATGCACAGTCGGTCCAGTAAGCTGCACCGGTCACTGTTGGTTCTCTGTTGAGGGCCTTGCCTACTATATGGGAGACAAGTTTAGTGAAGGGATGATCCAAGGATGTCAAGTGAGGAGGACGACTGAAGACTATTTTCGCTTCTGCCTTGAACTCAGGAACAGACTTTTCCACATTGGAAATCAGCTCGCTAAACTCTTGTTCAATAACCTCGTTAGTTTCCCCTGGAACAGTGCGACGTTCAACGATGAGGGTACACTGCGCAGGATATGAAGACGCTTCCTCGCCGCCAGAGATGACCGACGCATGGGCAGTCCCAGTTCCAAGAGCTGGGTCACCAGGCCCTTGTTGCAACTTCTTTACATATCGACCAAACTCAACGAGAAAGTGTCCCGCGTTGACAATGGCATCAATACCCAGATCAGCTCGCGACCCATGAGCCGCCAGCCCATATACTTTGATCTCCAGGTGACAGTAGCCCTTATGTGCATGGTTGATTTTAAGATTGGTCGGTTCTGACACAACAGCAGCATCAGCTCTCCATCCTGCGCGGAGAACGTCTTCAGTCCCCTTGCTCAAGCTCTCCTCGTCAGCAACACCAGCGAAGACCACGTCGCCGCGAAGACCAAGCTTCTTAGCATTCGCCAGAGCAATCATGCCAGCCGCTACGCCTCCTTTCATGTCGGCAGATCCACGGCCATAGAGACGTCCATCAACAAGCTTGCCAATTAGAGGGTCGTCATCGTAACCCATTAGGGTCGCCGTATCAATGTGCCCGTTGAACATGAGGCTCTTTCCGCCGCCAGAGCCACGAGCAACACCAACAACTGAGGGTCGACCCTTTGTATATTCAACGATGTGTGTCTCCAGATCTCGATGCTCCAACCAAGCAGCGATATAGTGAGCGATGGCTGTTTCGCCTGGACCGGGAGTAGAGCCCAAGTCGGGGCTGGCCGAGTTGATTTGAACGAGCGTCTGGGTGAGAGCAACTGGATCGTCGCTAGAAACACTATGGGGAAGCTCATAATCTCTATATCGTTCTGTGCAGAATAAAACGATAGTTGACTTCCCATCCAGACCCAAGGTCTTTTTGTCAGAAGGTGTAAGCCGTCTCAGCGCAGCCAATGCCGCAGCACCACAGGGTCCAGCATTGATGCCCCCCTTCGATTGAAGGTAAAGTACGCCTTCATGGGCCTCAAAGTCCGAAATAGTCAAGCTTGCATCAACGCCGTCCTTCAAGAGGTTCCATGCAATTGTTGAGGGGGTTCCACAGTTGAGCCCAGCCATGATGGTTCCGGTTGTCGAGATCCCAGTGAACTCGCCTCGTTCCAGGCTCTTCCATAGACAAGCTGCCGTGTCGGGCTCAACGGTCAACATGGAGGTAGAGGTGCCTTGTCTCTTGAAGTGAGACACAACGGCCTGGGCAAAGGAGCCGACACCGACAGGAGCGATGACAAGGTCAGGGCTGGTAGAGCCGAGCTGCTGGTCAACCTCTCGAGTCATGGTACGATATCCATCAACAATCCACTATGCCAATGTTAGACTCTGCTATTGCTCGCGGAAGACAAATAGGAACTAACTTGTGGAACAGTTTGGTAGTCGCCAAAAGCATGATCTTGTACCATAATGCCCTTGTCATGCTTGGATGCACTCTCAGCCTCGAGCATCGCGTCATCATAATTGCCCTTAGACACGATAACCTTTGCACCTTCAGACTCGATCAACTGGATCGTAGCTTGGTGCATAGAAGCCGGAACATGAATCTCGGCAGCGATATCGAAGATGGCACCCATACGCGCCACGGCACGTCCATGGTTTCCCTCAGTTGCTGCATACAGGATCAACTGGTGAGACTTGGCTGCTGCTCGAACAGTCTCAATGTCCGAGTCAAGAGGCAATTCTAGCTTCTCGGTGATGAAGCGAAATGCACCCCAGGACGCACCGAGAATCTTGAACGCAGGCAGGCCGAAGCGGTTGGTCTCATCCTTGACATAGACGGCGCCAACACCAATTTCTTTGGCAAGGTCTTCAAGTTTAACAAGAGGTGTTGGCTCATAGTTGGGGAGGCTCTGGTGGAAGCGATCTATGGCGTCCAGAGGAAACGAGGGGGCGGGAGCAGTCCATGACTTGGTGTTGGGATTGAAGTGAACAGGACGACGGGTAGCCATGGTGATTATAGAGGTAGGTAAAGTATAGGAATAGGTAGTAGTGATAAGTACCTGTTTGAGGAGTGAACTAAAATGTCGTAACAGTCTAACCCCGGGGTAGGATGGTTCTAACAAGACGATTTTCTAAGATACTGGCACAGTGAAGAGAAGAATAACTGGTGATATAGTTATTCTAATTTTATGAGAATTTCAAGCGGTTTTATAATCATTTTTAAGGAAAATGCGCCCAAGTTAACAATGGTGATGCGCCTTCTGGGTACATTGCCTGTGGACCCCGCAGATGGCAAATACACAAGTTCAACCTCTTCTTTGAGTTTTGACTGCGGTATTGAGACTTGTGATTGTATCAAGAGACTTCTTAACTTTTTTTTCTTCTTGGCTCGTTGATTTGCATTCGTGGTATCATTAAATTATTTTGTTTCTCAATAGCTTTTGTAATCTCTAGGTGGAGGGAAATAACCTTATACTGACTGATCAATCAGGGAGCTTTTACACACCATCACGAACATCGTTAAACTCTAGTGAACTAGATAGGAAGGCTAGTTGAAGCTAATCTTTTATATAATTTCCGAACTTTATTTGTAGCTAATTATATGCCTATCGTCTCAGCCGGCCTGTCGTTCGAATAAATGTTGACGGTGAACCTAATCAGAGGGTCAATTGCGGGTAATCAACATACTAACCTGAAGATAAAAGGATACAATTATGAAGTTCAGAAACTATTAGTTTAACAAGTAATAGTTTGCGTGAAATAGCGGACATTAATGGCCATTATTTATTACAGGAGACTACTCACATCCGATCACCCTCCCTTGGGCTTTGATGATGGTTTTATTTTCCCAAGATCCTATAACTCCTTTCCATACATGCTCTAATCCTAATTGAAACTAGAGGCTATTGCTGCTTTCAACTCATCGTGGAAATATTTTTGCATGCTGTTGTTATGTTAGACAAGCCACCAGAGCGCCCTCTAAATATTTTTACCTGGTGGCTAGCGCCAAGTGCAAATGCTGGAACATGTTGAATCATGTGCATCAGCATAGTTTGTCTAAACCAAGTATCCCACAGCTATGTGGTTACTCAATAAATACAGAGAAAACATACAGTGACAGTCCAATTGAATAAACATTTCAGAACTGGTTGTTTAAATGCCATGTGTTAACTGAGGCTTAGCTGTGACTAAGGCCGAAATCGCTTCGAATTAGACTGGGCGCGTGACGATATCTGAATTGACAACTCCACTCCAACAATTTCAACTTCACATGTTTCTTACCCAATTCTCCAACATCGCTCACAGGCCCGTGCTTATGGATCAATGCGATAATGGAGTTTTCACTCGACGACATCCTATTCACAGGAGGCGCAGACTCAGGACTGACAATTCCTTATGATGAGATCGATGACCTGGGCCCTCAATCACGAAGTTCATCAAATTCGCTTGCTGGGGGAACGAGTCACAACGTCGATCAGGATGCACAAACTTTGAACCCTCACGATGTATGTCGCCTAACAGATTCGGAACTTCCAGATCTTCAAATTGACTGGAATGCCGATTTTCAGCAAGCCAGAGCAGCCTCCGAGGCTCCCGCCGACGAACTAATTCAAGACTTTTCATTCCTAGATCAGTCTTCCAATAATTGGGGTATACCACCCCCTCTACCAACCAACAATGACCCCATCAAGACTCCAATGACAACTATCGATGAGTTCTTCATCAAGAACGGAGCATCAAGACCTGCTGCGCCGTGTACCAATTGCCGTCGGAGACGGCTTCAATGTCTCATCTTGCATACCACTGTGGACAATCCTAACCCTACCAAATCATGCTCAAGCTGCGTCGCATTATTCAGAGAATGCAGTCTATCAGGTCGTCAAAAGAGAGAACCCTCGGCCTTTGAGACTTCTGAGCCAGTAATCGGCACTCTCCATGGAGTTAGTGAGCACAGTATGCTCGGCGTACCAGAAACAGTTGAAGAGGGCCAGCCGCCATCTCAAGGACTCCCCATGTCAGCTCTATCAGGGAAAAGAACAAACACCCGATCGGTGCGAAAAACTCGGGTTCTACGCAACTGGTACATCACACATCTCGACCATCCATACCCATCAGAAGAAGAAAAACTCGGTCTTGCTCAACAATCAGGGCTGAGCAGGAGCCAAGTAATCAACTGGTTTGCCAACACCAGACGACGCCACAGACTCTCCGCAACATACTCTACTTCCCCAGGTCGCGGACGCCAAGGATTTGCACCGGGGTCACCCATGCCGCACTACATTCGCAAGAACATGTCGCCAATGGACCGCTGGAAGAACTCCCCACCAGACGAGGAAGCAGCTTCGGCGACAGCCATCCAAAACGCTCTGGCTGAGCAGTCCAGTGGACAGAGTTCAATAGACAGCGATGACATGGGCGCATCTGATGGGCCCCCTTCGACTGCGAGCAATGACTCTCTTTGGCAGTCTGCTCTTCACGACGCTTCTTCCAATTCTGCATCATCGTGCTACTCATTCCGCTCAAGAGAGGCCAACTTCTTATCACGCTCAGCTGGTAGCTCAGCTGGAGAGGTGCCTGTCGTTTCTCGAACTACATCATCAAGATCAAGAACTAAAAAACTCATCGCATTTCAGTGTACCTTTTGTCGACAGAGTTTTAAAAAGAAATACGACTGGGTCCGTCATGAGCGATCAATCCATCTTCCTGGCCTCGACTCATGGATATGCTCTTTACCCACCACACAAGACCAATCCTTCCTAGTCTGGCGCATGAGCGAGAACGGCCCGCAGTGTCTTTTCTGCGGCCAGAACTCTCCCAGCGAAGAACACATCCAAGCGCACGAATTTGATACCTGCGCCGAACGACCCGTCCCAGAGCGCAAGTTTACACGCAAAGACCATCTTTGGCAACACCTACACAAATTCCACGGGTGTCGTAAATGGGATGGTTGGAAACCAGATCTGAGCTTACTACAGCACCGCCAGGATGCAATCCGGAGCAAATGCGGGTTCTGCCAGGTAATGATGGAAAGTTGGGGAGAGAGGACGGATCACATCGCTGGGCATTTTCGGTCGGGATTGACGATGGAGCGTTGGGTCGGAGGGTCGGGGATCCACGACCCGGGAGACATGGATATCGAAGGACGGTAAACGGAAGCTTGTCACTTGCGGAGCCGGCATTGATACATACGGAAGATTACAATCGGGAGCGCCGATGCAGCCCTGTATGCTTTGACACGTGGATACCCTGTCTGGTGAGGCTGCAACACTCCACTAACGGTTAATGGCGGTCCAGCCCAATGCGATAGAAGTCTTATTCGCCTTGAGGCCAGCACTCAGGAATAGCAGCTAAGAGTTCAAGAACTCTCGAGCAGGTATCTTCTCACGCGACAGTCCAGAACAATCCACAAGACGCCTCTTCAAACCCAAACATCCCTGTCATGTGGGGAATCATCAAGTTACAGTGCAACTTGAAGCGCCCTTGAAGCCGGCGGGCGGACATGTGAATCCGGAGTTTGGCTGACAGCCTGACAGGCAACTCCATTTGACAACTTTTTTAATTAACCCCCTGGTCCAACAACACGAAAGCTGACTTGACAAAGGCCTCGGCCATCCATGGCTCCGCGAACCGAGCCTGTGATTCCTGTTTATTCCCACGGACCCATTACCTTTTTGGATACATTTGGCAACACCGAGCCGAGTACGACCTACATAGTACACAGTACGTATGCGGGGGGGGGGAGGTTCGCTGTCTCTTTTTCTTTCTCCTGTCTTTGTTCTACTCTTACTTTTTCTCCTTGACATTCTTTCTTTTCCTTTTCTACTTCACTTGGTTGTGTTCGCCTTCCGTGTCTGCTGCTCAAGTCGCAACTCTCTACCTCTGTCAGTATCCAACTCTCCCACTTTCACCATGATCATCACTCGCGCCCTTTCTGTCACCAACTTTGTCGTCGCCAGCTCGGCGCTCAGCTTCCAGGTGGGCGTGCTGTACCCATGGCACAAGCAGCTGGACGATGACTTCGAGGCTCTCAAGAGGGAGCACCTGCGCGTCCTGACCGCCGTCGAGTCAAAGATCGAACGGACGCAAGACACTGCACTGATGGAGGAGAGCCGTCAGGGCATCCGCGGTATGCTCGGCAACCTTGTTGCGTGGAAGGCCTGAACGAAGCCCCGACTTCGGCAGCCAACACGATACAACACAACACAAGAAAGAACAATACCCTCCGAACAAGACACCAAGAAAATACATCATTAGAAAAGACTAGCGACGCAATATTCCACTGGCATCACTTTCCAACGACAATCACGTTTTTCCTCGCTCTCATCAGGAGTTTCGCGGCGTTTTTTACTCGGTCTCGGGTCCGGGTGGGGCCGGCCACGGTCACGATCCGGGTGATCACGTGTACCCCCGGACGAACACAACACCACCCGCGGTTTCACCCGACTGGCGCCTGACGCTGATGGGGTATCATTTACCAAGTTACATGGCACGGAGGTACTCGCATTTATCTTGCATTGTTTTTCTTGGTTAGAATAGCCTGCATTTCGATTCTCTGAATATATTGTTTGAAGACACTTGCTGTTCTCTGTGTCTGTGTCTCAGTTCAATTCGCCTGGCTGCACCGCCGCGCCTCTCTATGCATCTGCACAATATCGTACTTTTACCGGTATTCTTATCACATGTCTTAGCTACTCGCTCGTTTGAGACCAAAACTTACGCAAAATGAGTCTGCGATGATTGTCATGCGACAAGAAAGGAGCTCAATTGGACGATGAGCAACAGGGTAAGCAATTTCCTCCACGTATCGTCAAGACATCCTACTAAACATTACAGGTCTTCACCAAGAGGCGTCGAAAGAACTACCCCTTCTCAGAAGTGTATACATCCATCTAACCATATGAGACATGTCCAAACTCCCATCGCTATACGCCCTCGACCGAATACCATCCAACCTCGACCGGATCTAGTTATCGACCCTAAAAGACGCGGGGTTGTTCGGTCCATTCATCATTTCAAAATTAAAGGTTTGCCCAAACGTAGGAGCAACGCGCAAAGGTGAAACAGTAGACAACATCGAGACTAAAACACCGATTGCTTCGTCGCCGTTTGTGATCTTTTCGAGACGGTTGTTCAACTGCACCAGAATGACGAAGATGCCAACCAGAGCGCCTGCTGCGAGGAGCTTGACGATGAGGTCGAGAAAGGCTATGAACTTGAGAAAGCCGGAGGAGTTCGTTTCGGTGGTCATGGTGGGAGTGACTGAGCTGTTGATGTACTGTTGAGTGTGATATTGCGAGGTTGACGGCAGACAGATAACGTCTAAGTCAATAACAAGGGGGGAAATTCCAAGGAAGACCGAAAAGAGTAGCAGAAGAAGAAAGGGCCAAGGCTGGGGAAATAAAGCCTTGAAATACTGTAGGGCTATCCGAAGGGACTCACACCGCAGGGCTGATATGTCGGGGGATGGCCATTCAAACAAGCTTAATCTGAGGATTCGAGACCGCCACGACAAGGGTGAAAGTGGTGCTACTGCAGCTGAAAGATAAGCGTGATGTGTTAGCTGGTATTGATGATGTTTTTGGTTGGTGGGGGTGGAGGATGTAGGATGTCTAGGTAATTTCGGAAGATGGTGGTAGGATGGCTTGAGGGTATCTCTTCGTTAGAGTCCCAGGACTGGATCTTTTTAGTGCTTTTTGCCTCATTAGGGATCGCGCAAAACACAAGAGTGTGGCTAAGCCGACATACTATTTCTGTTGATCTCTCTTGGCTAAATACAGCAGCTATAATAAGATATCTTCCTCTGGTATGAAGTAACCTACCTTCTCGAGAGGCTTCCGTAACGCCATTAGTTCAGCTACCTTAATAATTAGCTCTGATTCGATCTAATCCCTGCCGCACTATAAAAGACCCAGTTTTGGGACTCAAAGCGATTTCCTCTCGGTATAATATTATCCCGTCATTATTTCTTACAAAGTTTCAGTGATATATGGTGATATTCACTCGTAGAACACGACAAGAGGCTCTACTGTGTGCTTTAAGGCAAGATTCAAGCGCTCAGAAAGACACGACCAGAGTTTGGTGGGACAACCTCGGTTGGAGAGCGAGCGATCCAATACATTTTAGTGTCGTCAAGTGGGTGGGTCTAGATTTGACATCACTGGATTTTCCGCCGCTGCCATAACGTCATCAGTTCTGTTGTTGTTTGCCTTCAACACCATCCAACTGTGAAGTTTCCCTCGTAATGTCTTCATAGATCCTTTTCGTCGCTGCAGATTAGTCGCCAAAATGCCATCCAATCGCCCATGTCGGAATCGACCCTATCTTTCTGTAGGGCCATGGATAGGACCAATCCATCGACCGTTACTGTACCTCGAGAGAGCTGCTACAGCTGCTGCTTATCCTTTACGTGGCATCTGGTTCTTCCTTCGCAATCGCGAATTTTGGCCGCTCTTTGTGAGCAGGATCCTACCATTATCTGTCATCTCATTCCTTGTATACTTTGTTCTCTTCACTTTTACCTTTTTACCCCAGTTTGCCTTCTTAGCGATATTTCATGGCTGGGGCGCGTGGGTCAATACCGTGGTGTTGGTGCTGGGGGAGGGTCTGGTCATCATTCAGGCTTTATTTGAAGGCTTCTTTGTCGATGAATGTCGTGTGGATGTATTTGATGTAAGTTGTTTTACTTGCCGACGTTTGTTTGTCTTTGTCCAGACCACTAACAACAAGTAGGCGACTCTTATCAAGCTGGGATACAAAGATCTCATCGCGCCACAGCGAATTCTCTTTCTGGACGCGCCTAATGCAGTCAGAATGCTTGGGAAGCCCACAACTGATGCCGTTTACACTCCTTGGAGCATCATCCAAATCGTCGAGCTCGTTGTCTTCCTGCCGCTCAACCTTGTTCCAGTCTTCGGCACACCTGCCTTTATCATCATTACTGGAACTCGACTAGGCAAGCTCGCACACTATCGCTGGTTCCAGATCAAGGGTTTCTCAAAGACTGAGCAAAAGCAGGCACTGAGGGATCGCGCCTGGGAGTACGTCTGGTTCGGCACCGTTGCCATGATCCTTGAACTCGTCCCTATCCTATCACTCTTCTTTCTTTTGACGACTACGGCTGGAGCTGCCCAATGGACGGCGCAGATAGAGAGTGAGAGCAGGAGTATTGTTCAAAACGAGCCGGTGCATCAGGAAGATCCCCATCCCGATGCACCACCCCCTTACACGGACGATTTTGTATGAGCCAAGATGAGCTACGATAAACGAACTTGATACTACCCGACATGTTCCTAGAACTGAGAATAGGTATATGATGATATCTATCTCTCACAATTACATCTTCCCTTCCCCTAGATTAATCTTCCATTATAATCGCCGTCACCGCCTTCTGCTCCACTTCGCTGAGGACCGCTTTCCTTCAACTGCAAGTCGGCACGGGCATTTAATCATCCTCAGAACTGAATGCAAGGCTGAATGGATTACCTGAGACAGCGGCCATGAGTGCCTGCCTACCGGGTATTCGGCTACAAATCGACCCATCTTTGCGTGGCAGCACGTTGTATGGCACTGTGCCGGGAGGAGTATCCTGCCCAGGCGATAGACAAGGAAGGAGGGAAGAAACTGGTGGGTCGCCTTCGACTCATCCGAACCATCTAGATAGGCGACCCTTGAGGTTGAAGTGTGCTAGAAGCATCTCACGACAGTTGTTGGCTTTACCCGAAGAGGCATACACGATGATGAGAGTAATAGGAGGGAAGCCCCTGAATTGACTTGCTATATGGTCATCAGCCTTAGACGGCCTAGGCCTAAATTTATGATAATACACCTCGCCTCGTCGTGTTGGTCCAATGTGGTTCTCAGGTGCCAACTAGTAACCGGCTGCCTTCGGTGCTGAGTCCACGCTCCTTCCCTACCGTGCCTTCCTCGTCTGCTCGCTATAATTCCTCAACGCGTCATCCCCAACAATCTGCCACCGTAGAAGGAAGGACCTCCTGCCTCGACTGCAGCCCACAGCGTATAATCTCCTCCTCCCGTCCCCAAACTTCTTCTCTCCTTCATCCCACATCCTCGTCTTCTCTTCTCTTCATCCTCATCACCTCGAGAAGAATCACCTTCTCAGTCATCTCGTTTCATTGCATTCATCGTCAATACCCTTTCTCTTCTCTTGGCCAAAGCTTTTACGCTGCCCACTAAAAGCTCGTCATTCATCGTCTCCCATCTGCGTCTGTCCACTCCTCAACCGCTCGATTCTCTCTTCAGATCGAAGTTGATCATCCGAGATGCGTATCGCCGCATCTCTCGGGGTCCTTGTGGCCGCCGGTCTCTTAGGCCACTCTGCCTCTCAGGCAACTGATTACGGGTGAGCACAACGTGCTGCTTCTTTTGACTTCAAGCTGACCTCTGATGACAGAAACCCCAATGGCAGCCCGGTTGGTAACCCGACCGACGGTTCTGGCAACACCGTTCCTAGCAACAATGATGGAGTTCTTGGCAACCTGCCTTTCCCCGGCAACCCCGCTGAAACTGGTCCTGGTTCTCTGCCTAGCGGCGCTGGTCCAATCTCTCCTGGTGCTGACTCTAGTGGCCTTCCGCCCAACGGTCCTGGTGGTGTCCCTGGCTCTGAGCCTGGCAACACTCCGGCCAATCCTTCAGGCAATCTTCCTAGTAACGTCCCTGGTGCTGGATCTGTTGTCATTCCTGGTAGCTTTCCCACCAATGCTCCTCACAATATCCCCGGTGCCCCTGGTTCTGTTGTCATTCCTGGCAGTTTCCCTACCAATGTTCCCCAGAACGCCCCCGGTATTCCTGGTGCCCCTGGCTCTGGTTTTCCTGGCTCTGGCTCTCCTGGCGTTGGTGTCTCGAGCCTTCCTACTTGCCCTCTTCTTTCTACAAGGACTGTTGTCGTCACTGTGTATCCTACAGACATTTTGGAGGAATCGGGCTTCTCTTGGCCCGATGAGGAACCTAATGACCCAGAATCCGATCAAACTACTGCCAAAACACCACCTCTGCCTACAAAGCCTACCGCGGCCGCATCTCTGCCTCCAGGCTCTGTTGTTACCCCGTTCACGACATTAACCCTTGACATCTGGGGCACAGGTAGAAGCCCTTCAAGCACTGGCGTTGATTCCGGAAATGGTAAAAACCCAGGAGCAGGCGATGGAACGGATTCTGGTGTTGGCAACAACTCTGATGATGGTTCTAACAGCGACGTCGGCTCTAACGATGGATCTGGCTCAGGTGTGGGCAATAACTCTGGCACTGACGGCGAGAATGGCTCCCAAGGAGGCTCAGGCTCACCCTTCCCTCCTAATTCTGGTTCCGGCACTGCCCCTGGGTACTCTGATGGAGCTTCTGGCACCTCTTCTGTCAGCATACCCGGAGCTTCTGGTGTCAACACACAAGCACCTGCATCCACTCCTTTCCAGACACCCGGCGTTCCAAGCAATGGTGGTGCTCCTGGCAGCCAACCACAGAGTTCTCTTACAGGCCCTGATCAAGAAGCCAGCGATAGTCTCCCTATCACCACTGGTCCTGGTCAAGAAGCTAGCGACAGCCTTCCCGTTACCACTGGCCCCCAAGGCCAAGGTGAGAACTCTCCATGGGCTACCAACATTCCTGGCGATAACGGTGCTGGCCAGCCTTCTCCCTCCTCCATCACAATTACTGATCAAGACGGACTGCCCACTGTCGTCATCAGCGGAAACACTCTGGTTCCAGGCCAAGGCGAGAATTCTCCATGGGCTACTGCTGTTCCGGGTGAAAACGGCGCTGGTCAGCCTTCCTCTTTCATCACAGTCACTGGTCAAGACGGACTTCCTACAGTCATCAGCAGTGGGAGTACTCTGGTTCCAGGTCAACAACCTCCAGTGACCCCAGGTTCCCTACAGGGTGGCGATAGTCAAGGACTCCCCAGTGGCATTCCTTCAGGAGTTCCCTTTCCTCCTGTGTCTACTGGCATCCCAGGCGCCCCAAGCCCACAAGGTCCATTCAACACTCCGACCGTGCCTCTTCCTGGCGGGCCCACATCAGGCATCACAACGTGTACGACACTGACCATCACCGGCACTGATGGTCTTCCAACAGTTGTTGAGTCAACATGGGTTATTCCTTTTAGCACACCTGTTGCCGAAGACTCTTCGCAGCTTCCCGTCACTGGTGCTCCTCAAGGCACTCTCTCGGGTATTCCGATTGACGTTGGCAGCATCCCCACTGGTCCAATTGATGCACCTGGCTCTCCTCAAGATGGATCTGGAAGCTTGGCTAACACATGCACAAGCTATACCATCATTAGAACTGATGGTCTCCCAACTGTGGTGCACTCTACCTGGGCCATTCCTGCTGCCACCCCCGGCTCCGAAGATTCATCTGGCCTTCCTGAATCGCTCCCCTCCGGAGGCTTAACCATTACCGGCCCATCAACCTTCGGTCCTTCTGGTGTTTCTAGCATCATTCCCACTCCATCCGGCCTGGATAACACTGCCCCAATTACCACCTGTACAACCTACACAGTCATTGGCACTGATGGCCTTCCCACTGTTGTCGACTCCACATTCGTCATCCCTGCGCCTACTAACACTGGTGATGCTATCAGTGGTGGCCCCGATGCTCCATCAGAAGCTTCAGATGCCCTTCCCAACTTTGCAACATCACCTGTCACTATCCAGGCTAGTGGTACTCCTGGACAGTCTTCATCTGGACCGGCTGATGCTACTGCATCTGGGATCATTGGGAGTGAAGATATTACCACTTGTACCAGGTACACCACGACCGGTTCCGATGGCCTTCCAACAGTTGTCGATTCGACTTATGTTATTCCCGGATCCATCAACACGCAGCTCACACAACCCGGAAACCCATCGTTTGTCTCTGATTCCCTTCCATCTGGTCTACCAACTGGCATCCCCGGCCAATTGACTGCTTTCCCTACTCTCCCATCTGAAGATGAGTATAGGAGTGCGCTTAGCAAAGTGGCTGGCGTCACTACTTGTATTACCTACACAATCATGGGACCTGATGGTCTTCCAACAGTTGTTGACTCGACCTTCGTCATTCCTACAGGTATTGGAGCACCCACTGAAACCGGCCCTTCCCAGACTGCTTCATCAGTTGATTTGTCTGGAACTTTTACCACACTCACAACAGCCGTCATTCTTGGGCCTGATGGCAAGCCAACTTCGACTGTGCAGACTGTTGTCTTTAGTGATTCTTCCGCACTTGGTGTTTCGACAAGCCTTCCTCAAGGAACTGCCTCTGGCATTACTTCTCCCGCGGGCTCGGGCCCTGTCTTGACGACCGGCGACATGAATCCCCTCTCCACTGGTATCCCAAGTCTCAATGACTATGATTTGGGGAGCTCGGATGAATCTATGTCAGCTATCGTCACAGATGCCAGTACCGACGCACAGGATACATTGGTGACTGGAACATCTACCGGAACAGCGACTTGGACTATCACCACTGTTGTCAACCCTACAGACGGGCCTATGTTCTCGAGCGGCGCTTCTCAGCCTCCCCACAACCCATCAGACAACAACGCTTCTGATCAACTACCACAGACCGCTTATGGCCCTATTCCCAGCGAAAGCACCCTCTGGCCTCTTTCGGCAGGTTCTGGCATCTTGAAAACTAGCACATGGACGAACATCATCAAGGCGGAGACCACTTCCTACACAATCAATTACCCTCTTACTACCCTTACCACCATTGCTGTCCCCGGGAAGAGACGTGTTCGTCGCCAGGAAATGTCTGCTTGGTCCAACACCACCTCCTCTGAGATATTCACGCAGAACACCTCGCTGGGAGCCAGCTTGTCTTCGGCATTGAGTACTTCCGATGCCACCACCTCCTCGAGTGTGGCTTTGTCCTTAGCATCCACAACCTCGGAGAGTCCATCAGCCACAAGCTCCGAGTCCAGTTCCTCGTCTATTTGTGCCACAGGTGGTAGTATTGGAAACACAACTATTGACGTAAGTTCCCATATCTTCACAATTTGTTCCTTGCTAACTTGAATCAGTTCGATAACTCCAAGCCTGGACCTCTCTTCAACCCCGTTGAGAACATTTGGTTCTCCGGAGGATTCCTCATTGCGCCTCCAACCTCTCAACAGCCACAGCCCTACGTTCCTTCTTCCGGCGGTCAGCTGGTTGAGTTTGTCCCCCCTGCCATCTCGAACACTACCACTACTATCTCGGGGGATGTCGCTCAGATCGGCGTAGGACCTCACGCCGCTAGCCCCTGCTTCCGATTTGACTTCTTTGGTGCCAGCCTCGGATGTGATGCCCAAGGAAGCGAGAAGTGGTGTGATTTTGAGATTTCGGCTTATCGCTGGAACGAGACTTCATCGAACGAAGAGTCCATTGCTTGGTCAGAAACTAAGCAAGTTCCTGCATGCCCTACATTCTCTGAGGGTGGCTACGAGCTGACCCGCATTGATTTGGATGGCTACACAGATATTTCCTCGGTCCTGATCACTCTGCGCGTTACCCAAGACCTCCGAGTCTGGTGGGGAGACGATTTCCGCGTCGGATGGACCGACAACAGCTGCGTTGCTGCATCTTGCCGCACCAACACACCCTCCCAACTCGTAAAGCGAGAAACTGTGATCTCTGCGCTGCGACAAGGTGTGTATCAGTGGACACCTCATGAGCTCAAGCGTGTGGAGGACAGTTTGGTCTAGGAGTCTGCCAACTGAGTGTTATGTCGCAACGAGCCCTATATGTTTGACATATGGCGCATTCCTGTCGGGCTATTTGCCCTGTATTGTTGTCACGATTTGAAACGAATTTTCTTGGACGGGTGGTGTGATCGTTGATGCTGGGACATGGGTTTAATTGAGAGGCAGTTAGATGGATGGAGAAGCATCATGACAGATATGATCGGATAACCCTTGTTTGCCCAAGTAGTCACAATGAAAATGTATTCATTCATTCCAGTCCTGATAAGTATCATGAGTTACGACCGTGAATTGACTACGTGATGCTTCTGCCCGAGAAGTTTGTTTTTTCAACATTGACAAATAACACAGTTTCTTTCTAGCATTTATACCTAAATATTTACACAATTAGCAATAAGCTTTATAGCTTCCCTCGGAAATAAGACCTTGTTTTCTGTAGTTATCTAAACCTGTTCTCCCACCATGAGAACCGTGAATTGACTTTGTTTGTCCGATACGTGATATACAATGCGTGGTGGGCATGCACTTGTCAGGAACCACGCATCAAGTATTCTCTCTTGGTCCTTTTATTGTAGCTTACCGACCGTGGATATCTTGGACTTAGCACCATCATAATGTTAAGCTGGGGATTCGGAAATTAAGTGTTCTATCAATCACGCATCTTCTGTTAGGTAGCGATCCCTTGCGATAATGCCGTGCACTGTTGATGTCTCTCTGATTGCATCTTGAGACGAGTGAGCTGCCCGCAACGACGAGATCAACGCCGATGCCGGTTGTGAGACTAAGGACCTCTTTTTGCCATTCTGGGTGAGTTTTGTAGTTGACGGTCTGAATCTCTGGCTTTCGGAACTGTTTCTTCATCTGCACCAGCACAAAGAATAATAAGTGCCCGAATCCAACCGAGGTGCCCTAGCTTTGTAACCAAATTTTCATTCAAGACGATATAAGATATTTTGATTGTAAGTAAGTTGAATGAATAATTACCTAGTCTGGACTCCGGAGTTGGTTGAATAGAGTCATCCGTTGGTGGCGGTTCATGAAACTGTAGGGTATCCACATTGCCGATGAACCATTGAGGCATGTTATCACAAGGACCAGAGAAGGAAGGTCATTAGAATATTTGCTATGTTCTTTCTGAATAATTTTGTGTTTAAGCTCTACGCTAGAATTAAGCATATGCGGGGAAAGCATAGAGTGACACACACAATATTGTATAAATCACCCTGTTACTCTGGATTTCGTACCTTAGTGAAACTCAAGATGGAAACAAAAGTCTTCCAGGCCAAGCTCCTCTACTCAGGGGGGGTCTATTACCTATCTGGAGGTCGTGAGCATAGGGCTTCGATGCTACCTTTGTTCAAATCACTACCAACACCGGTATCAGTGGAGAACCTGGTGAAGATGTATTCCGTATTGCTGCCTCTCTCACTGATAGGCAGCCTGGGGAGTCCTTCCTTGTGAACGCCAACTGCGGTATGACCGTTGAGGATACCCTGCACATGCTAAGGCTTTTGCCTGATGGCCTGGATTCTGTCCTTGAGGCTCCATGTACTACATGGCGTGAGATTGTATCGCTTCGCAAAAGAACAAACGCCCCTATTGAATTTGACGACCTCGCTACCACGGATGCATCCATTGTCAAAATGATCGCCGACGACGTAGCCCAAGGGTTTGACATCAAGATCTCCAAGAATGACGGACTGAATCAAAGTCGACGGCGTAGGGACGTTGGAATTTTTGCGGAATATCGGGGTTTCTTATTACGCCTGGGATGGATGTGTTGGCCGAGCCTGTTGCGATTTATTCTTGAGTTTGAGGGGTGGAATAGGGGGAGAGACTTGGCCTTTGCCTACTCTGGTTGTTGTTGAATGGTTGCCTACAAGACGAAGATAGAAAATGACAGAACAAATGCTGCCCGATGTTTGGAAAGTAAATGTAATTTAGATTAGGTAGATAGCAGTGTTTTATCTAACTTCTCTCAAGTTGCACGAGTAAGGATAAACCCAGGTATTCATTCATGTGTTAGGATCCATTTATAAATATTATGCTACTATTCCCTTTTGTAGTAACTTATCTTAAAGACTCTACATAGGCAGGCTTGGCTTGATCACTGACCGATTGGATGTAACCGCTGGTGATACCATGTCCCGTGGTCGGTTGGATAGACCCGACTGTACTGTAGCTGCATGAGGCCGTCTCACTAACGGCCAACGACGGTCGGCCCCCTACTTGAGGTAACCAACCGCAGAACAGGGCCTTTGTGTTTGTCAGAAATACCTAGATATTCAACCCATTAAGTGTAAAAAGGCCCGCCTTTTGTGAAAGGCAATATGTGATGATGCTACTGTAATAGCAGCTACCTACCTCATTTACTGGAGAGCTTCAAGTGGGTACCTTTTTTGTACTTTATTAACCGGACTGCCAGTGTCAACTGCCGTCAACAGCTGGCAACCGCATAAAGAGGAGGAATTCACATTTCTCAATTATCTCGCTGCCTGAAATTTTTTACTCATCCTCCCCTCATGTTATTTCGTGTTTTGCATCTTGTCTCTTCCTTCTTCTTCATCGCGATGCGCGTTCTTCTCGTTTCCCCTATTCCCTGTATTCGCAGCGTCCTTCACCAGGCTCACACTGCGATCTGAACTTTTCACAACAACTTTGCCCAACATTTTTCTCTTCGGCGGAATCAGGCTATACGTTGTGTATCAAGTTCTTCTGCTTTTGTTTTCCCGCTGGGAGTGGGCAATTTGCCCCCAAGCCCAGACGCGTGTGCCGTCCAGTCTCGCACGCTTTCCATTTTTCGACTACTCGAAGACTGGAACTGAAGACTGTCTCCATATCGGTTGGAGTTTTATATGAGATACCCTTCTCAAGTATCTCCCTGTTAGCTAGTACTGCTGCAGTCACACCGTGCTTTCCCTATCTGGTTTGCTCTCTTTCTCTGTCTACTCTACCCCATTCTTTTACAAACTATCACTACATTCATCCCATCACGATGCCTGCCACAAGGCTACCCAGTCGGCCATTTTTTAGCCAGAATAGTGTGCCTGCTGTAGCTTCTTCCAAGACCCAGCCACCTCGAGCTGGTGAGCATGAAGCCCTATCCCTCAACGACGCCCTTTACAACCACCTGGTTCTACCACCGCAACTCCCTCATCGTCAAGACTCAAACTTGGGCGAAATCGAGAATGCCCTCACGGATCGTCTTCTAAATTCTGTGAAGCATCTTCGTGACCTCCCAAACAACGATTTTAGCTCCGTCTGGGGCTCTGTCAGACATGGCCTCCAAGCTACAAAGACTATCCACTCTGGAGGACATGTTGATCGTACTACAGTTGCACGGGAGTTGAACGATCTTGGAGAGTCAGACTTCCTGGTAGTATACGTACGGTGCCAGAATTGTGCACTGTACATTCGTCGAGCACAAGAGTAAGTGACATCCCTGATCATCCCTGACATCTTCAGTACTAACTCCATGCAGCCCTGTACTCGGTGCTTCGGTCATCTTTGAGGCCTTCGAAACTTCTGCTCGTAATGAAAACGCTCTGGCAACCGACAACGCCCTTCAATGGGACTTTCCTGGATGCGCTGCTGCTGTTCCACTCGCAACCTTTCGGGAAAGCGGCTTCGTTGCCAGTCTCGCCAACTTTCTCGATAGTGCGTCTCGAGAGTCTCTCACTGAGTTCTCAGCACACGCACTCAAAGCTGGTACATCCATGCCCGAATATCGGAACACCGCTGAGCCTGCTCTTGTCTCTTCGATGTTGATGGCCATTCTCCAACAGAATGGTCGTCGCCTGGCACCAACTCTTCTGCAAAAGATGGTACGAGACGATGTCTGCTGGAGAAATGCGGAGAAGCCATGGAAAAGGCTCCCATACTGGCTTGTGCTACGTGTTGCCGTATCTCGTTACTTGGCACAAAGACTTGGAGGCGAGATTGGTCGCGTGGAATACAAGTTCCTGCTAGCTCATCTCTTCAGCGAATTTCTCAGCCATGTTCAGCGTTCTGAAATCCGAATCGACCGACTAGACTTCCTCAAAAAGAAGATTTGCAGGCGATTAGTCAAACTCGACGTAGACAACAGCCGATCAGAAGATCGGCAAGTTACTGCGAGAATTGAGTATCTGTTTCTTCATCTCAGTCCTGGGATCACGGATACAGTCACCAAAGCGACGATATTTACCGAAGCTGCATGGAAGACTCAGAAGTTCAAGATGGCCAAAAGTATCCCCCAACTGCCGAAACAGGCTGCATTAGAGGACTTGAAGTTGGATCTCAAGCTCAGCGGACATCGTCTGCACAATATCTGGACAGGCTTTTCGCGACCCGTCAGGTTCAATCTTGATCAAAAAGAATCCGTGAGTGTAGCAGAAGCTGCCAAGCAGCATTTGAGTTCGTTTGCTCACGCGCACATCAAATTGATCAAGAAGGAGGAGTCTCACGATAAGTTCTGCAGTGAAATCAAGGGCTCACCTCGCTCGACAATCGAAACGACAAGGCTAATGGTCAATGACTATCTCTTCCGAGCCTCTGAAGTCTACGAAGATATTCCTGTACTCAAAAGCATACTTATTCTGAATGTCATGGATCTCTGGGTCAGCATGGACCAGGCAGCCTATGCCCTCTATCCCACTCTCAAAGAATTCCACCCTGTTTTCCGGCCTGAGATGCTCGATTTGTTGCTCCTTCCATCATTCACGGACATGAAGCGGCTCAAGAAGATTCAGCTCTACTTACAGGATCGCATCGCTGCATGTGAAGGGTCAACTGTCAGCATATTCGACGATCCAGCTCGTGGATGCTTTGGCCATCGATTCTACGATTCGTCCTGTATATCTGATGAGTTGAAAGACTTGCACAAATCAATCGAGACCTGGGCAACTAGTCTACGCAACGCAAAAGTAGCAGAATGGAAGTCAAAGAGTCTCGAGTTCACAAGGCTCTCAAAGAGCATCGACGAGAGTACTTGTGTCTACATGATCGATGATCTCAACCCCCTCTCGCCGGGCTATCATAAACCCGATTGTCGGCGCTGCTACTTGAAGCGACAGCTGGGGCGAATTCGTATCCAAGCTTACGAGCATCCCCTTCCATCTGACCCATTTATCGCCAAAGCTGTGATCTTCGAGCTATCTTGTCCCCAGAGCTTGGCTACATACCGAGACGTGACATGGACCATCATTTCGCGTTTAGCTCTGCCTATTTTGGCAGAAGGCATAGATCCGAAATGCTGGGCCAGGGAATATCAGCAGCTGCATCAGTTCTCCAACGAAGCCACAATGAGCTGCTCACTAGCATCTGTTACAAAGTCATGTAAGTTCTATTCTTCTGATTGAATTCCTGGGTTCGCTCAGCGTTGCTTCCTTAAGGCCTAGACTAACCTTTTATAGTCCTCACGACTCACTATTCCTCCTTGTACTTCCCTGTTGAATGGGACAACGGGAAATATGGTGTGTGTCGTCCTAATGGCCTGAAGCTGACGTATTATGATGGGCATTCAAAGCAATGGCCCAGCCGCCGGGGTCACCTAAGCTTCTTGCACCACGTCAAACTTCAGATCCCCAGTTCCTCTCCTTTCTCTCAAATCCTGCAGGACGCCGCTTTTTTCAAGAGTGTCTATGGCCCCTCATCTTACGAGATCATGTCAACAGCATCCAGATGCCCCCAGGGAATCAACGTTCATGAATATCTAGCTTTCCAGACGATTGCTTCTGGGAAGTCCCGGCGCTGGATTTCAATCCTCACTGAACTGGCGTCCGCAAATCTCAACTTTTCCAATGAAGCCACCATGATTCTCTTGAGCCACCTAGCTCTCCAGTGCGGTCCCCTAGGCAGCTCTCAGAGTACCTTCCGACTCATTCACGAAGTTTTCCGTGACGTTAACTTTTGCGAGACCTTCATTCAAGAGCTCTCACACCGGCTGGATAGCCTATCTGCCAATTGGAGAGAGACTTGGCTGATGGAGACGATCATTACTTTCTCATTACGCATATTGGATTTCTCATGGTCTGCTAAGATGTACGACGTCTCTGAGAAAGCAATGTCTCTTCTGTTGCGAGCCAGAGATACTTGTGTGCGCTGGTTCAAGCTGCTTCGTGCCGAGTCCTACAAGATTTCTGAAGTTGAAACCGCGCAAAGATTTCAGCAATATGCCCTGTGGGCTGCTCTCTTGTGCAAAAGGACATACACACCTCTGATCCAAGTCAATTTCGATTTTAATGATTTATCTCTTGAAACCTACATTCAGAGTAGTATCATAGTACACGACAATCTTGTGGTCAGGTTGGAGGCCCTGCCTCAACTTCTTCAACATGCTATCATCTGCGATATCAGGCTGTCGTCTCGCCTTTCAACATTGGTTTCGCGATCTATACTTCGGAACACCGAAGTATTCCGCCGTTCTCTTCGAGAGATGTGGCCTGAAGATGAAGGATGCGTCCGAGTCTTCTCTCAAATGAGACTAGAGGCAGACGCGCCGTATTGGATATCCTGTCAATCAAAAGCTGGCGATGATGCTGCCGAGCAGAGCATATTGTACAATTTCGTACAGGGATTACTGTTAGTTGATGGTCGACCCATGGGTGTAAGTTCACATTCGCTCGCCCATACACGACCGCAGTCAAACTTCGTAAGGACATACTAATATCAACTCTAGAAACTCCCATCAGATCCCAAACACTCTCTCGTAATGAGTGAGCTGTTTGGAAACCAAGCACTTTTGACATGGCCTTCGGATCGTGCAGGAATGCAATACAGTAAGTTTATTCTAAGACATCTTTAGGCGTGCATTAACCAAGGATTGGAAGTGCTTTGTGTGAATCCTTACGGATACCAGGTCCATGTCGGTTTTGGCAACACGCGTGATCGTGAACTTCTTGTAAGAGCATTCCGTGGGCGCTACTCACTGCAGTTGATTCCTAGAGACATCTTTCACAACGACCTCTCTTCCGACCTACCAGGCCCTCTATTGAACAATTGTTTTCACTGGCTGTAAGTCTATTGAAAAAGCCGAAGCCAATAATACGATGGGACTAACCGGTCCAGTAATCTGAGAAATGGGGATGTTTTAATCACGAGGAGAGATCGACCTTGGCCGGATGATCCCCACAAATGGTACATTCTTCATCTCAGAGACTCAACCTGCACAAAGACCAGATTATACAGAGGCCTAGCGACAAAGGACAGCATTGTGAGCCCTTACAGCCCACTGTTCAACCGCGTCATTCGGATTCTTGATTCGTTTGAAGATCGCAATCAGATCCTTGTCTTTCAGCCTGGAGGAGGGCGAAACCTTTCTGTGGAACTCCCCAGGCTCAATATACTGTTTTACACCAACAAGAACCGCGTGCTTGAGTCGCCTCAGTTGCAATGTCAGATCGACACAAACCAAGACGCCGGCACTTGGTACGGCTTACGCAGCAAGCTGGTATGTACCAGTACTACAAACCCAATGCACAGATCTATTCTGGTGCCTCTCGGTAACCTGGCTGCTCGATCGGATGGGTGTCATGTTGCGGTGCGGATTGAGCCGTCAGGGAAATACGGAAGATACAACATCAACACGGCGCTGGGAAGGATTGACTGCGCACCGGAGCCCACTCTTGTGTTTACAAAGGCTCTTCTTCATGCATTTACCTCTTTCATTCTGCCCGATCCCTTGACTGGTCGTATTGGCACTGAAGAAGCTATCGAATGGCTTCAAGCGGGCATATCGCAGCCATGGTCACCCCTTACTCCGCCTTCGGTGTTGGTGCTACAAAAGATTGCGCAGCTGACTCCCAGACGAGTCTATTATCCTCCTGACTTGAAAGTAATGCGAACAGACTATTGGATTGAATCCTTACCAGTGACTCTGCAGAACGCTGAGTTTAGACCCATAGTTGATCAGATTCTACAAGAGTCTGCCACCCTAGCAATGTTTGCAGCCAAAGACCAGATAGCAATGGAACCACCTGCACTGCCTTCGTCAGGTGAGCCACATCTACATAAGCGAGCATTGTTGCGACAACAATCTGTGGAGAGGTACTTGAGAGATGCGTCTAGTTGTGTCCAGCCAAGCAATCAGAGCTACGTCTCTCGAGACCGTCCTTCAACCACCAACATCATGCACCGCAATGTACTAGAAGTAACACAGCTTATCCTCCAATGGCCTCAGAGCTTCAAGACTACAAACAGCCTGGCTCAAAAACTTGCACAAGGAAGTACTGTTGGCGGATTCTCAGCCCCCTTCGAAGCAACATCCCTCAACGAAAAGCTGAAGGTTAACATCCTTCAATGTTGGGGATCCCTTGTGAGATTTGCACAGGAATCAACAGATCGCTACAAGCTTATGTTCTTGGTTGGGCCGATGTCATTTCATCTTAATGCTGACATATCACTTCTTCGAACTTTGATTGCCTCTGCAGTCTTTGGAGAACTGAAAGATCTTAAACTCCCCCAGTGGGATGAGTATGATCACTTCCAACCTAATCAAGCGCCACAGTTGGATTACCTTCTGCAACTTCTCAAGCCTTATAGAGCAGCCCAACCAGAAGATGAGGCACAAGGCCTGGGGCAGTTCGCGAGTGGTAAACTCCTGCGGAAGCTACAAATCGAACGAGCCAAGCATGAGTCTAAAGTCGAGGAAGACTGTAAATATTTTTCTAATCATCTACTCAGCCAATGGCCGTGTTTGGAGCCCACCGTCGATGGCTTGTCGCGGTCGGTCTTGATTGATATTGCTCCCGCCTTGGAAGTCATCCGCCCAGAATGGAGGCGACTCTTCATGAATAGGGATCTGGCTGAACATCTGAAAGATTTCCAGGCTATTCTTGACAGACATACGTCGGAAGACAAATGCGAACCGATTCCAATCCCCTCTTCTGAAGAGGTTTACCAAGTCAGACTACGAGGGGCCGAACTTGTCGACCTTCGCCAACTACTAGCAAAACCCTATCGCGCTGTCAACCTTGCCATAACCAAGCAAGAATCAACTCAGAATGACGCGGTAGATAGACCTTTCCTGAGCGAAAAGAATTTCTCACACGGGTTTGCCAATTTTGCCTGGCCCGGCAACAAGAGCATTGTCCCAGGGCGGGTTTCTGTCTTGTTTCCTACAAGCAGAGAAGTGGAAGAGTCGGTAATGAGGTTGGGTTCAATTGCTGAGCGCTTAGGGTCTTCTAAATCAGCAGTCAGACGTCGGTATGCATCCGATTTCCAGGAAAGCTTAACGGCATTCCAACGTCTGGATGCCTCACACAGCACTTTGAAGGGCACAATGAAACTTCAAGACTCTGCGATAAAACTCAGTTCTGAGAAAGTGGAGGAAGATTTTCGGTCCATAAAGCTTGCTCTCGAAGCACCAAGTGCAGTTTGCTCGTCAAGGCGAATCGCCTGGCTCAAAGCCGGAGGGTTATGGCCAATTGTGACCAAGACCACGGTTCTTGCTTGCATTGGTTCCATAGCCTCTCAAGGGTCTCAATTCGGCAGTGGTATGCGAAAGGCCATTGTAGAGATGGGTGTTGACATTACCAGATATCAAAGGCAAGTTCGACTTCACGATCTCGCGCTAAAGAACGTGTCGGGCAGATACCATGAAGAAGAGTCTAATGAAGGCCACTCGAATTGGAGCCCGGACGACTATCCAGACTGGCTTCTCCTCGAGATTGAGTCCAACATGATGATTCGTCCCGTTCAGATCGATGTTGCCTTGGCCACGATTTCGCCCGAATCTGGGTCCAATTCTGTGCTTCAGATGAACATGGGGCAAGGCAAGTCATTGGTTTAGGGGAGCACTTTTTCAATTGAGCGGAGTACTGACCTCTTGATTCAGGTAAAACGTCTTGTATCATTCCCATGGCAGCGGCAGCGCTCGCTAACAAGAAGCAACTTGTACGAGTCATCGTGCCGAAAGCCCTGCTTCAACAAACGGCTCAGTTACTACAAGCCAGACTTGGTGGCATCCTAGGACGTGGCATTCGCCATGTGCCTTTCTCACGCCGAACTCCCACAACCGAGAAGAACATCCGGGCCTTCCACTCTATTCACCGGGATATGCTCAAATCTGCGGGTGTAATGATCTGTCAGCCCGAGCATCATATGTCGTTCATGCTCAGTGGCAGACAGCGACTTTTGGATGAGCAACCTGCGCAAGCAGGGCCAATGATCAAAGTACAGGATTGGCTTACCAGAGTTTCGCGTGACATCTTGGACGAGTCTGACTATACCCTGGCAGTGAGAACCCAACTCATTTACCCGTCTGGTTCTCAAACAACGGTCAATGGTCATCCGCACCGATGGCTTGTCGCTGAAGCCGTGCTGAGACTAGTTGATAGCCATACGTACGACTTGCCTATGGTTTTCCCACACTCGATCAGTGTAATTCGGCGTGAGGGTGGTGGCTTTCCTTTTGTCTTCTTTCTCCGACAGGATGTCGAGGATGAGTTAGTCCGAAGGCTTACGGCAGACATATGTCAAGGCGCCGGCGGGATCTTGCCATTAGCTGAGCAAGCAATGGCACTCAAAGACAGAGTCGCTGTCAAAGACTTCATTTCTTCACCTAGGCCTCGGCCCGCGAGTATTGACCGTATTCGAACTTTGTCGCCAGACAAGCCAAGCCTAAGGCAGACAATCTACCTTCTTCGAGGCCTTCTAGTTAACCGTATCCTGATGATGACCCTGAAAAAGCGATGGAACGTTGAATACGGTCTCCATCCTCAGCGTGATCCCATTGCAGTCCCTTTCCACGCCAAAGGTGTGCCAAGTGATCAATCGGAGTGGGGACATCCTGATGTCGCCATATTATTTACCTGTCTGGCCTTCTATTACGACGGTGTAAGCCTGGCTCAGCTCCGACAGTGCCTCGAACACATCCTCAAGTCTGACGATCCTTCGACTGAATACGATACTTGGACCAAGAGCACAGACAATTTCCCGTCCTCGCTCAAGGCCTGGAACTCAATCAATGTTGATGACGAAATACAACTGGGAGAGATCTGGAAAGTCGTTCGATACAATGAGGTTGTCATTGATTACTTCTTGAACAATTTTGTATTCCCCCGGCATGCAAAACAGTTTGAGGTGAAGCTGCAGTCTAATGGTTGGGATATTCCCTTATCACCTCTTGACAATGAATCAGAAAACGACAAGAGCTCCAGGGAGAAAGCTCTCAGCACAGGTTTCAGTGGTACTAATGACAACAGGACAATGTTGCCTTTGAACATTGAACAACGAGACCTACTTAGCCTCCACCACACCAGTGCAGAGGTTCTAACCTACCTCCTTCACCCGCGAAACCGTCGTTGCATTCTGCCTCGAGATGTGCGGCCATCGGAGTTGGGGAGAGCTACTGAGATTGACCTCCTCCGCTGTCTCAAAGAGAAACATATCCGTGTTTTGATTGATGCAGGTGCTCAGATTCTGGAAATGAACAACTTCACCCTGGTTGAGCAGTGGTTAAAGATCGAGACAGGTGTTCTCGCGGCCTTGTACTTTGATGAGGATAACAAACCGTGGATTCTGACGAGAGAAGGAAGAAAGACTCCTCTCCTTGCATCTCCATTTTCTGATGATCTGAGCAACTGCTTAGTATATCTGGACGAGGTAAGATATACACCTTCATTGGTTAATACTACCGAACGAAACTCACACTTATGTAGGCACACACTCGAGGGACTGATCTCAGATTACCTCCTACCGCCCGAGGCGCACTTACACTCCGACTAGGTCAGACAAAGGACCACACTGTTCAGGGCAAGATATTGCAATTCCAGGCACAGACCGGGGAATCAAATGCTAATCAGTCTATAGCCGCCATGCGTTTGCGTCAACTAGGAACAACGCAGGCTGTTTCCTTCTTTATACCCCCCGAGGTTCACCAGAGCATCGCAGATCTTCAATACAAGACAATGCATGAGCCAATTGACTCAGCTGATGTGTAAGGTCTCTCTGCTACAAGCTTCCGGCGCAGGCTAATATTCCAAATAGTATCCAATGGTTGCTGGACAATACCTGTGACCAAATCGAACAGCTGCAGCCATTATATTACTCTCAGGGCATGGATTACTGCCGAAGAATGCAGGCTGCATTAGATCATCCCAAGTTCCTGATCGAAAAAACGCAGCGAAAAGCCTACGTCGAGGCCATAAAACAGGACGAACAGCAGAGCTTGCAAAGCCTCTACGAACCGAAGGTGAAGAGTCGTGCCACAGGCATGCAGACTTCCAACAACAAGGTTCTGAAAGGGTTCATACAAGACCTCAACGCCAGAAGGAAGACTTTCCAGGATACGGGCAAAGCGGTTCATGCTTCCGCCCTACAGGAAGTCGAACAAGAGAGAGAGGTGGCTTTCGAAGTCGAGTCTGTACGACAGGTCAAGAAACCTCAGCATTACGCAGCATACTCGTTCCCAGGTCTCAATGCTAGCCTCGAAAGCTTTATCAGAACTGGACGGCTGCCAGCGGATACTAACTACTTCAACCACATTTTTCATGCTCTTGCCAGAACTGGAATCGGGCGCAAGTTCAAGGTACACTCCAAGGCCACAAATTCGAAGCTTCTTGAGACGGTCGAGTTTGGTCGAACCATCAAGCCTAAAGGAGACGTCTCTAATGATAACTTTATGGTATGTATTTATCTCTTCCTTTCATTCACTTGTACTGAAGAAACTATAGCGCCCCGTCAACTGGGTTCTCTGGAGCCCTGCCGCCGAAATCGCTGTCCTTATCAACCCTGAAGAAGCCGAAGCTCTGATTCCAATCATGCGAGATCCCAATGCACAAGTACCGACACACCTTCTCATATACGCTGCACCAATCACAAGAAAGATGCTTCAGTTCAACGACTTGACATTTCACAGCATCCCACCGCTGCCTTCCGAATGGAAAGCGCCGAGTTGGCTGCAGGTCGAACTGGGCATCTACGGCGGACGTTTGTACTTTGATTGGGATGAGTATGGTGATATTTGCGCGCTGCTTGGAATCCAAGAGGGACTTGTCGAGGCTGAACAAGTTAATCTGGAAGCGTCGTTGGACGGAGCGGCCGATGAAGAGCCAGTCCAAGATGAACTTGAAATCGAACTGCACAAGAAGTCGCAAGCCGAGCGCAAGCTTGCTCAGAACCCTTTGACATTCTTGCAAGAATGGCTCGCAATTCGTCGTCGGGGACAAGACTTTGCGCATAGCCCCATGGGCTTTGTCAGTCAAGGCAAGCGCCTACAAGAAGATCACATCTTCTTCAAACAAGCGGAGCATGTCGCCGTGGATGATACGGTCGCGGTTTTGGCCCCGTTAACTCATAGAAACACTACTGACACAAACGAGAACCGTGATGGTGGGTACTATGGTGTTGACGATATGGGTGCGAATGAAGCTGGTGATAGCGACTCTAGCGACGATGACATCGAATACGCCGATTCTGAGTACGCCAGCAGCGCGGCATCAGACAACTGATGCGCAGTTGTTCTACAGAAAAGATTTTGTCTCAAGGGATGTTTGATCAATCTTGATTAAATCGGCTGGAATTTGTTTCGTTTTGCTTTAGAGTCTGGGATTTTGTACGTTGTTCGAGCGGTGTGACTGAGCCACTATTGGGCCTATCAAAAAGAGCAGATACCTCTTTATGGTCTGTAAATCCTGATGTAAGAGATGTGTATGATGGAAAATGCTTCTAATCTCTTGATGAATTATGTGGATGCTATCGTGCACTCGACACTATCATTGACCGACGACTAAATGTTGGTGGCATTGACACCGGTTCCAGGGACGGTCAGGATGTTCAAACTCATGACTGCTATCTCGGCGACACAGATGAGTTTTTGAGTACTCTTAAATCGACTTGGTCTTTTGATAAGGCTGACGAGGCGATTGAGTTTATTGGTGAGAGGAAGCACAGGAAGCATAGGAACCAGAAGAAGCATAAGAACCAGAAGAGCCAGAAGAAACAAAGAAAAGAACCCCTAAAACACATACGCATGTTTTCCAGGAAGTTTATAATGACACAATCTGCCTATTCATATATATACCTCCAGTTTCTTATCAGAAATACAAACTCCCTATGGCTTCCTGTCTACCAGTCAATCCCTTCTCCATTCCAGGAGTACCTAGCCACCTTTCAAATCTTAGCCATCCACCCCGCCCCAGTCCTACGCATCCTCTTCATCTTCGCAGCGATCAAAAAAGCAGCTCCCAGCGCCAAAATCGTCCCAGCAAACGCCTGTGCACCCTTATAACCCCCCTCACGATCAATAATCGCACCTGCAATCGGCGGCCCCGTCAATGTTGCGAAACTAGCAATCGTAAACGCCATTCCCATGCGCACGCCAATCTTGCTCAGATCCTCGGTTAGCACCGACACGCCCGTCGGGAAAAGGCTCTGGATGGCAGCTGCGAAAATCCCGTACAGGACGGACCATGTGTACAAACCTGGCTTCGTAGAAACGGCCATCCAGAAGTATAGCAGCACGGAAGCGACCATGGCGTGCGGTGCAAAGACGTTGATGGCGCCGATGTGATCAACAAGCCAGTTGGCTAACACACGACCTACGACGCCGACGCCGTTGAGAATCATGAGAAGGTCCAAAGACTCTGTGAAGCTGAATGGCGGATCGAGAGCGGTGCGAGAATATACTGCGATGAAATAGTAAGCAAGATAAATACCCATACAGGTAAAGAACGAAGCGACAACGTACAAGGTATACTCGATATCCTTGAACGCCAAAGACTCAACCAGCGGACCAGATCCTCGCGGCTTGATTCTCGGCTTGGCCAGAACAAGGGCAATCATCAACGTGACCAGCTGCACGAAGCCTGTGATCCTCAACGTCCACCCGAAGCCAACCCTCGGAAGAAGCTGTCGCACCAGGCTCGGAAACAACATGCCTCCCGTCGCGCTGCCAGTCGCTGCAATACCCATAGCCAAAGCACGCCGCTTCGCAAAGTAGGTCGACAGCACCGCCAGCGCAGGACAAAAGACGCAGCCGTGTCCCAGCCCGATGACGACGCCCTGCGCCGTGAAAAGGTGCCAGTAGCTGGTGCAGACAGAAGTAACCATGAGCCCTACAACTTGTAAGACGATGCCCGCCAGAAAGACCCAGCGGAAGAAGCCTGCGTCGACGAGACGACCGGTCAGAGTGCCGACGAAGAAGAGGAGAAAAACACTTACAGAGCCGATCCACGAGATTTTGCTTACCGGGAGAGAGAGGGTATAGGTGTAGTGTGCCTGAAAGATGCCAAATGAGTTAACCCATCCCCAAGTGTTCATGTAGACGAGATGGCTGGAGAGAACCACCAACCACGCCGCCCATCCACCATCAGGAGGCAGCGTGTGATTGTGGTTGTGGTTGTAGCTGTGGTGCTGATTCGGGCTCTCACCAGACGATACTTGACTTACCACACGCTCAAGAATACTCTGTCCAAACTCAGGATCCCTTTCATTGTTTGGTGGAGGAGAAATGGATTCTGCTCGTTCCAGATCTGGTTGTGATTGCTCGAGTGAAAGCTCCCATCCCTCCGCGGCCGTGGCTGGCCCAAGAGATTGTAGCTGAATGCCGTGGTCAAAATGACTCATGTCGGTGATAGTTGAGAGATTAGGAGTCGAATGTTTGTGTTAGGATTGTGCTGATGATTGACAACGTGCAAGTTGTCAACTCTGAAAATTGGTGAGATGTCTTCAGAAAGCGATACTGCGATAGGGATAGGTAGGATGATTTATATACATAAAGTTTTACACTCACCATTGTTCTCGTCTGAATTCTTCATCGGCTTTGTTCATGGCTTCCTTTATTGTGTCTGTTCGCCTACTGCTTGCCGCTCAATGACAACTCTCTGAATACCTAGGTAAGTAGTAACTCCGTGACCGAACACAGCGCACATTGAGAGACCATACTTGCAATAAACTAGATACCCAAAGTGCTCAACGCAGTCACACAACCTACACTGCCAGCCTGTCCCGTTCCACAGATATTTACCACCGAGCCCAGTACACAATGCATTTCCATCCATGAGCGAGCTCGACTCCAAAAAAGATGCCCTTTCTTCCAGCTTTATCTATTTCCATTCCCCGTGTCAACTGACTCGCGTATCTCCTGACTGGTGTAATCCCTTTTGCCCGCTTTCCAAGCCTACATAACCACCTGCCGAAACTGTTAGTCGCTGATCTATAAATGCACAGCTAGGCAAACTTACGCAGTCACTGTCCTGCTTTCCTTGAGGAATACCCATATCCTCGAATGTCGCTGGTCCTTTACCGCCCTTCGAAGGTGGCGCAGTTGCAGCACTAGGAGCCGGGCTTGGTTTGTTATCGGGCCTCTGAAACTGTGAGGGAGGTGCACTTCCAGTCCTAGGTGGTCCTGTTGGGCCCCCTTGAGGCACTCCCTGGGGACCACCGAAGGGTCCTGGAGACGGTCTGCCGCCAGGCCCAGCGCCACCAGCCACCATCGCCGCTTGAGGCTGCGCACTCGACGTACGCGGGGGTCGTACGTCAGATGGGTGAGGCGGTTGTTGTTGTTGCTGGTTCTGGGGGAGAGAGCTCAGCCGCTCAGGACGTCCACTCGCCCCAGGTACGCGAGAGAAGCGTTCGTAGTTCTGACTCTGCGGTCCTTGCAGTCCAGGGGAGTACTGGCCGCTGGTCGGAGGCTTCTGGAGACGGCCGCCTGAGCCACCGCCAGCTGAGTATTGGCCTGAGCTGCCTGGCCTTTGGCCATCATCCGGATAAGGAGAAGGTCGTCCTCCCGGCGCTTGCTGGGCACCTTCCCAGCCCGTTGATGCAGCTCTGTTGCGAGGATCGGGACGGCCGGCTCCTCCCGGTCCTCCGGGGTGAAGGTTACCCATAGACTGGGATGTTGGCATAGGCCGAGGACCGCCTGATTGGGGTTTGATGCCAAAAGCACTTGACGGACGATCTGCGGGAGGCCCCATACCTTGGTTGAGACGAGGGGATGTAGGCCCCTGTGTATCATCCTCCGGATACGGCGCAGTCGATTTAGAGCGGACGGTCAAAGGGGGTGGGCGATCATCTTCAGGGTAGGGAGCTGCTGATTGAGACCGTGGCGGGGCTTGGTTCTCATCCAACCGTACGTTAAAGGCGGGAGCTCTGTCAGCTGTGGTAGCGGGAAGAACAAAGGAGGCTCTCGAGGGGTCAGGGAAGTTGACATGCTCCGAGACGATAGTAGGTCGAATTCCCAGAGAAGGATTGGGTGACATGCCTGGAGAGTCGGACTGTGGCTTGGGGTAGCCTGGTCCATCTAACGAAGGGGAGCCAGGAGCACTTCCCTCGCTGAGTGTCGGCATCTGCTGTGCTGGTTGCTTGAACCGATCAGGGCGCTTGCCCCGCTGAGATCCATGTTGCGACTTGATGCGGGTCAAAGTTGTTGTTTCGTGGTCTGACTTGGACAATGTCTTGTCCTCATCTAGAGATTCGAGCCTACCGATAGCGTCCTGGTTGCCATGGTCGGCTGCAATTTGGTACCACTTCCGGGCTTCCGCCAAGCTCTTTTCAACGTGGATTCCTATCTCGTTGTAGTAGCCCAGGGCGAATTCTCCCGTGGGCAGCTTAGCGGCGGCAGCTTCTTGAGCATACTTGTATGCCAGTGCCTCGTTCTTCTTGAAAACGCCTTCATAGCCAAAGAGAAACCATCGACTCACGCCGAGTGCTGCCTCTGGGAGACCCTGCTTCGCTGCGAGTCCGTAGTAATGAAGAGAGTACGAGGGGTTGAAGTCGCAGCTGAACTGGCAGAGTTCGTATGCTTGTCCCATCTTGAGCTGGGCCTTGGCAAATCCCAGATAAGCTGACTTCTCGATATACATCTTGGTTGTCATCGGGTTGTTGGGTAACAGACCCTCGGGAATAGTGATGTCCGGCAGATCCCGTCCTATGAGCATACCGTACACGTAAGCGCCCTGGGGAGCATCTTCATCAGAACTATCAGCGGCGGCCTGTATCCGTTCCAAGCCAGTCGAGTAGTCCTTGGTCTCGCCATGCTGACCCAGAAGACTCATCATGCCCATTCGGTACAACGAAGCAGAGTCTTTGAGAGAAAGGCCACGATAGTAATGTTCTTTGGCCTTGGACATGTCATTGGATTGCTCGTACAGCATACCCATTCGATACTCGGATCGTCCGTGGCCAAGCTCTGCAGCGCGTTTGTAGCCAAGATAAGCCTCGCGCTTGTCGACGCGGTTACCGAACTTGCCAAATTCGAGCCATTTTGAGCGCATGTAGAGTGCTTCAGGATGCTCTTGCTGCGACAAGTAGGTGATGATATTGATAGCGTCGACTCGAAGTTCGTGTTCTATACGGGGTGTAGCAGGACGGTTCTTTTCGCCATATTCCCGAATGCTAGATTCTTGGGAAATGTCGGCCCAAGTGAGGACGTCGCGCGCCCATGTAATTTGCATCGACACATTCTGCGAATGTAGAACGTGCTTGCGGGCGTTCCAGAGAATTTCTTCCTTATCCTCGTCGGTTGGGGGAATGTTATCGCCCTTGACCTTGGGAAAGGGTGAGAATGAGGGGGCGTCGAAGTTCATGGTGCTGAGGCTCTGGGTGACCTTATCGGTAGACTGGTATGCTCGAATCTCGTCGTTTGAGTCCTGTGCTGCGGTAGCCTGGGGCCTAGGCGGGTCGGCTCCCCGAGGATTGGTGTAAGTCGAGAGCGACGGCTCGCGAGTGTGACGAGGTCCTTGTTCGTTTTTGGATCGTGGTTCAACAGAGGTAGCTTCGAGTTCCATGCGCTGGAGGTCCTCTTGCATATTTTGAGGAACCTGAGGGGTTACCCTAGATACAATAATAACAAAAAGAATCGTCAGCAAGCCCCACCTTTTCACCGTTGCAACCGCATCCGGTGCAAGCAAGCTTAAGGGATCGGGTAGGGTAAAGGGGTATGGGGATCTGGGAAATAGAAACTGGAGACTGGGCCGAAAACGGGGTTAAGGGGACAGCCAAGAGACATACCTTTGGGGGGAGGGAGCAACGACCTCTGGCATATAATAGTCATCGAAACCACCAGGAACAAAGGTCGCGCCTAACTGTGGGGGAGCCATCTCGGTTCGCTGTCCGTCTATCGCGAGAAGGAAGTAAGATGTCAGCAAGAGGGTCGGGGCATAAGACGAATAAAGAAGGGGCCCTGGTTCTCGTTCCTTGGAGACGAGTGTAAGAGCTGACGGGGCGCGGTCCCCGATGACTGCAGAAGCGGCGGCGTAACCCCTCTTTGCCTCGACCCAGCAAACAGCAGGTTGATTAGACTGCGCGTGCGCTGAGTACTTGCTTGGTTGATTTGCTTGCTTGCTTGATTGATTGATTGATTGGTGGCAATGGCTCCAATTTACAGGCTGCAGAGCTAAATTTGTAGGGATAGTTGGCCCAAGATTTCGATGTCGAGGACGAAGTAAAACGCGCTGTTCCAGAGCCCAACGACGAGGGATCCAAAAGTACCGTAATGAAATGCAGCGGGGATACGGATACAGAGCCCAATCATCCTCGTCCAGGGGCTAGAGATCAAGCGCAAGGGTCCTGCAGGGAATATCGAGCGGCAGTTTGCGGGGCCAGTTTGGCGGCGTCAAACACGAGCTGAGGTGTTCTTGGAAACGCAAGGACCTGACGCCTGCGCAATAGGGTGCGGCCCCAAGTGCCTGGCGGGGCAGTGCAGCTCAGTGGGTGTCAGGCGTAAACAGCTCTCCTGCTGAATTGATGATTGCCGGAGCTCTGAAAAGCGTGAGTGACAAATGGTACAACAGACAGAGGAGATGTTGTTGTGGCCATTCTCGGGGCTATATCCTAGCCGTCGCCTTTCCAAGTAACGTGCGAATATTCTGCGCTTTGAATATTTTGAGATAGCGACAAGATCGAGTTCCAAAGCCGGCCACCAATCAGTTATCAAGCAAGCAAATCAGCATGGCAAAGGAGCATTGCGAAAAAGTATCGACGCCGCTTCTGGATATCAGCTCTAACGAGGGCGCGGGAGAGAGGATCAGGAGGCGATAGATTGCTTACATGAAGAATCCTCAGCAGCGGCTGAGCTATCAGTAGCCTTCTTGCCAAGCTGCGCGTATTGCTGATAGCTTGCCATTGCGGCTGAGGTTGAGGCCAACAAGATATAACCGATATGTTGTAGCTGAGAGGGCAAATTCGACAGGAAAAGAAGTCGAGGTCCAAATCTATGAGGCGACAGGCAGCTAAGGGTCTGACCTCTTGGTTATGTACCTATCTGATGGACCTGATCAATTGTAGGGAGCTCCAGGCTGTGACGCCAGAATTGCTAGCCAGCGTCTGGAACCCTGTGGGCAACCCTCAGGTTCCAAGGTAGGGATGGGAAATGGCGGGCGCGGCAGCTGTTGAAGAGCGGGGCGTCCCCGAAGTTGAGCAACAGACGACGTGGGGAGAATGGATGGAGGGCTGGTGCACACTGCAATAACGTCTGCGGCTGCGTTTGTGACTGCGGCTGCGTTGCAAAAGGGTGAGTGGTAGCTGTTGCAACTCAAGATTCGCAACAAGGATATTTGTCCCGTTTGTCAACGGCGGCGCGTCTCGATTCCAGCTGTAGATTTAGCGGCGGCTATAGTTATGCACGAAGTCCTTGGGCATTCAAGGGAGATAGACCGGCGAGCAGAGAGGAAAAATAGAGTTTCAGCTTAAAGTATGGAATGGATACGATGACAGAAAAGAGTTTGGTGAACGGAGCAGAAAGGAGCACCTATGATCTAAGACACCTAGGAAAGTCTTGGACGTCAGATACCTCTTGCACGAGATTGGAGCTTTTGGGAGGTGCCACAGAGCGAGCGGCAACTCCCTTTCCTATCAATACTGACAGAACAGATACCTATGTTCCAGACCTTCCACCAACCACGTCTATCAAGCAAAGTGCACAAGCAAGGCACAACGTCCATACTAAGTTAAGTCACAACGGTTAACGCAAGCACGGGACCCTGCAGCTAGAGACGATCAATTCTGCATCTAGCCTCTACAATTTTGCCTTGCTCTCGAATTCAAGGTTCTGGGAGGGGTAGCAGGTGAGAGGCTGGGCCATGATAGCTTGTAGGTTATGGCACCCCGTATTTAGATATGAACACAAAACCTCGAAACCTTTATTTCTCTTCCAGCAGTCCGGCTACCCCGTGCAGACAAAAGTTGTTCTGCCGTGCCAGGCAAACCTAGTCGTCAAAATGAAACATTGTAAAAATTATTATGGGTAAAGATGATGTGTTTGCTCAGCCACAACCCATGCTGCTATTTTCAGCTTCGTTTATCTAGGATGTTCAATCTCCATTTGAAACAAGAAAATATGGGACATCGTGGCTAGGGAGTAGACTGGGTTGTTCGTTGCATGGTATTGTAGTCCAGCCATGCGGTGCTTACATCAACCGCACGTGAGTATATCTACTAACAAGTTTATTCCAAAGACACAAGCACAACGCCTTACAAAACCTGTTGTATTTCTCAAAGCCACGTGAAATGCTTTGACAGACACAAGTAAGACAACTCATTGTGGCTTATGAGTACAGAGGCTGTGCGCGTACAAGCTAAGTTTGTAAAATCTGCCTACGTGCCTACGCATCTGCCGCTATTGTTCTTCTGTATAGTTCTTACAGGGCTGAGAGCCCACTTCTACATCTATACCAAGGCTGAATTATTAGCCTTGAGACTACAAAGGGCTTCTACTATCCATCGATAGTAACTAACTGCCTAATCTATGGATATAAGCTAAAATACAGCTGAAACCAGTACCGATATTAAATTAGAACTAACCAATTTCGAACTTGAACTTGAATTATTCACGATCTAGAAACAAGCAACCCGTAAAGATGGGTTGTCTAACTGACTTTTATGTAACGTTATATCCAACCTTCGTCCACCATTTCTCAAGCCTTTCTGAATTTTCCAGTCTCCAAAATAAATGGGATGGAAGTTGGGGTTTTCCCGGACTATCCTTTATCCGAGAACCCCCTGTAGACAAAGCGACCTCGCAGCCAACCACAGGCATGTGCCGTGGCCTCGCGTCACTGGATGCAGCCTGGTGAAGCTCGAATGGATATCATCATCAACACCAGTCAGCAACAACAAAGACACCACAGCATTGAGCGTTTCACCGCAACAGCAACTCTCCCGATAACCTTCATCTAATCACTAGTAATTCCGACATACTAAGAAGTTACATACATAACCCGTCGCCCACCATGGCCGACCGCAATCTCGCCCAGATCATCACCCAACTCAAGAACTCCCCCTCCATGAGCTACCCTGATGCCAACGCCCTCCTCTCAAAGGCCAAGCTCGCTCTCCTTCAGCTTAACGCCTTGACACCCTCTCCCTCGACCCCGACGCACCTCCTGCCCCTCGCCCGTGAGACCTACGAGCAGGGCGCCCTCTTCGCCATCCGCGCCCGCAACCCTGAAGCCTTTACTCGCTACGTCCAGCAGCTCCAGCCCTTCTACGAGCTGCCCGCCTCCATCCTCGCTCCCAACCTGCCCGAGCGCAATAAGGTCACCGGTTTGAGCTTGCTACTGCTGTTGACGCAGGGTCGCTACGCCGAGTTCCATACTGAGCTTGAGAGCTTAGAGAACCGTGAGGGTGGTGGCGGTGATGTTGAGAGTGATCGATACCTGGGCTATCCTATTCGTCTTGAGAGATGGTTGATGGAGGGATCTTATGACCGAGTGTGGAAGGCCATGAAGAGCAGCGAGGTACCCTGCGACGAGTATAGCGTTTTCTCAGAGGTACGCTCTTATCTTGCCAACTTCCTCTTCAGAAACTACCAATATTGACTTAATTGCAGATCCTTAAGAACCAAATCCGCTCAGAGATCGCTTCCAGCAGTGAGCGTGCATACCCTAGCCTTCCTATCAGCTCCACAAAGTCTCTTCTCTTCCTTGACTCTGAAGGCGACGTCATCTCTTTTGCTCACCACCGTGGCTGGGTGGTTAGCGATGGCAACATCTACTTCCCCGATGCTGCCGAAGGCGAGGATGGCGACCAGAACAAAGAGATGAGCCAGATGGTGATAGAGAACGCTCTGGGCTACGCTCGTGAGCTCGAGACGATTGTGTAATGGGGGTGCGCCTCACCAGGAGCCTGGAGAAGAAAGGGACAAGAAGACCAACATAGACAGGTAGAGAGGGAAGAAATGATTGTTATACGACTAATTCAACTCGAGCCCGCCTATGGCGACCTCTTAAACATCCGTCGAACACAGCTTTTTGAACGTGATTCCGTGATCTTGTGCGTCTCGCATATAATCAGGCTAAGTTGCAACTACAAAGACATGACTCCCTTGCCATCGTTCTATCAACCAGTCGTCCAAGTCCGACTTTTTTGAAGCCCCAGACCTTCCACCTCGTCCACCTGGCTCTTTTCGTGCATCGTTGACTCGAAACTCCTTACCCCAACTTTGCGCTTCCGTCATTAAATCTTCTTTCACTACTTTGTGTTCTGTCGGCTTAGGCGAACAGCTTCAATCCACTTCCGTGCTTGCCGATCTCGCACACTTCGCACACTCGGCACACCATGCCCTTGTACTTAGTGTGGTACTTCGAACCATCAAAGGCGCACTCCTCATACGCAGTACCGCTGTAGATTGGTGTGTGGCTAGCCGCACATATATCAAACTCGGCGAACTGGTCAAACTCAATCTCGACAGCATCGTTGGGGTTGCGCTCGCATTGAGACTTGGTCTTCTTAGCCTGTGGTAAATGGGTTAGCAGTCGGAACAAGGGAGTTCTCAAGATCAACATCACTTACGTTATCTACAATCTTGGTGGCTCCACCGTTAGCGATAATGCGGTTGGCAAAGCTGAGAGCCGAGTTGTAGTTCTTGTTGCGTATGGCGAGTTGCATAGCGCTCAGCAACGCAAGTTGTCGGTGAGGCACCTCAATCTTAGGAATAGTAAAGTAGGCCGACAGCTCCAAACTCCGTTGAAGCTTCTCGGGGTCCTTAGCCACGACCTCAGGGGAGCCTAGTTGTCTTCTTGAAAGCTCAATGCTCATAGCGACGGTATACTCGCTAGCCGAGGTGATGAGCTTCTTCGCCTCAGCGACCTCATCCTCGCTCGACACAGCGTTGACGAGGATAGAGTGAAGGATGCCCTTGAAAATGCCAAGACCAGCCTCGAGCTTGTTTGCCTTCATTGAGTCATAACCGGCCTGCAGATCATTAGAAGCAAGGTGCTCCAGGTCCCTGGGGATGATAGGCAGGACCTTCCTAGGATCAGTTTCATCCAGAGTTCTGCGGACATAGTTCACCAGAGGTGGCAGGCCCTCAGAAGCGGGGAGGAATGTCCTAGAGGCCGAATACACCTCGAGGAATCGTGGCTTGAGCGGCGCAAAGTCGACGGCACCAACCTGTCGGTTGAGAAGTTGCATAGCGGTCTCAAAAGAACCACCAGCGATGTGATCAACTGCCAAGGGCGAGTTTCGCGCCCAAAGGTCAGCCTCGCTGCTAGCGGCACCGCCCGCATCGACACTTTCAACGTTGACAAAGTCACTGTCAACCTCGGGTACATCATCATCTCCCATATCCCAGCCAGCAGCATCTTCATCCTCGTCGTCAATCAAGGCACCGTTACGCTTGGCAGCCGAGTCGACCTCCATCGCATCATCGAAGCCTGTGTTGGTGGCAGCCGGCTCATCCTCCAGGGACAGGCCTTCGACCTGGCCGAGCAGGGCCTTCTCAAAGAAGGATTGTGAGGTAGCCTTGGTAGGCCATGAAGCCCTGAAAGTCGGTACAACGGGCTGGGCAGCGGACAAGGGGGCACCCAAAGTTGGCAGGGTAAGGTCATCCTCAGTCAAGCCAGTGGCCTCCAAGATAGCTTGACACTCCTCCTCAAGACCATGGGACTTGGCGGTCATATAGGCGAGGGGGTCTAAAGCTATGTTAGTTGGTCGCACGTCAGGAATGATGTTATAGGACACTTACAAAGATCGATCTCCTTGAACATCTGGATACGGTCCCCAACGTCTCCGAGATAAACAGCATTCTGGAACCGTGATGTAAAGTCACCACGGTGCTCAGCAATCTTGGCCATACGAGCAAGCTTTGAGTGATCACCAGTGGCAAGATATAGGAAAGACAACTTGTCGAACTGCTTTAGCTTTTGGTAACACATCTCGACAACCTGGTGGTTGCCATGTGCCAAAGCTTCAGTGCTCAGGCGAGTCCAGAATTTGGGCTTGTCAAGTTCTTTAGCCATCTCAACAGCGACATCAAGGTTGCCACACTCCACAGCAAGATCAAATCGCGTAGTCGGGTCCTGAACGAATTGCAGAGCAATTTCGGGGTAGCCCTTCTTCTGAAGATACGAGATGATGGATTGACCGACGAGGCTGGAATTTCGGATGATGTGAAGCATCTCCTCGTAATTGCGCTTGACAAGAGCCAGCTTGAATCGGTACTCCGTAGGATCAATCTGCAGGATGCGAGGCTTGGCAGCTCTGTCTAGGCAGTAGACATTGCGACCTTTGACCTTGACCAAGTAAACGGTTTGGTCGAGGGTTCGAACGATACCATTGTCACCGTTAAGCAGAGTGTACTTGACGTGGTTAAGAGTGGAGTAGAGAAGAACGCCAGCATCGTCCCATGTAGCGCTCTTGATACGAATCGTTTCATGTAGAGAGCTGACCTGCTCAAGGGTCTTTGACACAATGGTGACATTATGTTTGCTAAGAAGAGCGGCGTATAATCCATCATTGGACCAGACAACATACTTAACACCCGCGACAGCAAGCTCGGCTGTGCTCTTCTTCTGCTGAATGTCGTAAAGATAAACGGCAGTTGGGGCGATGATCATAAGGTTACCGGTACCTCCAAAATAGATGTCAGTGGTTCCAACCGGAGGCTTGAAGGATCTCGTCGTGTTATTAGACAAATCCTTAATGTCGATAGTTTGGTTCGCGGAGTTGAGAACGGCAAATCGGTTACGGGCGACAAAGATGGCAGAGCTTCCAGCACCACGCTTAGATTCAGAAGGCTCGATAGCACCGGAGTCGTCTTTGGGAAGATTAACCAATTCATAAGATCCTCCATCAGCGGGAGAGGTGACCAAGATCGATCGTTCCGCGGGATTGAAGGACAAAGTTCGGGGCGCAACCCAAGCACTGCCAAGTTTCTTGAGCGATAGAAGTGTTGGGCTCTCGATGTTCTTTTGGAAGTCATACGACCTGACATGCTTCTCCTTAGTAACATAGAAGAGGAGATTCTGGTGGACAGCGGAAGCAGGACGTTCTCGTTCCAACTTGAAGACCATAACACCATTGTCGTGACCAGCAGCAAAGAGATTAATCTCAGGGTGCGCAGCAATAACCCAGAAGCGGTCATTCTCTCGCTTGAACGACTGGACTGCAGTTCGCTTATTCAGATCCCACACGCGAATGGTCTTGTCCTCTCCGGCAGACAGGATCAGGTCTTGGTGAGGATGGAATAGACATCCCGAGGCATTCTGGAAGTGTCCTCGGCATGTATCAACTTCCCAAGCCTTAGTCTCACTCATGCGCCAAAGCTTAACTAGACGGTCATCGCCAGCGCTAACAATGAGGGGCATGGTGGGATGGAAAGCGACCCAGTTAACGCCGCGGTCGTGGCCCTCCAGTACGAACTTGACAACAGCATCGGTGTTACCAAACATGTCGGTCTGGTTCTGGTTGGCGCGCGCCATTTGATCTTCGAAGGACATCGAGGTAGGGGCAGAATGCTTCTTTCGGAGGCCGGAAATGTCCCATACGCGGACAGATTGATCGAGCGAGGCAGAGACGACGAGATCTTCCTTGGGGTGGAATTGGGCGCACATGGCGTAGTGGTTATGACCAGTCATGGTGCAAACTATAAGCAGGTCAGCATTGTAGGCGATCAACCCAAGGCAGCCATCTCGACATACTCAGCGAGCGGTTCTGCCAGTTCCATATCCGAATGGTCTGGTCATCTGAGGCTGACAGAATCCAGGGAAGCTCATGATGAAAGAAGACGGTTCGAACATAATCAAGATGCCCATTAAGGGTAAAAAGGCAACGTCTGGTTTGGTAAGACCAGACCTTGATCTTGTAGTCGTCACCGCCAGACACAAAAAGAGGTTGTGTTTTATGGAAATCAACACCTCGGACGGGCCCATCGTGCTCCTCAAAACGGTCAATCAAAGTTCCCATTCGATAATCCCAAAGCTGGATGGTAGAAGAGTGTAGCGACACGAGGATCCATGGTCTGATGGTGAGTTGTCAGCTTTGGAGCTTGCGATACGGTTCAGCGACGTCGGACAACCAACCTCTTGGGGTGAAAGGCAATGCCCTTGGCTCTCGAGGACTTGGACTCGAACTGCGCAAAGAGTATTGTCAGTAGACTTCAAGCAAGAGCCATCATGGCGTTCTCATACCTTGGTCAACATTCCCGGGGAGGACTGCATCTTGGCGGGGAGGTGAAGCCGCAGCTTCAAGCATTAAGGGGTGGAACAATACAAGGCGCCCAAGAAGCGTGTGGTGAAAGCAGCTATTCGGTCTGCTTGTGGCTGGACCGCAAGATTCGTAGGTGAGCTGACCAGCACAGCACAGACAAGGCGAGGTATACCGGATGTGAAAGGGAAAGGAAGATGTAGCTAGATGCTGGCCAACGAAGCGAACTCCTAGGCTTGGGCAAGGCAATTGAACACGATGCTCAATTGTGGGCTATCATACTGGGGGGAACGTAACAAGCCACCGCAACATTATTCCCCCGGCGGAGTGGGCAGGCGGGAAAGTGTAGAAAAATCGGGGACCTGCTCCTTGAATTGTGGCTGAAATGCAGGGGGTGCTGTTTCTGCCACGTAAAGGAAAGAAGTTGACGGGTGCTCCTGAATATCGGCGTCGCTTTAGTGCTAAACCTAATTGAGGCAGCTCTGGTCTTAGTGACGCTGTTCAGATCTGGGGCTTAGAAAGGTCATCTCTCTTTGTGATATTCAACGTTGTCAACGCGTGGCAATTGAGAGTCTATCGCATGGTAATGAGACCCTAGAAGTGTTACTCCGTTCCTTGCAAAGTCTCGAGTTGTTTATTACATCATCAACACACAATTACACTTTGTCCGCCGTTGTCGAAGCACTCGCAAGCTGTCTTTTGCCCCTCCATCGTGTGCACCAAAGCTTTAGATTTGACATAGATCACGACAAAAGACGGCTATATGTACCTACTCACATAGGAACTTACTATGCCGTGCATCTATAGATTGCCATGGCGTCTGGCGATGGTTCTGATGGCGGCTACGGCTGCATCAGCCTCACCATCCGTCAACGTAGGTATGAACGCCGCGTTTCCTCGTGGACCATACCTGCTTGAACTTCTGTAAGCTTATACTGCCACTTTCATCACACTAAAACTGCCTCTAACATGATACAGTGAAACTGCTGCTGGAGAAAATTCAACCGCCTACTTTCCGCTCCTCGACAAGATCGCCAGCGGCCACTTTGCCTCCGCTAGCTCAGACGCGGAGCTTTACGATCGATTTCTCGAGGTTCTCCAGCAGGAAAATCATATAACTACGCCTGACGCTTTGTCAACCTTCAAACTCGCCCTTTCATTGCGCACTGCAGCACCACGAATCGAAGCACACTATCAATACTATACTACAGCCGTCGATCCCGAAGTCAAGGTAGACGATAAAGATAACTGTCCAAGCTGGACTTTGGTTGATAAGAAGAAATATTGCTCGGCTACCCTTGATGCGGCGGCAGAGGGTGACTTGTCTGCTAAGTAAGTTTAATATTCGTCTGATTTGTCAATATGAGGATCCTTACATGAGATTAGGCAAGTAAATGTGTTGCCATTTGATCGGGTTTTGGGACTCGGAAAAGATGCAATTCTCTACGCAGACCCTACGTCTGCCTCTTTCGGGCCATTCCACGATGCTCTTTCAAAGGCTGCGAAACAAGGTGACCTCTCGTATCGACTACGATACCGTCGTAGCGCCTCCGCCCCCGGTACCCCTTTGTCCGTCAGCGGTTACGGTGTCAAGCTGGATCTAAAGAGAACCGATTATATCGTCATCGATGACCGTGAAGCAAGCCAGGATAGTCAGCAAAAGTCTATCGCAGCTGATGTCGACCTTGACACGAATGAGGAGGTTACTGATTTGAAGCCCCTTTCAACTTCCGAGTTGGCGCCTCTGGGCTTGAAGACAGCCTCCTTCATTTTGAAGAGCGAGAATCCTCTTGATGCTTTAGTCAAATCAACCCAAGATTTTCCTAAGTTTTCAGCATCAATCGCCATGCACGAGATCACTAAGAACTTTGCCGAAGAACAGCAGAAGAATGTCGCTGCTGGTATTCCCAGCGGTATCAACTTCCTCTGGATGAACGGCGTCCAGCTCATTGAGCGCCAAATTGAGCCCTTTACACTTATTGAGATGATTCGACGTGAGCGCAAGCTCATAAATGGCGTCCGTGAACTCGGTTTCGATGGTCAACAAGCGGTCTCACTACTTGGCCACACGCAAATTGCCAGCTCTAAAGCCGATGACGAGGCCCCCAGATTTGACTGGACAGATCGGTTAGAGGATGGCAAAGCTCTTATGTGGTTGAACGATCTTGAGAAGGATGCTCGCTACCAAAAATTTCCCAGCGATCCGACGGCTGTAAGAATGGAAGTCACTAATTAAATTATTGTTGCTAATTGTCTTATAGCTCCTGCAACGTTCTTATCCTGGCCAGCTCCCGCAGGTTGCTCTCAACCTCTTCCATATAGTTGCACCGGTTGACTTTACCAACCTTGAAGACGGCAGGGTATTTGGCCAGTTGGCCCAGTTCATGCAACGCGGTCTCACCTTACGCTTTGGCATAATTCCGCTAGCATCTACTCCAGCAGCAGCAGCTCAAGCCAAGGTGGTCTATCATTTAATGGAAACGTATGGGTTTGGATCCCTCATTACTTACCTACAAGAAAGTGAGGAGGGCCCAGAAGGCGCGGCGAACAAGAAGGCATTTGCCAGAGCTGTGGAAGGACAAGAGCTACTACCTGGAGCTTCCAAGATGACTCTTAGTGAGGTTCTTGAAGCTGGTGTCTATGCGCAGAAGGTCAAGGCGGGTCAAGCTTGGGCTAGCCGACTCAACGCAGACACTGCTGTACGATCTATCTTCGTCAATGGCCTGGCCATTCCACGCGAAAAGAACTGGGTGCAAACGATGGGCCAACGATTGACTGAGGATCAACAAACTATTCAAAAGGCTGTATACTTTGGAGAAATTGATGAAGAAACACCTATTTCAGGCCTATTTCTTAAGGATGCCCTCTCCAAGAGGAACACATTCGTCTTTCCCGATGACGACAAAGCCCTCCGCATTCTCGATGTCAACAAGCTTTATAAAGACCACGCAGGCGTATTCGGCAAAATCGCTGTCCTTGACTCCAACTCTGAAAGTACTAAAGAAAGCTGGGCCATGCTAACCGTGATTGCGGATCTCAACACGAGTGACGGGCAGGATCTTCTTATTACTGCTCTTGATTTCAAGCGCATTAATCCAGGCATTCGGTTTGACCTTATCCATAATCCTGAATCTCCAACAGGTGCCCATGCCATCAATGGTGCGTTCAAACTCAGCGAGGGTAAACTTGCCGAGATCAAGACCAAGGACGAATTGAAGACCATCCTTGAGGCATCATGGACTTCTGAAGACGACGGTTTCGGTACTGCGCTGGCCAACTTCCTATCTACTTCAAAGATTTTGCCGGGAACAAAAGGACTGCTTCTCAACGGTCGAGTCATTGGTCCTCTGCCATCCGAAGTCTCCTTCAAGGAGGACGACTTGCAGCAGCTCTTAGAATTTGAGCAGCGCAATAGAATCCTTCCCGTCTATGCTGCGATTCACGACCTCGGTTTCACCGAAAAGCTTTCCGACCCCATTGCTGCTGCAAAGCTCACCTCCATCACTGCACTTTCTACCATTTCTGACCTCCCTGAAGGGATCTTTGAGTCAGCTCCGTCGATTCGAAGCACACTTTACCGCACTTGGAACTCAACATATAGTGCTATTGAGGTTGGAACCCCAGAAACCGCAAGCATTCATATCGCTGGTCTATTGAATCCTACCAGTGAACAGGGCCAAAGATGGGCACCAATCCTCAAAGTCTTGTCGGAGCTCGATGGCGTGTACTTGAAGCTTTTCATAAATCCGAAAGAGTTGGTAGGAGAACTCCCAATCAAACGATTCTTCCGCTATGTGCTTGACTCGAAGCCGTCGTTTGATAAGACTGGGCACGTCCAGAGCCCCAAGGCTGTCTTCAAAGGCCTCCCCTCAGAAGCTCTATTAACAGCAGGCATGGATGTCCCCCCAGCTTGGCTGGTAGCTGCTAAGGACTCTGTCCAAGATCTGGACAATATCAAACTCAGCTCTGTCAAGACAGACATTGATGTAACCTATGAGCTAGAGAACATTCTTATTGAAGGTCACTCTAGAGACGGCAAGCGAGGAGCACCGAGGGGTGCACAATTGGCCCTGGCAACCGAAAAGGATCCTCTTGTGACAGATACCATTGTCATGGCCAACCTGGGTTACTTCCAGTTCAAGGCCAACCCTGGTTTTTACAACATACGACTCAAGGAGGGCCGCAGCTCCAAGATATTTGATATCGAGAGTGTCGGCGCTCAAGGTTATGCTGCTGTTCCTGGAGATGCGGGTACTGACGTTGCGCTTATGGACTTCAAAGGAACAACACTATATCCACGCCTTAACCGGAAATCGGGTATGGAAGAAGTTGATGTTTTGGAGCTAACAGGTGGTGGTGAAGACAACGGCATCGTTGCAAAGGGCCTCAGATTCGCCGAAAGTCTTCTAGGGGGAACCAAATCGCCTAAAGAAATATCGGCTCAGGAACACGCTGAGATCAACATCTTTAGTGTCGCCAGTGGTCACTTATACGAGCGCATGCTCAACATCATGATGGTTTCGGTCATGCGAAATACAAAGCACACGGTCAAGTTCTGGTTCATCGAGCAATTTCTCTCACCCTCGTTCAAGGAATTCATCCCGCATATGGCAGCTGAATATGGATTCAAGTACGAGATGGTCACTTACAAGTGGCCTCATTGGCTTCGTCATCAAAAGGAGAAGCAGCGTGAGATTTGGGGATACAAGATTCTATTCCTGGATGTGCTATTTCCTCTTTCACTTGACAAGGTCATATTCGTCGATGCGGATCAAATTGTACGCACTGATATGATAGACCTAGTGAACCATGACCTTGAGGGTGCGCCGTACGGTTTTACACCGATGTGCGACTCGCGCACCGAGATGGAAGGCTTCAGGTTCTGGAAGCAGGGCTACTGGGCAAACTACCTTCGTGGATTGCCATATCACATCTCAGCGCTCTACGTTGTCGACCTGAACCGCTTCCGCCAACTGGCAGCGGGAGATCGGCTTCGACAACAGTACCACACACTATCAGCTGACCCCAACAGCTTGTCCAACCTGGATCAAGACCTTCCGAACAATATGCAGTTCACCATTCCCATCCACAGCCTTCCGCAGGAATGGCTCTGGTGCGAGACGTGGTGTAGCGACGAAAGTCAGGCCCAGGCACGTACCATCGACCTGTGCAATAACCCACAGACGAAGGAACCCAAGCTTGATCGTGCTAGGAGACAGGTTCCCGAATGGACAGTCTACGACAACGAGATTGCGGCGCTGGATCGACGTCGTAGGGGCGTTGAGGAGAAGAGTGGGAAGAAGGTCGAGGGTGAGACGGTGGGGAAGGGGGCACATACCAAGGACGAGCTTTGAGTTAGAGGTGATGTGCATCTTGTTGGCATATTATGAGATTTGGTATTGCACATATCTGGTAGATAGCTCTCATACTTTCAGTGCCTACTTTGTGAGAAATGCGTGCCTGCTGTCTCTTATCCGCCACACCAGCTCACGCCAGTTGGCTGTGTGGCCACAGTGTTGTCAGCATTAGCCTCATGGATCAGGTTGAAGCCACACACGTCAATTAATCATCTGGCTTTTGTAGTGGTGTACCCTTGGGTCAGGAGATGGCATGTCACATGGCACCCATGACACCTCACTGATGTAGCTGTGGAAAGAGGTTTCAATTCGTTTTGTATTATCATCATGCAATACACAATGATGATAACTTGCGTGACTAGGTGACAATCTCGAATTCGGTGGTATTTATATGCCTGTGGCACTATACCTTTCCTGTCATTGACCTCAAGACAGAAGTTGTAGTACTAGTTATACAAATTCTTGATATCTCGCACCCATGTTCAGAGGCAGTCGAAGCAAAACTCATCAAATCGTCACACAAAATAGCCCAACAACCAAGTATCGGTACCAATTCCGTATTTTAGACCAAGGTTCGCCTCGCTATTCTCATCTTTAGTACGTACATATACCCAAAAGCCCTCCCATAATACCACTCATATGCCCCACACAATGCTTGCCTTGCTGGATATGCTATTTATACAACTCCAGCATCCTCTATGTTGAGTAGAAGTAGAACCGCCAGAGCCGAGCAACCCGCTCTGTAGACATTGTCAACAAGCATAGAGTGTGTGCAAGAAGCCATGGGGCGGGACTTGTCCTAGTTGTGTTCAATCAATCCATCCATTCCATAAACGCCTCGTATATGTAGTAGGTATATTCGTGTCTATTCCCAAACCCCAAATTGCAAAGCCTGGTACACCGTAGAGAGATAACACCTTCACCTCCCAGGTAAATAAAAAGCAGACGCGGAAAGCTCAGTGCCGTCTGCTGAGCTCCCATGCCGATGTTTGTGTCTTGTTATGTTCATCAGCCTCATCCATAAAGTAGAGGCTGGCGTGAAGAAAGAAAAATGGCGGGTATCACAAATGCCATATAATCAAGACACCCCGCTCCGTGGCTCCTTTGCCAGATCGCGACCTTGGGGAACAAAAAGATGAACAGAGAAAAATGCATCACGCTTGACTTTCATGATTGACTCGTCTCACGCTCTTCTCGAATAGATGCCATCGATGAGGTTTGCCCAATACCCAGCATTGACGAATGACTTAGTGGTGGTAGTCCAGCTGATGACTTGACTCCTGTAGCTGAAGGGGCACCGCTGGGTGCAGAAGTTCCATTCTCGATCTTCTGTTTCGTGAGCTGAGACGGATTGATTGCGCCGTTGTCGTTGGGGGTTTGCGCATTGGGTGTGTCGGCAGATAATTCTTTGTGCAGTGGCGACGAAGGAGAGTTGGACTTCTTGCTTCGAGCATCACCGTTCACAGTATTGGCACCTCGTGAAGAATTGCGTGGAGAAACCCGGCCAGTCTGGTAAACGTGTTAGTGAGTGCCACAAAAAAACAAAAAAGGTTTGAGTGCTACCTGTTTGGCCCATCGGAGACCACAGCTGTTGCAGAGATCCCTCTGGCCACTGGGTCCTCTACGCCATTCGGGCGTATTTCTCGTATGGCAATTGGCGCAGTCTCGCACGACGTTTCCTACACCCTTTCTTCTCTTGCGTTTCTTCTTGCTCGAAAGCAGTCCTCCAAGTTCCTCAGCCAGGATGCGGTTGACCTTCTCCATCTGCCGTAGTTCGAACTGCCAGCTGGAGCATTTGGTCGTCCTCAATTCATCAAAGATGTTGTCCTCCGAAGCCAAAGCGGCATCCTGGGTACCAGGTGCCAGCGCGCCACCAGCAGGCTGTGAAAAGTAACCCGCTCCTTGGTTTTCGCCATGACTATTGGACCTGGGAGTCGCAGCAATCGACCTGGAGCCGGAGGCACTGGCAGGTGCAATGTTGCGCGATGAAGCCTTGAGTAACTTGGTCTGAGCCAGCAAGAACGATGGCTTTTGACCTTCAGAAGCATCACCTGGGTACAGAGTCGTTTGAGCCTGTAGCACCTGACCCCGGCGATTCTGAACCTCGTGCTTACACGTCACAATTTTTCCACGTCTTGCCTTTTCCATTGTACGTCCGAACTCGGGTCGTGATTCCTTTCGCATAAGATCCTGTATACTCGTTCCCACTAGGCTTTCAGGTTGGAGATCAAGAAGTGACCTGATGTTCGAGGAAACATACAAGAACAAGCCCGACGTGGAGAGCTTTGTCCATAGTTCGCTATCGCCAATTCCCCCGTTTGCTTCAAGACTACGACGGCTGAGAGCGAACACAGGTCGCTTGCGACCTACCAGAATAATACACTTTCGGCCTTTTCCTTGTTCGACAAACAGTGATCCATGGCTTTCGAACCATGTGTAGCCGCTGTGCTTTCTGCGTATGCGAAAGACTATGTTGACGGGATTTCCGGTAGTTGTATCTTTGAGCTCACGCGTAACAGGCACAATATCGGACGGGTGGCAGACTGTCGAAAGTGAGTTACCGACCAGATCCGTGGCCTCGTACTCTAGAACTTTTTTGCAGGATGGTGACAGGTAAAGGAAAAGACCTTTGAGCGAAAGGACATGGACCACGTCGTCGGTATTTTCGAGGAGCATCTTATCCCAAGATTGCTTATGCCAATCCGAAGCCAAGCCCTTTGGACTAAACTGCTGTAACAGAGTCGAAACGTCGTCTACGCCTAGCGTCTGGCCGTTCTCTGGTTCCCACTGGCTGGACTGGGGTGGTGTCCAAATGTATTGGCCAATGTCGCTATGCTTGTAGTTCACTTTAACACCGCCAAGGTCTTGATTGGAGGCGATTGCATCGGGGCATTCAACGAGATCGATCTGGAAGCCAATAAAGTATCTGATTTCATCCGTATCCCAAGGAATAGGAATCATGGTTAGGAGGTTCAAGAACGGCTTTCCGCCTTTTCGGTAATTGATAAGACTTTGCTGTACTTCCCTGCCCTCGTGAACCATCTTTTTCAAGTTGTATACGGCGCCATCATCAACAAACTCGCGCTTGGAGCCCGCTTCAACTTTGCCATCTGGAGCCTGGAGAAAACGGCAATTCTGGCCAACGATTTCGTGGCGACTATAACCGGTAAGGTTCTGAAAATTATCGGAAACGTAAATAATAGGGCAGTCGTTCATCGAGACGTCGCAGACGACGAAAGCGCAGGACATATCGACGGCGCCGAGCTGAATCTTGGGGTCCTTGCGCGTAGCAACTAACCAAAGAGCTTTGAGCATGTCAAAGCCGCTCTTTGAATATATCGTCTTTTCCTTGGCATCCCGTGGCGTATCGCTATTTGATGGCGTCGTTGCAACGGAAGTACTGGTGGGTTGGGTGACGGTGGAGGAGGACATGGTATCATGTGATTGTTGTTGTGGAGGAGAGACAACAGAGCCAGACGCGGTCGAGACTTGGCGGGAGAGTGCAGGTAGATTCTGATTATGGTCGCCAGCGCTTGTGTTATTGAAAGCCTGGTGGTTGTTCATCATGTTGTCGCCCGGTTCTTCTATGGTATCCATTGTGGTGTTGGCAGGAGCAGAAATTGTAGCCGTATTGGGAGCGTTGCTTTGCGCCATGTTCATTGGGCCAGCATCCATTGAGAGATCCATGGAAAAGTCATTGCCAACCTGAGGGCTCATTTGGTTCTGAGGAAATTGTCCCATAGCTGGAGAATAGAGATTCATGGGCGAGCCATTACCTGCCATTTGTGCCCCCACCGGTCCAACGCTCATACTGGCAAACGTATTGGGCATCATGGAGCCCATCATATCAGGAGACATGGTCGAATAATCGTTGGGATCCGCTGTCATGTAGTTGTCCATATGGTCCATGCCGAGTGAGGTGTTTATAGTGGGAAAACCACCAGACATGCCATCAGGAATGGGCTGGTTGAATTGGAAAGAATTGAGGTCCCCATTATCGGTTCCGAAAGCCATCATTTCATTGTTGCCGACGGAGGACATTCGTCTCTGCCCTTGCTGTTGTTGCAGCTGCTGTTGGGGCATCTGGAATTGGCCCATGGGGTTGTAGGCCTGGGGCATGCTCTGACGGCGATATATCTTGTCTTGGTTGTCGCGAACAATATCGTCGAGAGAATCCCCTCCCGGGAAAAGGGAAGGGTCATTCATGTTATGTTGCATATGGTTCGTGTGGTTCTGCGGAAGCTGAGGTTGTTGGAGCTGCGGGTGTAGTTGCTGCTGCTGGCGGTGCTGCTGCTGTCGAGGGGAGTAGAAGCCATCCATAGCGACAGCATCTGGCTGAATGGCCCAGCCAGGCGCTCAGAGAGTGTGAGGAGCGGGCGTTATCCAGTAACACACTCGGCCAAGCAAATGGTGTCCTGATTCGACCACCAAGAAGTCGGTAAGGCTGGTCGCCTATGGAAAGACCCTAGTCACAGCACGGCAAAACGTGGTATTCGATGGCGAACGAACCCAACGAGAATCCAAGAAAAATCTAAAGATTAAGATGAGGTTGCAGATGATATCAAGTCGAGTCGATCTGTGTCGGGTCGGGGGGTTACTTGGCGTGATCAAACGGGAGAGATTGAGCGACCGAGCGAAAGAGGGACAGGGTAAGGATAGTCGCAGATGGCAAATGCGCGGGGGTGGATATTCGTGCTCGCTTGAATTTGTATCGCTCAGAATTGAATTTTAGACTCAGAAGGCGAGGGTCGACGGCTTTGAACGAAAATCATGGATAACAGGAGACCAGGATAAATCGAAATCGATGGTCGAAGCCGGATCGCGTCGAGTCGCAAGGGGGGATCGCTATCGTTGAAGGGGAAAAAACGAGAGGGATGGAGAAGTAGAGTACGGTATGGCAGAGAGAGAATGGGAATGTGTGAGAAGTGGATGGTGTGTGGGTGGGGGAAGGAAGTACCAGGACCAGCCGGGCAGAGGCAGAGGAGAAATGGTGGATGGATGGTGTGGAAAGGCAGGCAGGCGATGTGCTGGGCTGCCACTGTGCTGGGCTGCCACTGGACTGGCTTGCTGAGTGGTGACTGCCGTTTTCTGCGGTTGGGCCCTTTCCCGGTTGACAAATGCAAAAGGCAGGCAGGCAGGCGGGCGCCTGCACTACACAGTGGTTTAACCCAACTCTTTCAAGTTAAGGCAACTGGCCTCACAGTTAAAAGATACTTCCGCTTTCGCCTGAAGTTTGGTGTCTTACAAAAGTATTCATACTTCGCTCACCTCAGCTTTTACCTTCCATGCCGAGGGTACTAGCGCATGCAAGTGGAGAAGGGGGCTTTGAGAGACGTCAGGAGTAACTCCGGGACGAGACAGGCGCAAGTGGCTTGCCAAATGGAGGGGAACTCGGAGTGGGATCCACGCTTCTCTCCGTGCAGCAGGCCACCTACCCTGAGACATGCCCATTTTGAGTATTAAATTCACGGACTGCACTGAACTAGAGATATCAAGACGAGACGATAGTTGGAACTATGATATTTAGCGTTCGTCAATACCCTGTATTGCATGTCTAGCATACTCGGCAGTTCCTTACAGATTAAGAAAAAGCAAGGTTAATTGTGAGTTGAGGGTTCAATAGTTTGATACGCCCCTGAGGTGTGGCTTTGGAGTTTATCCGCAAGTATCCAAGGTACCCGTTCCTCTCGGAATCATTAACTTTATTTCAAAGTGCCAATACCAGCCCATGTGCCATCTCAAAATGGTAGCTTCATAGATGGCGAGAGAGTTGCGGAAAGGCGGATTGTTGTCTATATTTAAACATCTGGGATACTTAGGTTGCCACCCGAGCGGAAGGTCCCGGATGAGGCCATCTTATACAACCAGATATTGTGGCTGCTCTTTCAAGGTCCAGATTCGAAGCGAAACAAGATGAGACGACCGTCCGGTAGATACCGCGTATCTACTTGTCCTCACAAGATAGTGAAGCAGCCTTATCTCTAGTAGTATCCCTGTTTAACAAGCCAACACCACTAATGTTCAACAGCTCTTAACCTTCCTGCATATCAGATAAGGCATTCATTCCATATCCCTCCCTCAGCCTCCAAGTCTGAGTCACCCAGCGACTATGTACTTGACAATGTTTCGCCTCATTCAGCCTCGATACCACAGCACGCGGGTACCCACCCTCGCACAAGACAATCGTGATGGATACCTAAGTTGAAGATATTCATAAAACTCTATCTTGCATTAAAGGCGCCATGCAGTGTCAAGTATATAGCCATCCTAAAAAAAAAGCCCTCTTCTTTTACCTCGACGCCTAGCACGGACGTGCTCTATCTTGCCCATGCCCAAAGCATGGTGGTATTTCTTGATGCTGACTTCAGAGCTGCTTGAGCTTGCGGCCTCTTACTGAACCACGGCACCCTGGCGCATCGACACCAGTGATAGCGTATCGATGCTCACCTACCATAAACGCTTTACAGCTGAGTGGGCTATTAGCCCGTGGCTGGCATTCTCGTGGCAGTTATTTGGTATCATCCGGAAACAAAATGAATATGTCCCTCCATAAATTCGCTCGCTTATCGTTCCGTCCTTGCTCTTTCAAGCTCGTGCATCATTACCCGTACAATGACTCCCCACATTGCACGAGAATCGCACAGGCTCGAAGATTGAGAACCTTACAGGCCTCCCCACCTAGTTGAAGAATCCCATAATAGTTCGTTGCGACTCGGGCGAGAACTGCTGCAGGAGCGGCGAAGGGTCTACGCCGGTTGTGGTCAGGAGTCCCTTGGTTGCCACGGCCACGCGGTTAGCGGTCTGTCCCACAAGAGTCTCTGCCTCGAGAGCTTGAGCGATGAATACAAAGACCTTTCCAGCCTGGTTTACTACAGCTGGGTGTCGCCTATAATGAAAGATAGAATGTCAGCCTGTGCACGCCTACGCTATAATAGTATGGATACTGAATATACTTACTGGTCGATCAGCTCGGCCAGGTATGCGTAAGCATAAGGTGCCGCCTCCTCGTCATTTGTTACGGGCAGAGTCTCTACCCATTGTGTAATCACGTTTTGGATGTCACCAACAGTGCTGGCGTTGTAATGAAGAATCTTGGCGAGAGCCGCGCATGCGTTCTCGGTCGCATACACATTGTCTTCGTTGCGAGCATCGTGAACTTGGGTGACCTGGAACAAGAAAGGAACCGAGCCTCCCAGGAACTGCGTCCAGGGGGCACCACCTCGATGAGCCGCTACTCCGATGCCGTAAGCCGCTGCCTGACGAATGGCCGCTGAAGGGTCTCGGCACCCATCAATGAGCGGTTGAGTGATATAGTTGGCGTATCGCGTGCTCTCTGGACCGCAGTACTCTAGCACATCATCCATGATACACAATCCCCACTGGCGCTGGGTAGGGTCGGGGGACGCAAGGAAGCCCTCATATGTTGTCATCAAACGCTCCCAAGCAGGCAGAAATGCAGCGCCGTGGTTCTTGAAAATGGCATGGAACGCCTTATTCATATCCGAAAGAAGAGTTTGGTCGTCTTCAATGGCCATAAGAGTATCCTCGGCTTCGTCCTCTACATCTTCAGGGGTGGCTCCCTCCTTGTCCTCTGCACGCTGAGCGACACGGTCCTTGTAGTCCTCGATGGCAGAGTGGACCGAATCGATGAACCGGCTCAGGTGGTCTCCAGAGAGGCAGTCCTTTCCGACAACCTCTACAGATTCGTAGAAGCATTGGTACATTTCAGCGAGTGTGTCAATAGCAGGTTCTGCGGTAAGGACCTCAAGGAGCTTATCGACGGTCGCGGTCCACAGGCCGCGGAGCTCATTGGACTGAGGGCCATAGGCCTTCTTGTAGGAGCTTAATAGCTGTGGGACAAGCTTGGCAGAGATGTATCGAACAGGGTCGTGGAAAAAGAATGCAAGGCCGGGTAGAGCGATCTTCTCCATAATCTCTGCAACATATGGTGCAAAAGAAGCCTCGAGGACCTGGGCGTAGACAACCAGAAGCTCGATCGCCATGTGCTTATCATCCATAGTGCTGGTCTTGATACCAATCATCTTACCCTTGAGAGGAACCAGTTCCCATCCTTCCTCGTTTTGCATTTGCTCGACCTGATCATCGTCATCCAGTAATTGAATATCGGCCTTGGCCACGGCAAGCTCCAGCAGCGGAGGCATGACGTTGTGGAGGAAAGGAAGGAAATCGGAGCCAAGTACACGGCACATACGGCCCCAACAGTGCATGAGATACTGCGCCTGAGGGTCGTCCGCATCAGTGATGTTGGCCTGAATGTTGGCCAGAAGGTTGACAAGGGTCATGGCATCCTGTCCCAGACGCTCCTTGCCTACAGCCAAGGCAATCAACGTAGCACACTCCATGGCCTTGGCACGCAGAAGTCGGTACTCCTTCTCGCTCTGGTTCTGGAGAACATTGACAAGAAGAGGCATGAGGGTGTCGTAGTACTTTGAAAAGGCAGCCTCAGCGGCATCGGCAATAGTCGCGATAGTAGAGAGAGCCTGTTCCTGAACGTACCGCTTCTCGTTTTGTAGAAGCTGGAAAAGGTGCGACAGCAGATCATCCAAGTATGGCTCCAGAGTGGCCTTCTCAGCCTCCTCACAAAAGTTGACAAGGGCTGCTGCCGCATGAGACTTGACACGTCCCTCAGGAGAATCGAGGACGGGGATGATGGCCTTAAGAACGCGGTCGTAGTAGTCTGTCTGCATTTTGGGGGCGAAATCGGTGCTCATCTGGCCGAGAGCGTTGCAACCAGCCCACCGTACTCGGGGATGGGGATCTCGAAGCGCGGGAACCACCAGATCAAGCACTTGGCTAAGCTCGCCAATCATGAGCTCTCGACAGCCCTCTGAAATGGCTGAAATCGCCATGAGGGCAGCGTGCCTATCCCTCCAAGCCATGGACGTCATCATACGAGGAAGCCAATTAAAGGTTGGGGCCAGGATGGTCTGGCCTCCAAGTTTGTTGGCAAGTCGGTCCATGGTTTGTTCACCAGCGACGTGATTCTGGTCACTCTCATCTTGGTCAAACTGTAGAATCGTGTTAGACGTGGAACGGAAGTGTGATGTCTCACTAAAACTTACATCGTCTGATGCCATCCATTCAGAAGCATCATCGTCATCCTCACCAAGGTCCGTCATAAGACTCAAGCATTGGGTGATCATATCGTTGGTGTACGAGGGGTCTTTTCGGCAGACAGAAGGCGCATAGTCGGCAAAGGTAGCCATGAGCTCCAGAGCGTTTTGGCGGCAGATATTGTCGAGCTCCTTATCCTGAACCACAGAGATGCTGAACTGCACTAGGTTCTGGAAAAGAGGCTTGAACATCTTGGGAGCTGACTCGGCGAGGTCGATAAGAGCAAGGAGCGCCTTGCTGAGGTCGTCGGAATCTTGAGAATCCTTAATCGGAGGGAGAATATTGAGGACATCGGGAATAAGGGCGTAGTATTTGGCTTGTCCCTTCTTGCTGATAGTTCTGAAGAAGGAAGCAAAAGCCTCCATGGCTGCAAGACGGACCTACAGGTGTGGTTAGCAGCGCAATGACATGCATGGTGGGACAAAAAATCTGCCCCGCGGAGGAGGGGTGCTGTACCATAACGGCCTCGTCCTTGAAGCCTTTTTGGAAAGCTTGAAGAACAGCTTCTTCATGTTGCTTCTCGATAATTGCAGGAGTTGTAGCAAAGACTCGGAAAGCGTTTTCTCGCTTCTCGGGCTCGGGGGCTTGGCTAAGCTGGAAAAGGGCACCCAGCAGTTCGGACCATAGATCGCCTGTTAGGACAGTGTGTTAGCAGATAAAGCATGAAACTGGCAACTTCAACATGTTGAGGTACTAACCATTCTCAGTATATTGCCTGGCAAGTTCGGCAACAGCATCGCTAATCTTGTTGCGGACAAGACGATCAGACTCAGCGGCTAGAGTTTCGAGGAGCTTCTGACGGATAACGGCGGCTTGATCCTTAGTCAAGGAGATAAAGAGGTCTAGGTTGTCGCCGGAATCAACCTTGCGAGTCTTTGAAGCAATTCGGCGGAAGATTACAGCGGCAAAAGAACGGGTCGCATTGTCGCTGGCAGCTTGGATCTGTTCAGCAAGGCCCATCAGCAGGACCTCGGGACGAGTGGCGGTCCAGTTGTTCTGCAAGTGCTCCTCGGCTTGAGATCGTATGCTGTTGTCGGGGTTCTGCAGAGCTTGCAGCAGCTGTGAAAGCTCTGCGTGAACATCCGGTGGGAGCAGAGACATTGTTGTGGAGGATTGCTGATGGTGATGCCCACCAGCAGACGTCGAAGATTGGATAACAGTCGGATGGAGCAAGAGGAGAAGGGAACGGCCACAAATAATAGCTGTTAAAATCTGGGAAAGCTACGAGCCGTTGGAGGTCGCGGGCTTTGATCGGCCGTGGGCGTCGCTTTGGGGGACGAGAATTCTGAGAACCCGAATGGTAGAAAATGTGAAAGAAAGAAGAGAGGGATGGATGGGTGGGAGAAATCAAAGTGGGGGAGGGGGAAACCCAAAGTCGAGGGTCGTGTCAAGGTATCTCACGCGCTATTAATTGCGGGCAAGGTACTTATGGTGCAACATGAGCCCAAAGAGAAAAAAAACAAAGGGTGCGCGGAGACCATGCGTCGCTAGTGAAATAATTTCTTAACAGGCTTTTTATTTTCACTATCGATAACTAACACAAGCTGTTGCTTGCACTCAATGCATGATTTTGTTGATCCTGAACTCAGGTATTTTAACATTGCTTTCTAGGTACATGGTGCATAAAGTTTATTGGAAATAAAAAACTATAAAAATGTGTTTGAAGCCAACTGGATGACGACTCTGTGACAGCGTCCGATGAACCACTGACAAAGAACAAGAGCTCTGGCAGGCAAGTAATTGATTGACCCGGCAGCACTGTTTGTTCATTTTTTGTTTGTTCTGCTGGAGCCCCACCACACCGCAAGAACTGAGTTGGCTATGAACAAGCGCATATGGATTGAGATTGTTGACACAAAACGTACGCTCTTTAACTTAATCCCCAAGGCACGCTTAGATGGCTAGGCTACCTCAGTTGTTATATATTTGTAACCACCTGCCTGTTGTAATAGATTCTAGTTACCTTTGAAAGCACCAAATGTATTTCTATCGTATTTATCCTCATCCACAGACTAGTAGATGCAAAGCATTTTGTAGTAGACCCAAATCTCCGCTGTCTACAGCCCATAGACACGATAGTCGGCTCAATGAAGACTTCAACGGTGTAACCAATTTCATCATGCAATCTCAAAGTCATTGTGAGCAACTCCAGCCTCTTATGCACAAATTGAAGCTGTTCGTTTAGACTTAAACGTCCGGACAACTCGAGTTCCGAGTCCACATTGCACCAGAATTTCAGGCAAGATATTTGTTCCACATGGCCATTTCATTTGTTATAGAATTTGTTCAAGTACCACCTTATCGTTTTGATCTTGGATGTTACCTCTAAATCCTGGAACTCGGCTACCTTGCTAACAGATTTTCATAGCTAGGGAGCACCTTGTCAACGCCCATAGTATCCTATCATCTAGTCTAGTGACGTCTTGATCAACTTCAATCGGCGAGGCTTCCATGATAAGCTTTGATGGATCGTTGCAAAGTTGCCTAAAAACAGACCTGACAGGGCCCATTCTGGAATGGATCTTCAGGTGCCTCATGGCTCGGATGTCGGTGTCAATCAATCTTGGTATTTGCAGTATTATAAGGTCAAGTCGATAAGGGAGAATAGCTATTGATACTTACAACCTTAGTCGTACGCCTCATTTTCATTATCTCTGGTATGTTAGCCAGCCTTTTTATCCTGAGAATCGAGACTTTACACCTGCCCGGGTTGTCAGTAATCGCGGGGCACTCCACCTCCCCCAAGGCTATGTCATCATAAAATCCTCCCCCGCCCACTCACCACTCAACATCACCTGGGAATTGCAACCTCATGCCCCTCAACCCGCGACTGTCGCCTGTTTCCAGACCAACCTCCGCCGCAAAAACCATTCCACTTCATCGCCAAACACCGTCCTTGGCGAATGTCCTTCTGACTCTTTGTATCCTGACTTTTAGTGTGTGACTCTGTTCAACTCTTGAACTTGGAGCATTACTCAAATCATTCAACTGTTATCCAGCCTGCGCCCTTCACTCTCGTCCCTCATTGTGCCAAACCATCATCTCATCCTTGACAGTTGTCCTGACAAAGCATTCGACATCATCCTGCCATCTACTTCTCGATTTCAATACATAGAGCGCTCTTTTCTAACATAAGCCGTGCCATACCCTCATATCCCTCCCCAATCAACTTAGCGACTTGTATTATCAGCCGGCTCATCAGCTGGTTGTGAATACACTCTCCTGCCATGGACCCCTCATCGAGCTCCGCTTCCCGTGAGCTCAAGGACACCCGCGCGGCCAGCTCTACCAGCCTCAACAGCGCTGCCTCGGGCTCTTCAGCTACTCACAAACCACCTACTCTTTCTCAACGATCTCCCTCCGTATCTATATCTGCCGGTTCTGGCTTATCCACCCATCGCCAGAGCTTCGCCGAGAACTTGCGCAATGCGCCCTCGTCTCCACGCTCTCAGCGACATCCCTCCTTCACACAAGCAGCCCTCCAAGAGCTTCTGAATCATCCGCCTGCAAACAAGCACGCCAATCCGAAATTTGCCGGTCGCGATTGGCGCGATGTAGCTGTTGGAGAGCTTGTATCTCCAGAAGACGTAAAGTGGGTGGAGTTTGACAGTAGCGTCGAAGATGCTACCAAGGTAAGTGCTTGCGCCTGTTTCCACGGCAAACTGTAACTCGTCACATTATCTTTTTAATCTGCCCTTAGAATGAGGTTGCTAATCGCAATGTGTACAGCTTCTTCTTAAGAGCCCTACCAACGTCGTTCTGGTCCGCGAGGATGCTTCCACACACACTGCCGTCTCCACGTTCGATTACACCGATCTTAACGTATACTTGCTCGTCGTCGTCGGCCTTGCCAAACCCGAAGAGGACCAAGTCGAGTTGTTCAATTCAATCCTTTCCAAGGCTCAGGAAGGCGGCCAGATTCCTCTCCGGGACGTATTTCCTCTGTTCCGCAAGGATTCGCTGATTACATTGCCTGGCGACGAAAATCTTGTTCAGGCTATCCAGATTCTTGGCAGCGGTATCCATCGCCTTTTGGTGACGGCCTCCAGCGGCGAGGTCGTCGGCATCGCAAGTCAGCTTCGAATCGTGGAGTTCTTTTGGAATGAGGGTGTTAATTTCCCTTCCATCGACCGGCTTTACCCTGTTTTACTCCGCGATCTAGGCGTCGGTGCCAAAGAGATTGTCTCTGTCAAGTGAGTCGTAGCACCATTTTGCAACGAGTTACCTACTGACTTACTACAGCTCTGATGCACCCTTGTCCGAAGCTCTCATACTCATGAACGACGAAGGTCTTACAAGCGTGGCTGTTGTCGATAATGGATTGAACGTGGTGGGTAATATCTCAACCAAGGATGTTCGCCATTTGACCAAGAGCTCAAACGCCCATCTACTCAACTCGTCGTGCATGAATTTCATTTCGGTCATTCTCAACGAGCGCGGTGTCGAACATGGACGTGATGCCTTCCCCGTATTCTATGTCAACCCTTACTCAACTCTGGCACATACTGTCGCTAAGCTTGTTGCTACTCGGTCGCACCGCATGTGGGTGGTTGAATCAGCATCGCCTTCACCTTCGGCTCCCGCCACGCCCCTGATGGGACCTCAAGCATTTACAAGTGCAGCACCTCCGCCGGCCGCAGCGCCTGCGCCTGCACACACAAATGCTGCACCATCGTCACCCGCGTTGACTGCAGCGGTGCCTGCATCGCCAGTTCCTACAGCTGCTGTACCCGCATCTGCTATGGCCGGAGCTCGTCTTTCGGGCAGACTCACTGGTGTTATCTCGTTAACTGATATTCTGAATATGTTTGCAAAGTCGACTGGCTTACACCCTGGCGATCCTAACGAACAGCGTGAACGGCGGAGACGAAGCTCGAGCAGCTCAGTACGGCCCAGCTTCGAGTCACACCGAGCAAGCATCGACTTTCGACGGTGATCGTACAGTAATTTGCAACAAGTCCTACTTACGGCGTTATTTAACCACATGAGCAGTGTCGGATGGGAACATTTCTCTATTCTTGTTCTCGTATCAAACAACAGTTAGTGCTATGCACAAAACAGAAGCAAAAGAAAAAGGCAAAGTGCCACTGCAATAAGGGCAAAAGCCTCTTTTTCGTCTGCAAATCGGATAGTGTCCCGGTATCTCGTGAAGGTGCACGTCTTAACAAAGAGCACAACCAAGATTTTATGCTTTCTTATTTTCACTTTTCTAGAGCCCTATCTTGGACCGTTGTCTGGCATGACAGCGGATTTATTCGGAGAGATGCATAAGGAGGATGGATTACATACCTATGGAATCAAGTATGGAAATGTGCGACATGAGTAGCAGGGATAGAAATTTGATAACATCACTGCTTTATCGCCAATGCATGTTGGGTTATGACTTTGTAAGATAGTGACGTTAACTCGTATTCCAATTATCCCAAGGCCCAAAGCTTGTAGCAATGGTGCTGTGATAAAATAGCTTCTCTGGAACTTCAGCCACGCGCGTTCCTCAATCGAGCTTTGAGTCTTTGGGAACGGTTTGAGGCGCACGTGAATTCGAGATGCTGGAGCGGGCAGGTTACACACGGTCTGATTGGCCGACAGCCCAACGACTTATTCGCCACGTCGGAACCCATCTACCTCAGCGCATCACCATTTGACTCATCCTTCTCATCATCTTTCATTATTTCTCAATATACAGATTCATTCTTCTCTCAATCTTTGCACGTCTCTTGTTATTCTTTTTTGTTTCGTCTCTTGCTTTTCTGTTAAACCATCATTGGATCATCAGGGCATTATTTGTTGAACCCGTGAGATTCCGGCAGCTCGATCTCCGCACTTGATCGAGTCTACCACTGATCCGGCTTCATTAAGCGGCGAAATCTGACGCACTGGATCTGAGTTGAATTGACTCTGGACTTTTCATACTATTTTACTTGACTCTTAGCTCTGTTTTCGATTGATTCTGGATCTCTTGTCTGTCTTGGACGATTCTGGACTCGGGTCAGTTGTGGCAAATTGCTCCTTCAATATCTACTTCGCCTTCCAGCAAGTTTATGCAGTTCACAACACTGCCGTCTTCGATATATTAGTCTACGAGCATTTTTCATCGTTCATCAATATCTTGAATCTATTCAGCATTAGCCTCACGTCTTGGATAGACGCCGAGCACCAGCAACTTCAGTTTCAACCACCAATACGACCCTATGTGCATATACGCTTTTGATGGTCAACATGGTATCTTCAACAACAACCATTTCAACCGACGACCCTCTTCACGAGCCACCAGGTAGCAATACACTTAAAACCACGGTCGCCCAGAATGGTTCAGTCAAGCTTGGAGACTTTACGAGATTGAACTCGCAAAGCCTGTCCGAGTGGGCTTCACCTAAGGACGTGGAAACGTCCAATTTGGCTCCCGCTCTTGGGAACTTCAAGCGGCTCTTTGAGCAGCTTCGTCTCAAAGAGACTAGGGCAACCCCCAAGCAGCACCAACCATCGGTTCCGCCCAAGGCCAAGCCGATTACGATCTTGAAACGACCTTCTGAAACGTATTCAAACACCCAGCCAGACAGTCTATCCAAGACTCTGCCTGAACCTATTTTCGACCCCATTACTGACTCTGAAACCGGGTGCGGCTCTGACACTGACGTGTTGCCCGTCACGTCCTATTCAACCGATGCTTCGACGCCACCGAGCTCAAACGAGTCTCCTCTCAAAAACTTTAACAAAACCAAACAAAATACGAACAAGCCATCCAAGGCCAAAGACAAAACTCATTCCAGAAATGGCTCAGAGCCTAACGTAGTGGTCTGGGGTGGCGTTCGGCCTGAGTTGGTCAGGCGTGTCCTCTCATATCAACATTTCAAATATGGACCTATCACCGAAATTCACGGCGATGTTAAGTCCGCAGAGGCTAAACATGAAAGCCTTATGGGCAAGCTAGTCCATGAACGCGTCGTCGACTCCATGATCTACAAGGATGTGCCCACTATTGCAGACAACGGGATTCATGTCTTTATTGACATGTCCAATATCATCATTGGATTTCAAAAGGCTCTAAGGGCAAGATTTGGCATGTCAGAGTCAGCGCGCTTCGTTCCACTTCCTCAGATGAATCTTGCCTTCTTCCACGAACTCCTCACCCGCGATCGATACGCGGAATGGCTCAACGTTGGCTGCTCCATGCGGCCCGACCGAGGCGAACCTCCTTTCATCCAGGAATTAAAGGATCTTGGATACCGTGTCGACCTCCGTAACCGCCGCCCCGAGCAGGCCGGTTCGGACAATCACACTACTTTTGAGGCGGGCGGTTTCCGTTACGTCGAAGACATGGTGGACGAGACACTTCAGATCCGAATCGGCGAGTCTGTCATGCAGTATTTTGATATGCCTGGCACCCTGGTCATCGCCACTGGGGACGCCCGGGCTGCCAAGTATTCGGATGGCTTTCTGGCCTATGCCCGTCGCGCCCTGAAAATGGGCTGGAGCGTCGAGGTTGTGTCCTGGAAAGCTAGTCTTTCGTCCACCTGGAAGGGGCTTTTGGGCGACAAAAGCGTTAGCTCCCGTTTCCGTATCATTGAGCTGGATCAATTTCTGGACGAGCTCTGGATCTGTTAAATATCCTCGTCATGGTCTCTTCTGAAACATGTAGAGCAACTTGATGGGAGCTTGGTGAGGCATGTGCCGTCGTTACATCGAACAAGGACAATAGTCTTGAGGACGCCTCATCAATATGATATCTGCAGAACAAGAGCTTGTCATGTCTAATTGAAGTGCGATGCTCGGCTTCACCTGTCCAGCTTCTGGATAACTCAGGACGGAATATGTTGATACACATGTCCAGTGCCCGGGGTTTTCCAACTCTTTTTTTCTTTCTTATCTCTTCACCCACGACTTATGTATACTTGCCCATATCACGCCTATCGCTCTGCTCTGCTTAGCAAGGAGCTTATCGCGGATGAACACCGAGTGGCGTCCTTTCGGAAAGGTTGAACTCGCCCAGGTAGAGAGAGCCTCGACGAGATCACTCGATTCCCTGTACTCTGCAATCGTACCGAGCAGGAGCATATGAGCTGAGTATTTGGATGGAGTGCGTTTTACTGGGGTTGTTTAAACGAATTCACGATCTTTGCAAAGATGATTGAGATTTATGTCTATGCTATGCGTCTCTGACTTGAAACCATGCGATGCGATGTTTCAAGATGGTCTTGATTATGCTGAATGAAGGAATCGTGGTAGATAGAATTGTCTGGACAGGGTTGAGATGTGGACATCTCCAATCTCTAGTGGCAAACCATATTGGCTTTCGTGTATATAGTTATGTTCATCACGTTTCACTCATCACTTCGTCGCTGTTTCTCGGATATCCGTACGAGGTGTGCGTGTTTTGTTGGACAGCGTCTCACAATCATGAACTCATTCATCTATTCACATCAATACAGAGGCAATTACAACCATTTCAATTCATTAAAAATACACAACATAATTGTTTTTGTGCCCTTAAACCACCATCATCAAGTAAAATGCCGGAATCAGACAGTCGAAGTTTGAAACGAACAAGTACACAATCCTCCAACATGCCCTTTCACGATACCTGGCGCGTACAGTCCTGCCATACCACAAGTATCTGATATCCACGGCCCCTAGGCAATAATAATAATCCATTAAACAATATATAAAGAGACATAAAGTCAAGCATTATCTCAAACCAAAAGCGAGACTGCAAAACGTTTAAACATGGAAAGGATCATGAGGACCAAGTGATACGACAAATCGTCGAGGCATATTCTAATCAGACGACGAGGTGGCGCCGTTGATACCCCAGTATGGTTCCGCGTTGAATGTGGCAGACTCTTCCTTCTTCCAGGGGTCGTTGAAGGCGGAGAAGAGGATAATGTCATCCAGGTGGTCGGCGAATGCCTCCTTAATGGCAGCTATCGCGACCTTCTGTTCGGACAGACCTGGGATGGCGAGACCATTCGGGTTACCCTTGCTGGGCCAGCCAGTCTCACAGATAACAACACGCTTGTCGCTAGGAAGCTTAGACTTGAGGCTCTTGACAGTGTTGGAGAGCCATTTGCCAGCATCTTCAGCGGAGCTAGTTGCGTCGAAGAAAGCGTGGGCATTGACAGCACAGTAGTCGCTTTCAGTGCAGAGCTCTGGGTTGGCATCGGCAGCGATAAATGTATCGACTGTAACAACGGGTCCTTGGTAACCGGCAGCACGGAGAATCTTACGAGCCTGCTTGACAGCGGAAAGGACCTTTGCGGGACTGGCGGCTCCGTTGTTGACGAGTTCGTTGCCGACGCTTACGGTGCTAACTATCTCCCAGTCGCCGTCGATACCGTCAATAATCTTCTGGGCTTCTGCTTGGACGTCTTCGAGATCCCAGATGCCGAGGAACAACTTCATGCCACTGTCTTTAGCGCACGAGTAGACGTTAGGGATCTGGTCGCAGTCGGTACCGTAGATACGAAGCAGAGAATAAGAGCCTGAAAGCTGAGAAAGATCATCCTTGATCTGCTCCTTGGTCTTGCACTGGTGATCGGCACGGTAGGGGGCGTACGAGATACCAGGAAGGCCGGAGCTGCCATTCCTGTGACCTTTGGGGGGGTCAGGCTTGGGAACTGGAGTACCTGGGTAGGTTGCGGTTCCGGTAGGCGTAAAGGGAGTAGCCGCAGGGATGGTTGCGGTGTAGGTAGAGGCCGCAGTAAGAGTAATGGTAGTGACACTGTAATGTCGTTAGCTGATTCCATCGTATCGAGTCAGTGGAAGGACTTACAGGTCTCGCTTCTCGATCGGTCGTCCTGGATATGATGTTAGCTTGGAGATTCCCGTCTATTCAAACCTCAGTATACTTGCCAGCAGGGGCAGCGGTAACCGCCGCCGCCATGAGCAAAGCCGAAGTCAAGAACTTTCTCATTGCCATTTTGTAATAGTTATAATCCGTAGGTTGTTTCAGAAAGAATGTCAACGAGTGAACGAGCTACTACAAAGAGCTCAAAGAGAGTGTATAAAGGTCGGTGATTCGAGAAAAAGGAGTGTATAAGAAGGGACTGAATAACCCTCTATCCAAAGAACGAAGACGAAAGTAAAATAAAAATAAGAAAAAGAGTGCGTGATAGGAAGAAAGAGACGAAAAAAGAGTGAAATTCTTAGGAAGTGATTGTAAGATGAAGTAAAGAATGTGTATGAAGAAGAGAAGTCTCAGCAAGGGAGGAGATGGGCCCCTAAGTAGGCAAGGTAAGCCAAGGTAATGGAGGAAGGGAGAGTCGAGCACAACACAGCACAGCACGTGTAAGCAAGAACAAACTGCTTCAGTGGAAACTGAAAGAGACAAAGAGAGACACTCTTTATTGTAACAATCTCACCAACTTCCCCTACTCTATAGTTTCATCCCGAGATACTTATTAAACCTCTCATCTCTAATCCTCTGCTTCTACCAGATTCTGAGACATCCGTACGCAGTCACTTCACCAGAATCAGTATCCTTTCAACATCCGAAAGCATAAGCTTAAAATGACTCGACTCGCAGGGGATAGAGCCGCGACTGCTCTCGACTCATGGAATGAGCCATGACATGAGTCTTGTTTCTGCCATGGTGCGGTTTCGAAACTCGCAATCTCCCCAGGAATGCAGACTCTGAGACATGCGGAAAAGTCCAGTTAGGGGTTGGAGAGTATCCTCATTCGTTCTGAGGCCTATCTTAATTCGTATCTTCTTTATCTTCTGCCGTCATGATAATTTCATGATTAGATTTGGTCCTTGTTGGGATTTAACCTAACAGCATCCCCGTGATTTGGCAAGGGAGGGATTCACAAGACATATGGGACAACTGTCACAAGATTCTCTCACATAATCTATATTATCAAAAGCAGTAACCTAACATGATAGTACTCATTGTGTTTGTAAGAGTACAGAATCACTGTTTCAGTGATATGCGTTCAATGCTGGCGTACAACGCCGCATCTATTAGTCATTAGCATGCTGCATCCTCCCATTCGTCTATATGCGCTGACCCAGCGTGTCCATCTGTAATCAGAAAGGTCTCAGCGTAACCCGACGGCATGTACATCATTTTAAAAATGTAACATTCGACCGACCTTTTCCCCCTCGTCCAAACATGATTCAGACAGCCTTTGTGCTCGTCTTGCGCGTCATAACCTTGGTGATAGCATGTCGAATGGTCACGCCAGCCTTCTCAATATCCTTCTTGGACAGTGCTGACGTGATACAAATTCGCAACGCAGGCTGGGCAGACCACGCACCGTCCTTGGGCTTGATGGCATGAGAATATGGTCTGGTCTTGGTCCTTGTGATCAGTACCCCGTTGGCAAGAGACTATATCCAAGTTAGTTCACAGTTGTTCTTCTGTCTGACTTCTCGATTCACATACCTCTTCCACACAGTCCAGCAGGATACGCTCTTGATCTTCCAGCTCCAGCTTTCGCGCAGCTACAACCTCAGGCTTAAGAACAAGGAGCATGATGGGATTCTCGGGCGCGCTAGGACATACAACCCAGTCACTGCGAGGGTCCAACTGCGCCTTCATAGCCTTGATGTTTTCACGGCACTGGGTCAGGATATCAGGGTTAGATTGAAGCAGGTTGAGCGTCTCGCTAGCGGTGACAGCCAGCATGGCGGGAAGAGCAGCAGAGAAGGTGTACGCTGAAGAGGTGATACGTTGATGCTCAACCACGTCCTTGGGGCCGGCACAGAAACCACCACCAGCACAAAGAGGTCCGGCGAGAGAGCCAATGATCATGTCAACCTGCTGGGGATCCACGTTCTGCGCCTCAGTGATACCACGACCGGTGCGTCCAAGGACACCAAATGACCAAGTTTCATCAAGGATAACACGGAACTTGTACTTTTCCTTGAGCTCAACCAGACGCGGCAAATCAATAGAATCTCCTGAAAGCTCAAACAGACCCTCCGTGACGACGAAACGACGGGTAAGCTTCTTGGCGTTGGCCTGCTCCTTGACAACAGCTTGCATAGCGCGCTCCAAATCATCCATGTCATTATGCTCAAACCAGCGGATAGTGCTTCGCGACTGCTCGAGGCCCTTTCGGATGGAGAAGTTGACGTTTCGGTCAGCGATGATGACATCGCCGCGCTTGCAGAAGGAAGGAATGACACTTGAGATGGTGCTAAAAGACTGCGCATAAACGATACAGCCTTCGGTGCCCAGATAAGCAGCAATGTCTGCCTCGGTCTTCATATGAACGTCCTGGGTGCCGTAGAACTGAGGTGGGCCGCAGGGGCCGACGCCGTAGGTGCGTAGAACTTGGATAGCCTTTTCCTTGATCTGGTCATTGCCGTTGAAGTTGTAGAAGTTGTATGATGCAAGATTGGTCACGGTTCGGCCGTTTGCGAGCTTGGACTTGGGACCGGTGGGACTATCGGCAACATTAATTGCCGGTTCTCATACATGTAGTAGTCTGGCGATGCTTACCCAACAAGGACTGGAAGTCGTTCAGTCTCTACAGCCTCAAAGGGCGTCTGCTCAGCGACGAGGGGCTCGGGCTGCCACTCATCAATCAACTCCTCAATTTCCTACGGCGCATCAGTACCCCGTTTTCCACATGATCCTAAGGGGTCGGTCTTACATCTTCTCTCAGCTTGACATAGTTCTGCTTATGCGTCGAGTACGAAGGCGACAGGAGATAACGGATAAAGAAGAGCAGGAGGACAAGCTCGATGGCTGATCGCACAGGGTCGTTCTGGTAGCTCGACTGGATATAGCGAATAAACACGGCAGAGCCAGGCACCTTGTGAAAGTAGACAGATGCCTGCTCGAGGATCTCGCCCAAGCGGGCTTGGAGGGCGTCGAGTTCCATGGGGAATGTCGCCAACTAGTCACAGTTTTGATCGTCTCGTCTCGTTTCCGTTCGCGTGGTTGTCAAGGGTTCAAGTTAAAGCAAACGTCAATCGAGGGTTCTGACGGTAGTGGCTCGACAATTGATTGCCAATATCCATGAGGTGGGTGGGTTTCAAACTTAAAGGGGCCTACAACTCCCTCTCCTGTAACTTGCGACGAAGCCACCTGCCGAGGGTGATTGGCTGCACTGATTGGTCACTTTGACTTTGGTTTTACAGGGGCTTCCAAGGGTACCTAGACCACTACCGGAACATCAAAGAGACCATCGGATAGCCCGGGCTCCCCGAAGCCTTGGAATACGTAAAATAATGAGTAATTACAAAGTGCACTATGTTTGGCTGTCTATAGTACTGATAAAAAAGAAGGAGAAAAAGGCATTATCTGCATTTAGGTCTAAAGTTTCTGCCATGTGATGTGTTGCTTCCTTTCGTTGTACACATTAGAATAAGTTTAAAAAAAAGTGCGCCTTGTACCAACAAATATCTCAGTCCAGTTAAGCCAGTGAATGAGTGCCATCCTCTCTTTTCTATAAAGCTTCGACACCAATTGCATCCACGAGCATTGCGGAACCACAAAAAACAAAAAGCAAAAAAAACAAACGCGCAAAAGTTGATGTTTTCACAATTTTGTTAGGGTATAGACTGAAGCTGAGGGAATGACTCTGTTTAGAGGAGCATTTCCAAAACAACGTCTGTGACCCTTTACACTTTATTCCCTTAGAACAGCTTGATCCTGCCCGTTGCTGACGCATCAGCACCACCAGTCGAAGACTGCAAGCCAGCTCCAGTGTAGCCGGGCCTTCCTGTACCAGTCGCCTGTGTGCTGTTGGTGTTGTCATGCTCAAGACCCGTCGGCTGCACAAGCTTGAAAGGAAGGCCATTGAGGGAGTCGGTGATGCCACCGAGGTATTTACCGGCTACGACAGGTCCAACAATGAGAGCGATGAAGACAACGAGCAGCGTGAAGTAGAGAATAGCATAACGAATCACACGACGGCGTCTGAGCTTGGACTGCTTCATCGAGTAGATGGGAGGTCGGATTTGTCGGCTGTTGATTTCGTTAGTAAATCTCAATCGTGGAGGAACGTATATTAACGTACCTTGGGCGAAGCCAGAACAGCATCATCGAATGCAGCATGTCAACCTTGGGGATTAGGATGACAGGAGCCATGAAAAACAAGAGCCAGTGCCCTAAAACAAAGTCCGCGGCAAACATGGACAGTTCAGTGATCTTGCAAAGGAATTCTCGAGCAGGCTGAGAAATGGTGTGCCATCCCATCGAGTACCACTTGCCGGTCCAGAAAGCAATGTTGGAAGTGTCAGACTTGAACTCTCGGGTGAGGGTGCAAGAAACAATCAGCTTGATGAAGAAACGCTGGAGCGACGTAACGGCGATCATGCCAGCCATGGTGCGGGTGAAGTTGAAGCCCTCAAGAAGGAACATGCCTAAGAAGGAGATCAAAAGGAAAATGACAGCCGTGGCATGAGCAATAGCAGCGAGCACGCTACCAAACTTCTTGCAACACATGCTCAGAAGAGGACCCATACAACATGCCATGCCGAACATCGCCGCCAAAACACCAGCGTTGACGGCGATAGGGGCGAAAGTAATGACGAGGAGTCGAATCAATGAATCAGTAGGCTCAATCCTAATATTGTTGTCAGGATCCTGAATACGCTCCACGACACCGGTCTGGGCGTTGATGAACAAATACGGGAGGATCGTGACAACAGCGAGCATGAGCGGCGAGAAGATCTCACTGAAGAAAATATTGGCAAAAGGAGCACGAGGAACATCAGCCGACATCTTGGCAGAGGGGTCTCCTAAAGTCTTGCGTTTGTAACCAGTGAGTCGGGTTCGAGAAAGACGGCAGTACGAGATCCAGGACGAGGCGTGGCTGCGTGAGTTACCACGTGACAACCAGCGAAGGTAGTCTCGATAGTCAATGAAGAAATCGGTCCAGGCGAACTGATGAGGGTTGTACAAGAAAGGCGAAATCGTCAGGGCGAGGAGTGTAATCCAGAAGTAAGTCAAGACACCCTTCCAGATAGTGAGTGTCACAAAAAGCAGCATCATGAGCAGACGGGCGCCGAAGTAAATAGCAGGTCCAGCAAATCGTGAATACAAGACACCGAACGGAATGCGGGCCGTGGCGAAACCACGACCCGTACCGATGTAACGCGCACCACCAAACGAAATGTTCTGCTGCACAGAGTTCGCATAGATCTGACAGACAAAAACTTCGAACATGAGGGAGAGCGAGCAGAACTGCTTCATCAATCGGACAAAGGCGCGCCAAACACCACGCTCCATAAGTTCCTGAACAATCAGAGGAATGAAGGAGAGGAACAGAACGAAGAGGATGGAAACAATACAACGGTACATCCAATCCGTTAGCGCTTCTGTGTTGGCACAACCGGTAGGGTAGAGAGGATCGGTGTCGGGGACGTTGCGGTTGTATTCACAAGCAATTGTCTCGTGACGAAGAGCGCCGAGGTTGACAAGCGTGATCATGAACATCTGAACCGAGAACATGATGAACATGTTGTTGAGATGGAAACCGGGATGAGCGTAGTAGAAGGACAAAAATCGATCCAGAGGAAGTTGAGTACCAAGATAATAGTACTCACGGGACAAGAACTGTTCACCCATACCAGTACCAATCTTGGTAGTGAAGTTGAGAACCGAGCCAAAGCCAAGATCACGACCTTTACCACACTGGAAGTATTCGCACTGCTTGATGCGTCCTCCTCGGAGAATGGCAGTCATACCAGCATAAATATCCTCGTTCAAGTGTAGACCTTTTTGAGCCTTGGAAACACCACCACGAGTTGTCATGAAGATACCGTTGAGGAAATCAGGATGTCCGTAATGAAGCTTTCCACCGATCTGGGCCATGGTTCGAGCAAAAAGTGTTCCGAATGTCTGTTCCTTTCCGGCAGCGATATCACCGAGAATACCAATGTTCTCTGAGAAAATGTATTCGCGCATACCCAAAATGGCGACAGGGGAGGCAGTATCGTTCTTAACACCAGGAGTGTAGGGAGAAACGTTGTCGGTCTTCATCTCCTCAAACTCAGCAAGAACACTGCGAATCTTGAGACATTCCTCGAGGTAGTTGTCCTGGTTAGCATCGATAAGCTGGATGTACTCGCCACGGTAGAAGATGATGGAGTGATTCTGGTTGTCGGACTTTCCATCACCGAGAATGGGGTTACCAGAGAGCTGAACTCGGAACTTGGGTCGACGCATGCCGTTTTCCATGACCTCAGAGTGACCATCGATAAGAACGGAGTACAATCTGGGCTCTTCACCTTCGGCAACCGGGGGTTCTTCGTCAAGGTAAGCGATTTGCAGGTCGGGGTAGGCACGGAGCAAGAATTCAGCATTTTCCATCTCCTCCTTCTTGAACTTAGAGAATCGCTGCATGGAGACAACAATCTTGAACTTGCGGCGAGCCATACGCTCAAGCTCACGCTCGAGCTTATCGGTGTTACCACCAAACATCTGGACAACCTCGGGGTTCTCGACGCGATATAGGAGCTTGATGGCTCGGCTGTAGTTCATGAAACCGGAGATAGTGCGGTAAAGGGTCTGGAAGCGAAGAGACGCCCAAATACGTGTACGGAGAGTGTACTCGGGGGCAGAGGACTTGAAGCCAATGCAGTAGAAGGGAAGATCATCGATCTTGCTCTTGGCGGTATCTTTCTCGTTCTTATCCGTCTCGCCATTGTACTGTGAGGTCTCATCGGCCAGGATTTTGGTATCCTTAACGAAGCAATCCCACTCGTGAGGGTGCAGTTGCTTGAGATACTCCAAGAGCGTGACACGAGAATAGGGCTCATCTTCACGAATAATTTCACGAAGAGACAGAAGAATCTTCTCGCTGTAGTGAGGAATCATGACTGTGAAGGTAGGCATATTGTCGACAGGTAAAGGCTCGGGAATAGGAGTTGACAGAGACTGGGCAAAGAACGAGATTCGACGTTCAGCTTCACTATATGAGGGGAAAAACTCCGTCTTGAAGGAGTGATCTTCCTGAGAAATGAAGAAAGTGGGAGCGCGTAGAGTTCGCTTGCCCTCCTGTTCAGACGGAACCTGGTGGTAAAGCAGCTTCTGAACGTGCTCGATGGCTAAGAGATGCTCACGGTACATGGAAATGACGATGGCATTCCAGATCTGGGAGATGAGAACCTTGGGCTTGTACTTGATCTCCATGTCGGTTGTGGCGAGAACCTTGGAGTAAACACGCTTCGGGAGGCGGGAGAAGATGTTTCTCCAAGGCGTCCAAATAGAGGATCCAATGTAAAATGATCGTGCCACCGAAAACACAGTGTTAAGAAGGACATACCAAAGATAGGTATCAAGGAAGAAGAAGATAACATCAGTGAACGCCATCAGAGCAAGTGTGATGATGGGGTGCCACTTGCAAAGGGCGTTACCTAGAAGAAGATTATCACCCTGGCATGTATCCACGTTCATGATGTGGAGGAATCGCACGGGATCGCGGAAGGAAAGAATGAGATAAATGTACGAGACACCCATCTTGACACCAAAGACAACAGCCCACAGTCCGTAAGACATAGCCATATCATTACCACGAAGCTGCGGCCAGCTGGCAGTGAACGTCTGACTGGCGACGTAACGTCTAGAGTTCTTGGTCAAGTAACTGCCGAACAGCCCGCCCAGTGGCATGATGGAGAAAAAGAGGAATGTGATCAGTGCGATGATAAAGTGCACAATGCCGAGGATGGTGTTGATTCTCTCAGGGCCAATGTCCTCAAGGAAGAAAACCTTCACGCCAGGGGCAATGTTAAGAACAAGGACGAAGAGCAAGAAAAATAGTCGTTTGGTGAGATGCTGAGCACCAGCCCAACGGCGAGGGACATATGCCCATTCACCGAGAGTCGCAAGAACCTGAATGAGAGAGGCGATAGCACCTCCAAAACCAACAATAGAGAATTGCTTAGCAGTTGAGGGAGATTGATTGACTTCTTGCTCGTACTTTTCACCGACGAGAAGAGTGGGAGCGTTATGCGATGTGTAGAACCAGAACATAGTCAAATGGATGATCCAGATGCGGTTGAAGTTGACAAGGAGATGGAACCACGAACGCGACTCCCTGTAAGTCTTGAAGAAGCACTTCTTCCAGTTAACATCCTTGAGTTTGAGGTATCGCTCTGCTGGGGGCACATCGACCAGTTTGCTCTTATCCTGGAGAACGATGCGATCGATACCTTCGGGATACCAGAAAAGCTGGTTACAGTCATCATAACCAACAATGTTCTTGTGATCGCGCTCACGTCGAACGTAGACACCATCTGAAATTTCATAACCCTGATCTCTCAGATACTGGTAGAGAGGAGTAATGACATTGTTAAGGAAAGTAAACTCCTCTACCGGCTCAACCAGAGCTTGGCAAGCTGGAGAGTTGAGGTAGTCGTCGGCGCACTTGAAGATAAAGCACAGACACTCAGGCATGAAACGGACCTGATTGGCCTCGCCCCAGCAAAGCAAGTACAAGGCAATCTGGCGAACCCGGTCGTGCTGAGACATCTTGTTCATGCGAGTCTTCCAGCGGTACTCTGCGGCCTCGAGACTGTCATCGCCTTCGAGATCCTGGAGAGTCTCGGCTTCACTAGTTTCAGCGTCCTTCTTCTTCTTGCCCCCCTTCTTCTTGCGTTTAAGGCCCTTGCCTTGGGCGTTGGCAAACCCAACAGCATCATCCAGGTCCAGATGGGCAGCAAAGTACCACTTTCGGTAGTTTGCGTTATCGCCACCGATGTAATCGGCATGAAGGGACAGAAGTGCCTGGTTGGGAGTCATACGAGAGGCTCGAGAGTCGAGAAGGATCATGAGATGATCATACATGTTTCGCATGCTATCTCTCTGGAAACCGAATTTAGATGTCAAGTCGAGAAAGATGTCCTCAATCTCCTCCTTCGACAATGGAATCTGGGCGTCGGAGGTCCAGGCAGGGTATGGCTCACGAGAGCGCTGGCCGGCAGGAAGAACATTTCCGTAGTCCATACCGTAGTTGGGAGTTGACGCGCCTGAAGACCGGTTGCCACCATAGGAAATTTGGGATGAAGGGGGTCGGAAACCGCGTTGTCCATCATTGTAGCTGTTGTAGCGCTCATCTCCACGGCCATAGTAGTCCATCTCAGCAGCTCGAGCCATATCGGATCTCATGGTAAAGTCGCTAAAGGTCTCGGAATCTTCTTCAGAACCCTGGCGACCGCCCTGGCCGTTGTATCCACGATCATAGTCCTGGTCGTAATAGCCGCCCTGGCCGTTGTCATAGTATCCGTCTTGATACTGGTCATGGCCGTCGTAGTAGCCGCCATCCTGTTGGTACGGGTTATTCGCGTCGGCATTATAATAGCCACTTTCAAAATGTGTTAGCTAAAGTCCCAGTCGCTTGGATACGGGAATCTTACGATTCATCGTAGTAACCATCGTTTTGACCGCGGTTGTCGTAGCCTTGATCATAGTATTGATCGTCTTGGTAGTAGGAGTCGGTGTTTCCACCTTGCTGATTGCCTCCCGGATGATGGCCGTAGCTATCATCGTAATGGTCCTGTGGACCACCGCCTGGGTATCCCGACATGTTGCTTAGATTGTTTGTCTAGTCCGACGACGTTAGTTAGACTTGGCCATAGACATAGAGATAGAGTGATTCCAAATCCATCGATGGCAGATATCACTCGGTGATAGGGAAAAGATGCGGGCGGAAGCACACTGGTGGAACAAATCACAAGACAGGCACGCGAAGCTCACCTAGAGGTACACATGTGCATTACCAGAAAGCGTGATTGTTAAATCAAGAACGGGCGGGAGGGAAAGCGTGGCCGGCACTGCAAGATGTTGTTGTCAAAAGAAACCGTCAAAAGGCCGAACGGGCAGTGGCTTGGCTTGCGAGGAACCAAGATATGCGATTAATGTTGATTCAAAACAGATGAATCAGTGCAAGTGATTCACCGGCTCAAGAAGTCGTCGACGCAGAAGAGCGAGAAAAGGCGATTTCACGAAGCCGTAAAACGAGTGTCGGCAATGCGTAATGCAAAGAGTAGCAAAGGGGAGAGACGAGGGTGGTTTTTGGTGTTTGAGTTCCAACCCGCATGGGCAAGGAGAGAAACGCTGCACGTCTCGGCGCCGGGTTATCCAGGGCGAAGTGGTAGTGTATTGGTAAGACGAGGAGGGGTGTGGCCGTAATGTACTTAACAGGGGGGCCACACGAGACTGGCTGGAAGTAATATTCCAGCGAGTGGAAAAGAGAACTTTCTTTTTTATAGGAGCGGGAAAAAATGCAGAATAAGGGAAAGAGAGGAGAAAATCAAGCAAGAGACCAAGAATTGATGTTTTGATTTTCTCTAGGTACGAAAATCAAGTGAGGTAGATGTGTACACAAAGGAGAGGCACGTAAGAACTGGGAAAACATTAGAGAAGGGAGGCTTCAGGAGAACGAGTCCTGTGTCCCCATACTGGAATCAGCGAATGAGCAGTCGTATTCACTTTGACCCAATAGCTTTTCTCGAGATGCAGAGTGGACCATTGGCTACAAACCGTTGGTGACGCTTCTGAGTTACAGGGCGAGATATCCGCTAACCCCGAAGTTTACAGCGGTCTTGCCGCTGAAACTCAATTGGGTACGATATTCCAACCGCCTCTCTCTCTTTCCCGTGTGTGTCCAACTAACAATTTCATCGTGATGCGCTGTTCCAACAGTGGATCGCCCGGGCCGTTTCCAGGTCGTCTCCTTTCGTTCCTTGCTTTCTTTTTGATAACCCCATCCATCCCAAGTTTGGATCCCATCCCAGTGGTCCATCGCCCCTAAAAAGCTGACCCGCGCCCGCGACTCGCAGCGCAAGCCAGGGGCGACGACAAGGAGTGTCAGGGGAAACGAGAGATGATTGGCTCTGGCAGGGAGTGGTTGGGGGCTATGCCTTTAGGGGTGGTTGGCCAGTTTGGACGTTGCTTGAGAGATGGACGCTGCGGATTGCTCGGAGGGATTCGCTTCAGTTTACTCCGCTAGTACTTGAGGACTACGTGTTAGTGGTCGTTCTCAGCTGGTCTTGTCTTGCCAACATGCCACCGACAGGCCGTTCCTTGGAGATGATGTGAAACCTTCGACACCCATGTATCCTCAAAGTACCACCCAGCGATAGTCCAGCCACGCGTCGTCATTGGTACGGAGCGATTCCCTCTTTAGCGGGTCTGCTATGCTGCGAATCGGGCTGCTTGCTAAGTTCAAGGATCTAAAGCTATGGCAGCCTCCACTGGGGGCAATGACGCCCCTGAACGGCGCATCCGAAGTTCAGGACAATTTCTTTCTATGGCCGAGAGTGTTGGTGTAGAGAAGGGCAGGTTGCTTCACTCATACATGCTGATTAATGATGATGAGAAGCGTGCATAGCTAAAGTATACCAATTTGCTTCGAATCAATAGAGTCGATATCTCTAGGTTGCGGTCAATTACCTGAAGCTAAATCAACCGGTGGCTGAACTTGTTGATTCTTCGAGCACGATATCAAGGCAGGTTGCATATGCACGTCTGCAGACTCAACCGCCTTGAAGTTTAGAGCTGGTTGTTCTAAGTTGGCTATTAAACTACGCGTATTTAGTTACCCTGCAAGCTGCTGGTTCCCGTTTACGGCGGCGGCCACAGCCGTAGGTGAGGGCTTCGGGAAGCCTACTACTAAGTAGCTGGTTCGTCAGACCTTATCGAATGATGGGATTGAGCTGCTGCGTAACCTTGCCCACGAGGTTTTCAGCAAACCCATGCTTCATTCCCATCCAACTATCCACGTATGTATACTTTGAAATGAAAACCGGCACTTGGGACCAACTGCTGACCAAGCTTCTACGATGCTATGAATGTGACTGTCATTAAAGTTGTTTCAGCCTTAAAGATGCAATCTCGATTGTTCAATCGGTGATTACGGAGCAGAAAGAGGGGCGCTTGATAGGCATGCCTTGCAAATAAGGAGCAGAAGCATCCGTTATGCAGGAACATATGCTGCATTTTGACTTGTGATGTTGAAAGACACTGGCAGAATAGTTAGAAAGAAACGGTAGGAAATGATGAGGTTCCGCACTGAACAGGTACCTAGGCAGTAGATACAAACAAAACAAAACAAAAAAAAACCTACTACAAGAAGTTTTCTCTTCAGCAGCACAATTACAGTCGATGACGACGTTGTACGCGGCCTTTCTGATACGCTGCCCCTACAGTAGCTCGCTTCTCAAACATGATCCCACATGGATCATCGATCCCCCCCTCAATTCTAATGATACCTAGTTAGAGGGCTCCTTACAAGCCCAGTGCTTTTCTGCTAACCCAATCTCCCAGCCTCAATCTGGTCCCATATCCACAACGCTAGAAGTCTCTCGATGCGACTCGGCTCGGTTGGAGTTGAGAAATTGATCGGATATTTACTTCGGAATTTGTCTTTTCAGATAAGCTGGCGGAACACCACCCGCTGACTAGCAGCAGCTAGTTACATGCGGAATGACTTGTGATAGCATGATCCCAAGTTGTTCATGCCGACGATAGTTTTTGATCTGCGACGTATCAGTCAAAACAATGCCAATCCTAGCTGTAGGTTACTGTCAGTACCAATGGATTGCCCCTGTTGATTGACTCAAATGATGGCCTGCACGCAATTGATAAGCACAACTGCTGGCGGGGACTCCAAAAGTCTAAAGTGGTCACCTCCTTTTTGACCAGTTCCCACTCGCTCCAAAGTGTCCGAGAATGGATCCGGCATTCTTTTTTAATCTTGCTACGCTCATTTCCAGATAATCGCCGCCATGGCTTGACTGTGTATCTATGTATATTTTGATTTGCTTGACGATAAATTCTCTCCGTCATGTGCTATCTTATTCTCTCGAGCTTGCCCTCAGCTCAAACTGCTCCGCAGGCGTAAATGTGCAATCCTGGACTCCTGTGAATGTTGCATGCGTGGCATGACATGGGTGGAAGAGTGTTTGACTACCTTGCTCAGGGGTTGATCAATGCATATTGACTACTCTGCTCCTAGCAAAAGATGTTCGCCAAGGTCTGAACATCTAAAAATAAGCATGTCAAAACCTGCTCCCGGCTTGGGATCCTGTCCCGGGTAGCTTGAGAAGAATGGTTTCGGTTTTCAGTTGACTTGACAAGCCTCATGTTCTAGAATTTGATTAGAAATATCTGGCAAATGCCTAATGTTTGCTGGTATGAAAGTCGTCTCGTATCTGCAGCAATTTTCTGGTCATCCTTCACCGAAAGCTCATGTCTCAGTTCTACCATTTAACCAGGTTTTATTCGCAACATGCTGAAGTGAATATCACGTGAGCTCGCGATGCCACATTCCAATATGGGTCTGTTGCTCTGACAACGCTAAGTCTCTTGACTTACAATCGGACACTTCAAAACCATGTAGACCTCGTAGAAAATCCAAGTTTTTGCTGTGATCAACCCGCATGCATACTAACTAAACTGTTTCTGCCATAAAGGCTTTTGTTTCCAGGTCACCACATGCCTATGCCAACACCATCTAACTAGAAGCTTTACTTTATCTATTTGCATGCCATTGGCAACTCGAGACACACCCTCACAACTGGTCGATGTCATAGGCGGTTACCTCCAGGCCTCTCTTATCCCACTCCAAGTTTTACACATCCGAAATGGCGAGGCTTGCTGAAATATGTTTCTCAAGCGACGACGACCTTCCCGACCTGAAGACGCTGCTTCAGAAACCCAGTACCCGAACAACTAGAAACACGACCAAGCCAGCGGCTACAACCACCAAGCCCCCTACTTCAAAGACTGCAGTGAATCCCGAAACTCGTCGAGTGCGGCATCTTGGAGAGAAAAGTCAGCCTACAATCAATCCCCTGTTTCAAAAATGGAATTCGGAAGAGCAAGACAATTCACGAGGCAGCCGCTGCAGTAGAGCAAGAGATTCGGGATCTGGGAGTCAGCCCTCTAGAGAGATAACCCCACACGACAGTCTCTCATTTCAGTCTAAATCGGAATCTGGGTCTAGTTTCGAATCTGATTGTGAAGTTAATGCGCCTCACTCTCGTCGACAGCCACGCAGGAGGGGTCGGCAAAGAATTGTTGAGGATTCTGATGATGAGACCAACAATGACTGTGATTCTGAGAAAGACACATTGCAGACGAGGGTACAACGACTTCAAACAACCAAAATAAGTACGGTCACAATGCCTAGCCTTGAGAGCAAGAAGCGAATACCCCCCGTCAACCTGGCACCGAAATCAAAGGCATTGTTGTTTGCAAAGGAGATTGATAGCGACTCAGATACCGAGGTGAACCAGCAGGATGACGGAGCCGAGGAACCCAGTATATATCAGACTGCAGACGAGGACTCTTTTGATTCTGCCTCAGAGCTAGACTGGCTGAAGGATTCGCCCAATCTCCCAACGAGAAAGGGGGCACGGCAGCCTAGCAACCAACGGCAAAGAACTACTAGCATACGGGACTGTGTACCACCGATCAAGGATATTCCAGTTCTCACTCCAAAGCCACTCAACAGGGCTATAGGCACGAAGAGTAGGAAGGACAGCGAAGCCATGAAGAATGCTGTGCCGAGTAAGGATGCCATTGCGTCTCGGAAGACTAGTCGAAGCAAGCGAGATGCTTCAGGCACATCCACAACCTCGGATCTCGCAGAAGCCTTATCCAAGCTACGGCTTCAACTACAAGACTTTTCTGATGAGGAAAGCAATGTATCAAAGGATGATCAGTTTACCACGCCTCCAAGTACTCCGACAAAAACATCGAAGCCCAAAGGACTCGTGTCCCCAAGCAAGAAGATCCAGATCCCCAAGACACCTCATGGTCCAAGTACGGATGCTTTTTGGAACCAGGATTTCGTCAACGACTGGAATGACCAACACTCGCCCCGCAAGCTTTTACTCCCTCCTGTGACGAAGAGTCCTAGAAAGGCAAGTCCCCAGAAAGAGCCCAAGAAAGAGACCAAGAAATCCTTCGCCGCCAGGAAGCATGCGTTGGCTGAGAGCTTCCTTGTCGAACTCGACCACAAGATTACTCAGGGCAAAATTGCCGAACTTGCTGAGTCTACTGGCGGAGTCAAGCTGGTGTGGACAAAAACGCTCAACACCACTGCCGGTCGAGCAAGCTGGCGCCGCGAGACAACTCGCACAACGCGCAAGGCTGATGGTGCTGAGCTCGGTGTGACGTACAAGCACCACGCATCAATTGAGCTCGCAGAGAAGGTGATTGACGACGAGCATCGTCTTCTTAACGTTTTGGCGCACGAATTCTGCCATCTAACCAACTTCATGATCAGTGGTATAACGACGAACCCCCACGGCCGCGAGTTCAAGGCTTGGGCGGCGAAGTGCTCAGCTGCATTCGGTAACCGAGGCATTGAAGTGACGACCAAGCACAGTTACGACATCGACTTCAAGTACGTATGGGAATGCGAAGAGTGTGGAACCGAGTTCAAGCGGCATTCCAAGAGCATTGATCCGCAGCGACACCGATGTGGAAGCTGTAAGGGACTCTTGAAGCAAATCAGGCCAGTCCCGAGAGGGGCAGCAGCGGGTAAGGCTCCAAGCCGGTATCAAGCGTTTGTCAAGGAGCAGATGGCTGTTGTAAGAGGAGAGAATCCCGGTAGTCCCCAGAAGGTGGTGATGAAGCTCATTGCCGAGAAGTGGGCGAAGCAAGAGGGCGGTAAGACTGGGACTCAAGGGCCCAGCAAGTTGGGAGTCGACAGTGTTGCTGAGAAGATGGTTGATTTAACTATTGAGAGCGAGGCATAGAGAGGAGGAACTTGGATTGATACTCAATGTGTTAGCATGGCATATTGTATGGTTCTAGAGATACATCAGCATACCTTGCATAATGATAAAAGACTGCCCCAAACAGCATATTGCCACCATGTATCGGAAACATCCATCCTTTATCAAGGCGTTGTTACAGCAGCTTTCTAACTCAATAATACTGTCACCATGGGGGTGGGTGGGTGTTTGTACTCATCACCAACCGGCTTATCGAGGCAAAGAGTTATACTTGTTACGAAGTTCTCGACTTCACTGGACATTTCTGTGAAACGAATTTCACTGCTAGTGCTGATTATGATGTTCTGAACGAACGCAAATCTTTACTCTTCTACAAGGCATACATATCAAATACTCTGTTTTACCACTAACACGAGTCTATAACTCTCACCATACGTTAATCCAAGTTGACGCTGACAATTGAAAGGTCCGAAGTGTGTCTTTTGCACATTCAAAAAAGTGTTATCTGTTGCATCCATTCCATTCATCCACAAAGAAAATGTGTCATCAGTCGTGGTAGTCATCTCGGGATATCCAACACTTCCCATTCCTTATCCTTCTAGCTCAAATGTGCCCTCATTCATTCATATTCAGCATAAGCGGACCCCTTAAGAATCACCAAACAGACCCCAGTCCTTGATCTTAAATGTTGACCAGATGCTGGCTGAGTACTCGACAGCATCACCAATCAGCTTGCCCTGGCGACCTAGCTCAAGATCAACTTCAGACTCGTCGTATTCTCCCTTAATATGCGGCACGTTAATCGTGATAAGAATATCCGTCTTGGCCTTCTCGAGTCGCAGAAGCGTCATGATGATGGCGGTAAAGTCGGGCGCAGATGTTGTATCGCGAGCCTTGCTAACGTGAGGGGTCTGTGTGGCAATAAGCGTGTAGGCAGGCGTGCCAGGTCTGTACAGAGTCAGTAAAGTTTCGTTCTTAGAGAGTATAATCGTATAACGCACTCTAGTTTTGTAAACTCAGTCTCGGCTGTGTTCCAGATCTTGACAGTATCGATATCTGATCCGACCATGTCTTCGAGATGCGTCGTCATGGCACGGCCATCAACCTCGGGGCCTGAGCCGGAGCCTCCAACGCGCTCGGTGATGTCGAAGATGATACTAGTAAAGCCATCTTGATCGATCCAGACTTCTTGGTTATCGGGCACTTGTCGCAGTTTACTGCAGCGGGACAGGAGTCAGTACGAGATCAAGAACTGGTCGCAAAGGTGATGGAGCGCAAACCTGACGTCGGCAAACTTGGTGGGCAAGTCGCAGGTGATCGCGCCGCCGAATAGAGGTGTGCTGATAAACTCAGGCATTTTGTGTAGAGAGGAAACTGATGTATGTTGTACGTAACTTGACCTGTTGTCGCAAGGTCCAGAGGGGGTAGTAGAGGTGTGGATCGGACGGCGATGAAGAGTTTAGATAGTTTGTAAAGGGTCAAGTTTGATGGGACAGCTGATTCGTATTTATCACAACAACGAAACTTGGCAAAGAGTGGTACAAGGTAGAAAATAGGCGCCTGAAAGTGGGCGATGAGCAACGGATCATGAGTATGCCTTGGGAGCCCCAGGAACACAGCAAAGCATTGGCAAGTCTACTTGGGTTGGAGGGGCTGAGGTAACCCCGCCAGGGAGAAAATGACGTAAAAACCAAGGCTTCACTTGGAACCCAGCCACACAAGGATTGTAGATGCAAGCGGTTTAACAAACTGAGGGGGAAAAAACCAATATCTAGCTTTGAAAAATTACCAAAAAGGAATTACAGCATACTAATATGTAGATAGAGGCTTAAAAAGATGGTAAATATGATAAAAAGCAAAATTCGAATCTAGAGTCTCTAGACGAATGGTTTCCAAAGATTAGATGAATGGAGTCTGTTGGGCCAATCCCACGGTCACATCTGGTAAAAGGCAAGAGGTGAGTTCGATGGGAGGTCCCACTCCGAGAGGTGACTTTTTAATTTTGAATTATATACCCTTTGATTCTGAGCTTACAAGCCAATTACATCAAAGCCCCTCCGGTAAACGGAGCTCTGGACTCAAGCCCCATATTGCCTCATGTACTCTACCGATCGTCTTTAACTCACAACTGGACTTTGACTTCTTTCTTCTACATTCGCATTTTCCATAACCTCTTGAGGCTTTAAATTTAACACATAATGTCCTGCATTTTCTGTCGCATCATCAAGGGTAAGAAAGAGACGAGGAGCTTCGGAACATGACGGAGTGAGAGGGTCGAGTGTGCGGGGAGAAGCAGAGGGGAGAGTATGTCGAGGATGTCCATCATGAGCTTTTTTATCGTCATTTCAAGCATCATAATTATCATGACTGACTTTCGTCTCAATTTCAGGTGAAATTCCCTCTTTCAAGCTCTTCGAGAGCGATAAGACCCTCGCTTTCCTAGACATTGGTCCTCTTAGCCAAGGTCACGCAGTATGTTCTGTGCCTCACACGTCATGAACCTACTGACACCGTATAGCTTGTAATTCCCAAGCATCACGGCGCTAAGCTGGCAGATATCCCCGATGATCAGCTCGGCGAGGTTCTGGTAAGTCAGTCCGGATGTAGAACACGAATATCAACCACTAATAATTCGCGTAGCCTATTCTCAAGAAGATTGCCAAGGCGACAGGTGCCTCTGACTACAACATCCTCCAGAACAACGGCCGCCTTGCTCACCAGGAGGTCGACCACGTAAGTTGATTCCTCTAGATGAGCTTCTAGATGCTACAGAAACTAACACGGAATATAGGTTCACTTCCACATGGTAAGACAACTTACATAACCGATTGAATCCCAACTGACAATTTCCAGATCCCCAAGCCCAACGAGAAAGAGGGCCTAGGTATCACCTGGCCTACTCAACCAGCCGACATGGAGAAGCTCAAGGCTTACTGCGAGGAGATAAAGTCCAGGATCTAACAGCATCATCGAAAAGATCATAGCAGGCAACTTGGTGGTATCCGATACCGCAAGGAATATAACCTTAAAAGTGTGTTCATGAAGAGGCCTTCTAGTATTATCATTCAACAGCCAGGGAGCACCCTGCGCCCAACAAATTTACACGACTGTCTACACTTCAAGTCCCTTTTGTGATCCGCTCATCTAGTCTAAATCATCAGCAGAAGTGGTGGCTGCTGCAGCCGGGGGCTTGAGCGAGTACCAATCGGTCTTGCCGCCACTCTGGATTGCCCCCTGTCTGTCGTAGAGTGTACGTGCTCGAATGTACGGGTCAAGGTTCCAGTAGTCCTCCTTCAACAATTTCGAGATCCTCTCGCGCTCAGCCTGGATCTGCTTGCTTTGTTCGCCCTCGGGGTTGCGAATCCATTCTCGGGTGGCTTGCTCAAACTTCTTGACTAGCTCTTCACGCCCAGCCAGGAGGTGGTCTCGGGTTTGCGTATCCTTCATTTTGTCGTTTTCACCAGGCGTAGGCTCGATGTATTTGTACTCCCAATTCTCGTCACCATCAAGCTCCTTGATCAGGTGGTCCGGTGCGATGAATTCCTCGAGTTCAGCTCGATTGTTGGTGAAGTTAACCTTGGCTGCTACAACAGGGTCAAGCCAGCCACGGATGACCTTCCAGATACCTAAAGGCCTCGTCAGTACATGTTCTTTACGCATGTGGTCTTTGTTAACATACCCTGGAAAATCCAAGGAGCTTTGTGTACTAGAACAACACCAAGAGACTCGGGGTAGTTGGCCTCGAAACACTTGATCATGAATTTGAGAGGAGTATAGTCCATGTTGGCCATGGAAAATCCCGTCATATCGAATACAATGCACTATAAGCTTGTCAGAAATATTCATTTTGCATAACAAGGCAGGGTCTCTTACAGCAGTGTCGACAGGTGGTTCAAGAACCATACGAGCCGTCTCAATGACATAGACTGTATACTTTTCCAGACTCTCTTCACACTCCGCCCCAGTCTTATGAAGACGAACCCTGACAACGCAAATAGGTCGGCCTTGCTTATCAGTACCATGCAAGAAACTCTTGCCCATCCGAAGCTGCTTCATCATATCGGCGCTAAGTTGCTTGGTGGGGGAGTTGGCCTTCTTCTCATCTTCGATTGCAACAGCGTCTCCATTCTTCATGATATCATCGTCAACCTTCATTTCGTTGTGCCTCCAATGCATGGTCGACACAAGCATCACCAAGGCCTTCTCCACATCCCACTTTCGCGCTCTAAGGAAGCGTAGGACAAGAGCATCGGGATGATCATGCTTTACCATGCTCCAGATGGTGTGGCGGATGGACTCAGGGGTTTCCTTTGCCAAGGTCTCGTGGAACTGCTTGGACTCGCCGTACTTGTCCTCGTCGGCAGAAGCCTCGGTTGGTGTCGAAGTGCCGGACTTTGCCTTTTTGAACATTCCAAATCCTCGCTTCTTTTTATGATCAGCATCTGCCGGGCTTGCCTCCTCTTTAGGAGACAGGAGTTCGGCGCCAGAGCTCTCGCCATCGGCCACACCAGTGAGTTGGAAGATAGCAGCCCATAGCTTACGGAGCTTTTCCTCCTGCTCTGGTGTCAAGTTTCCAGGGCGTCCAGGTAGGCTTTGGGAAGCCATGGTCGCGATCTCTTCTTCGATTTCTTCGAGAGAAATTGAGTCTCTGGGTGTTCCTGCAGGCCAAGCCGAGATAGCAACAACAGCCACAAGAACTGTTACAGCTACAACAGCTGAGTAGAAGAGGTTTGCTTCAAGTGGAAGTTTGCCACTTGAGGTCGAACTAGGGAGGCTGAAGAGGGTTGAATAGGACCTCTGGACACCGGTGCGGAAGTGACTGAGGGTCTTGAGACTGGTTGGGTTTATCCTTTGTCCTATGAGATATCTCACAGTTGCAGTACTTCTGGGCGATGCAGGGGTTGCTCGTGAGTTGATAACGGATCGCCTCGGTAAGCTGGGTAACCGTAGTTGGGTATGACGTGAGAGCAGTTGAGATTGGTTGACACAGGAGCTATTTGAGCATACAGTACGTCCCAGTTGAGTCCTCATAAGTATGGTCAAAAAAGGATATAAGAGATTCGCACGCGCGTGAATGAGCGCCGCAAAAACTAAATCGATGTCGTCGTTTATGGGGATTTAGATTGCGGGACAACCCTTCTTGGCGTAGTATTGGCTCCACCGATCCTCGAAAGCTGGCAAGTACAGAGAGAACAACTCCCTGTGAGGCTCAGGAGGATGGCAACGCAGCTATACGTACGTAAACCAGGACGAGATGGTGCGAGTGTAAGAAAAGGCCTGTTGATGTTTAAGGCCGCGTGCGGGACTTGAGAGACACCGGCCCCGCGGAGTGGACAGGTCACGTATCGTACTTGACGTAGGGGAATTGTTAGCGTCCGGAGTACTCGGGTCCCAAGAGCCGAAGGGCCGTATCGACAGGAGGTTTTCGTGAATTATATGCAGAAGAAACAAGTATTAAAGCTTAGAAAATTTAGCTTCTACTTACTAACCCCTTTTCTCCTGAGCTCAGAAGCATTATCTTTATGTTGCTGAATATCTCGCACTACTACTTAGATAGACGTTAGTGTCGCGTGTGTAAGCGTGGCTGTGATACTACCCTGGGGCCATCATGCGATTAGAATCATATCAAATAAATTCCAAATTTTGTTAGCGGTATGTTCCTTGCCAACAATTTGCATACGACGAGCTACTTACTGAACCCCAGTCATATGTCGCCTGTCATTGATTTGAACGCTTCGAATCGACGATAGCTCATATCACACAACAAATATTCCAACGCGTTAACCTCCTTAATCCAGGAGAACATGTGAGGCGGGCATAAAATGACATGGGGACATGATGATATCGCCGTGCTGTCTATTCTGAATTACTGTCTAGGCACGATGAGTCATGATATAAGGTACCTGTAGTTCTATCATGAGTGGTATGACAGCTTGAGGAAAAGCCACACAGCAGCCACGTCTTGCCGGAGGGTGGGGGGCGCCACAAACTGTCGTTTGTTGACTTTCCGACATCAACGTCTTGATTGCGACCTACTAAAGCTCCAAACCTCACTTGCATTGCTCTGGATCCGATACACGCAGCTCTGCCCATATAACAACCATACCGACGAAAGATACCAGAGACTAATCACAAGATGTCTGGCACACCTCTCGACGTCAGCAAGCGCTCCAACTCCCGCTCTCGAACCTCCCGCCCTACCACGCCGCTTCGACCTTCATCGCGATCATCCTTTCGCGAATCTGCGCGCGGCGCAGGCGAGCACGATGCTCCATTCCCACTCAACGCATTCGAACCTGCGTTTGCAGAACTCTCTGATGCAATGGCTGACCTTGAATCGAACATGATGCACTTTCAGCTTATGCACGAGAGCCTAGCGAGGTTCAGTGAGTCTTTTGCGAGCTTCCTTTATGGCTTGAACATGAATGCTTTTTGTGTTGATTTCCCAGAGGTATGTCTACCGGGTATATCTATATGGGTTACATGTATGCCCATGATTTTCCCTGAGCTTACGTTGCTCGCAGGGTCCCGTTTCTGAGTCGTTCCGTCGAGAACGAATCAGACAAGAACAAACAGCCGTAACACCGTCAAAGTCAGAGGTCGATACAGAGATGACATTTATGTTAGTCCCTTTTCCGAAAGTTGCCCGTTATTCGGTTGTCTAACTTAGCCACCAGGACCACGGATACGTCCTTTGTTGAGAATCCACCCACAACCACCAAGTCGTCCAAATTCACCACACCAGAACCCCCGAAACGGCAATCGCGTCTCCCTGCAGCTCCTGGTCGAGGAACATCGTCGAGAGGAAGATCTACTAGAGGAGTTGGGCGAGGCCGGCCTACTGGACTCACCAGAGCGCGCGGTCGAGGCGTCAGATGATGATGATATGGAAATCGACACAAATACACCAAAACGCCATCTGCAATGCCATTAAATCAAGTCCAGCTCCGATATGCCTCTTGGTTATTCGCTATCATCCTTCACATGTTGATGAGAGTTTTGTCAAGATCAGGCAAGGTTTAAGCGTCCATAGCAACATCATCGTCTCCGTCGGTGAAAGAGCGCTTCCGGTCGCCGTTGTCTGTCCGTAAGCCGACAGCGGCTTCGGCCTCCTTCTGGGTGTAAGGTCCCTCAGCAAGCTGCTTGAGTCTGTAGATAGATTAGCTCAAGCACTGGAATAGGCAGATAGATGCCCAATACGAGATCATAAAATAACACACCTTCGCTTGTGAGGCTTTCCTCGACGATGGGATACCAGAGTAGCATCTGTCTCGAACCACTTGGCGCATTCAGTGCAGTAATGTCGACCAAGACCAGGAAGATCCTCGGCGGCCTTGGTCTCCATGAATTGCTTCAGATGTTTGGGCGATAAAATGTCGGCCTTGACTTGGTCGACATCTCTGGTCTTGCGCCGTGTCTTGGTAATCGTTCGCTTATTTGTGACACCCATGATTTCGATAACAGGGAAGTGTGCAATGCCTTGAATTTCTGCTGTCTGATTTCGTGATCTCTGTGTATCTTTGATGTTCAATGCGTAGGCTGGGCGGTGGAGGTTGGCGAATCTCGAAAAAAGTTTTGGTGGGGACGGTTGGTTAGAAGAGATGTGGGGTTTCTAGCCACACTATCGCGTGGCTGTTGCCCCTAGGTACCTATACAATTGTGACTCGCATGGCCTATTTCAATTTATTATTGCATACCTACCAACGTATTGATGAGTGCTTAGTTACTTAGCTTGCTATATTTAAGAGTAGAATAGTCAACTTTTATATGTATTTTCTTTGGAAGCGTTTAATTAAATATTAATAAAATAGTTAAATAAAATACTTAATACTTACGTATCTAAGTTTTCTAAAATACTTTACTATAATATTGTTACTTGCTGCTGTTAGTTATTATAAGGATTATTAGCTTAGTAAGAAATAACGGAAATCAGCTAATTTTTTTTTATCTAACCTTAAGGACTTAGTGTTTAGACACTTGGCTTTCTATTCGCCTTCTGTCTGTTGCCATTCATCAGGCTACTCTTTTCCCATTCTGTCCTCTACAATACTTACAAATCAGGGATCGCCCGGCTGCTCCGAGCAGCGCGAATCGCAAAGAGATGCGTCCTCGTCTCCAGAACTTCAACGCTTTACGAGCACGATCGTACCTGACCAGATTGCCGCTGTTTACTCGACTCATTGTCCTTGCTATCATCGCGCTTTCGATCGCATCCTTACAACCTGTATGGAACTTGCGAGAATGGGGCGCTCTCATTCCCGAACAGATTAGCATTACAAATGGTACCGTTAAGATGCTACCCAAAGATTGTGGTTATATTAACTCTGGACTTTTTAACTAGCATATCGAATCTCGACGTTCCCTCTAATACATCTGAACATTATCCATGCAATCCTGAACCTTCTGGCGCTCACCCCTTTGATGGAGCGATTCGAGAACGAACATGGCACCTTGACGTCCCTGGCCCTGTTCTTTGGACGTAAGAGATTGTCATTATACTGGAGGAACTAGGCTGACTATTGTGGGATTAGCTTTAACATCAATACCTGCTGTCGCTTATGTCTTGATCGAACGATGTGTCTTGCATATGAACACGGGAGTTTTAGGAGCGAGGTATGATATCCCATGAGAGCTTGACTCTGAAGAGGGATACAGCTAACAGTTGGGTTTAGCATGTGGGTGTTTACTCTACTCGCAATGGAGTCTATTCGAACATACAAAGCCAACCCTCACTTGGTTATTGGCACAGTCCATATCCCGACATGGACAACTCCCTTGATTATGTGCCTGGTTGTGGCGGCATTGATACCTGGAACCAGTTTCCTGGGTCACTTGTGTGGTATAGCTATCGGATACGTCGGTAAGTCTCATAACTGCTTCATTTTGATCTGTATTAACGGCCGGCATAGCTGGCTTTGGATACGCCAAGTTGCTTGCCCCCCCAGAATGGGCCCTTAGATGGGTTGAGAACCGACTTAACCTTCTCAAACATCTCCCACATTATGTCAGCATCGATAAGACGACATATGGTCGATTTGGTGTGTTGCCCACATCAAACCGCCCTGGTCCTAGTGGAAGCGCGGCAACGGAGCTTGTTGGCACAACCCAGCGCCTAGGACCCTGAGGAAGCGTACGAGATGCGTGTGTACTCTGTGTAATTGTGTAATAAAGTGAAAGTGCTGATTGCGCGCTGATTTATTTGTACTATTATAGAAATGGCATTTTTATTTTTAGAGCATCTCTTATGTTACGGTATGGCGTGGCGATCAAGATCAAAGGATTGAAGGGACGGACGTTTTGATGGATCTGACATTGTTTAATCACGCTACGAATTATCTTGGGTATCAAGTGTAATAATGGATGAGATAGCTCGAAGATAGATAGAGACTGAAGATGTGATTCAAGACTACCTAGGTATTCAGAGACCCCTATCTCGACGTTTCTTATCCTCTTCCCGTCTATATTAAGGGGGTTACTTAGTCATATTTGAGCTGTCAGTTAACGAATGTCCCATGAGGAAGATCATAAGGAGGACAACAATGCCAAATACACACTTACCTTTCGCTATCTTTAAAAGGTCGACACGACCTGATGAAGAGCACACCTGGATCGGCATAACCCCCGGTAACCGCATAGGCTGCCCCGCCATGCAGGCACCCGGCCCGCTCCCCCTGGTGCCGGGGAGCTCATATTGAAAGGAGGTAAGCTGTCATGATGGTACGTACCTTTATCAACCGAACGGCATTGGATTCAAAAGCTCTCCGAAGAGTTGAGAACCCAGCAACGACGCCAAATTGAGAAGGACGAGCTTTGTATCGCATAGATATTGGTTCGAAAATGTCGCGATTGCTATGTACGAAACTTCAGAACCCTCTGTTCAATAAACCCCTTGGCTAACGTGTTCTATAGCATCGGCGCTCTCGCTGCGTCGCGATCCTCGTATCCTGAAGCTTCCACCTTATCTTTCCTTCCTTTGCATCGCGGTCGGCGTTATTTGGCTATTTCTTCTGCCCTTGAACGAGTACTCGCGACGAACATATATTTCGGAGAACGCACTGCTGCCGGGTCAAGTGCACACCTACTTTGGAGGCAGCGAACATAACATCTTCCGCGCGTACCGACACGAGGTTGACGATGTCGTGGACAAGAACAATTACGAGTGCGCCCTAAAGCTTTGATACGAATTGAGTGACAGAAATTCTAACGTGATTGAGTTTGGCAGAGTCAATGATAGGCTGGACAAGATCCTAACGGGCGTTGGGCTCAAGGTTGGTCGTCAGAACTATACCTACCATTCGGCCGGCAACGAGTACTCAGGACAGAACCTCTATGCTGTTCTACAGGCTCCTCGTGGCGACGCTACAGAGGCTATCGTGTTGGTTGCTGCGTGGAAGAACGTTGAAGAACAGCTCAATCGCAACGGCGTGTCCCTGGCTTTAACCCTCGTCCGCTACTTTAAGCGTATGTCCCCCCTTGACCATGGATGAACGATTTCGTAACTGGCTACTGACACAAAGACAGGCTGGTCGCTTTGGTCCAAAGACATCATTCTGGTTGTTCCTCCTGACAGCAAGACAGGCACGCAGGCTTGGGTCGATGCGTATCATGATGCCCACAATCCTGATCTCGTGGCCCCCCTACCTCTCAAATCTGGAGCTCTCCAAGGCGCCATTGCCATCGACTATCCTCAGGAGCAGAACTTCAAGTCTGTACACGTCATCTACGATGGGCCCAACGGCCAGCTTCCTAACCTCGACCTCATCAACTCCATCGTCAACATCGCCGGCGGCCAAATGGGCATGAGCAGTTTTATCCAGAAGATGACGGATCACAAGGGCAGCTATCCCGATCGTCTCAAGACTATGCTGCGAGGTATGCTCAACCAGGGGCTTGGATATGCGGCTGGTGCCCATAGCAGCTTCATACCTTACCACATTGATGCTGTGACGCTTCAGCCTTACGGCGAGGGATGGCATGATGCCATGGCCATGGGTCGTCTTGTTGAGGGTTCTTTCCGAAGTCTGAACAACCTGCTTGAGCATCTGCACCAGAGTTTCTTCTTTTACCTCCTGATGCAGACCGATCGGTTTGTCAGTATCGGTACTTATCTCCCTAGTGCCATGCTGATTGCTGCCAACTTTACTATCATGGCCATCTTTCTCTGGGTGAAGAGTGGTCAGTCAACCACGACACAGCAGTCAAAGGAGAGGGACTCTACTACTTCTGTCGAAGCGACCCAGACTGGTAGAGATCTGTTCGTGCCGCTTGGCGTCGTCGCTGTCTGCCAGGCAGTTTCAGCTGTGCCTCTTTATACCTTTAACCACCTTCCTGCCAGTGTAAGCGCTCTCCTACGTTAATTGCTCAATAATGGGGACTGACAATTCATAGTTACTTTCGCCTGCATTTGCCGGATTCTCTGTTATCTCGGCCATCCTACCTTTCGCCATCTCCCGCCTTCTCACCCTCGTGTCCAAGCCCACGATGCAGCACTTCCAGCTTACAAAGTCCTTTTCCCTACTTGCCCTGGGCATGTGTCTCTCTACTCTCGCCACGCTCAACTTCTCTCTCGCCTTCCTTGTCGGTCTGCTCTCGAGCCCACTCAGCTTTGTCCAGCCTATCAAGAACCCTGCTCTGCGCTGGTCTCTGGCTGGCCTGCTCAACATTGTGGCACCGCCTACTGTGGTGTACGCGGCAGCGCAGGTCTGGGAGATTAGTATTGCAGACTTGCTACGAGAGGCGAGCTTTGGCTGGGATGTCTGGGGCATGTATACCCCCGTGGTCGTCTGGTGCCTGTGGTGGCCTGCATGGCTCGTGGGCATGGTCAACGTCTTTGGAGAGGTTTCTGTTTAAAGCAGCGTATGAAGTTGTCAAACTGTAAGACATTAGTGTCAAGTAAAACTGACGGGAGGACTTGTAGAGTTCACTACTGTAGCATATGTAGCGTGAGATGGGCAAATTCCAGAATTAATAGACCTCCCTGGGCAAGGGATCATCATCTGCCCATAGAAAAGTTTCTATCCGTCTATACTGTACATGGTTCATTTTATTTGCCCTGCATCCCCCAAACCAGAGTCCTTGTTTAGAATCTGTTCTACGCAGCCCACACGTCCTTGCCAGCCGACTCAATCCAGTTTCCGAGTTGGTTGACGCTTGAATCCCAATCAAGCAGTCGCTGGCGCATGGCAGCAATCTGCTTCATGTCGAGTACCTTGGGTTGAACCCACGTGATTTGTGCCACACTGTCTACCTGATCAATGGTGCCCCGTAACAGGCCCAGGCTCAGCGCCTTCATGATGAGATGCTCGATCTCCTCTAGTCGAACCTTGGTTTCCTGCGCAATGGTGGCAAAGGTCAAGGTGCGCTGATGAGGAGGGCGGCGGAAGATAGCCTCAGTAAGCGCAGAGAGGTAAATTTTCTGGCGGAGATGCGTCGAGTTGCTTTTCAAGAGCTTGTTAGACTCAATGCGATCGGACAACTGGTCGTAAGCCGCGAGATCTCCACGGTTGAAGGCAAAGAGCAATTCACGCATCCAAGCGTGCTCGCTCTTTGCGAGGACGTCGAGAATGGGATGGAGAAGAAGCTCTCCGAAGTTGTAGATGCTAGTTGAAACGAGAGCAGCGATGCTGAGGCGGTAGGCCCGCTGATGTCGCTCTTCGGGGGAGAGTGAAGCGACATCAATGCAAGCAAGGTAGAGTAGGGCAGTACGATAGTAGTTGGAGAAGTCCATCTTGCGCTGGAGGAGTGGTTAGCGGGGTTCAATAAATGTCATTGCTCTGAAGTTGAATTAGGGATAAGCGAAAGGCATACCTGGTAGTATATAGCATTCGCGTCGTAGAAAGCAGCATGGACTACGTTCTCGACAGAGTCAAAGGAGTCTAGAATGCTCTCCGCTGTGTCTAGGTCCTTTCGCGCAGCATCCAGCTCATCCAAGTCAAGCTTTGCTTGGGCGACAGCGACCAGAGCAAAAACGTAAGCGTCTTGCGAGTTCTCGTTATTGACCTTCTTGGCAACCGCTTGCAAGAAATCCAAGCGCTCTTCGTCTTCTACATCGTACAAGCAACATCGGTTAGCAAGACGCCGGCTTCGGAGCATCTAGTAGTGAACCCTTACCTTCGCACTCTGTTGCCGCCTTCAACGCTAGTTCCACAAGCTTCAACTGGTTGATCTTGTCGGCAAACTTGAGAATAAAGACTCTGTAGAACCCTAGCCGTTGAGGGGCGCTTTCGGGGTGGCTGAAGAACTCGACGAGGGCATCAGTGAGCTGGTGCCAGAGCTTGCGCTCCCAGTAGTTCTCAAAGTCGAGAATGAGGGGTTGGAGCTCCTCGGGAGCTTCATCGCGCTGCTCGGCAAGGAAATCGGGAATAGCGTCGGCGCTCATGATTGCGGGATGTGTATGTGATGTCGGTGACGTGTGAAGAGTGCACAACTGTGGTTAGTTTATGCCTTTGGCCGGACGAGCGTGCAACGCTGAACCGACGGGGCTTTGTTCGAATAAAGCGACAGAGAACAGTCAAGATTTCCGCTGCTCTAAAAGATGGTGATGTCGTCAAAAGATGGTTGTGGTATTGGGTGAAGCTGGTATGTTTGTAAGGTTGATAGCTGCTTCAGTGGAGTTAACTTAGCTCATCAATGAGGCTACCAGGCAGCCTGGTCGTCGCAACCGCAAGGACGCACGGGCCATTCTTCCCTTGGAAACGGCACTACAAAGACGATGGCCAATGACAAGCTGGAAGATTTCAGTGACCCATCACGTGACCTATAATCACCGTTCCCCGAGGCTCGACCTTGGCTAGCATCACCAAACATTGCTACTGAAGACGAGACGATCTACAGCCAATTGCGAGGAACAGCAGCGTTTTGTCACGCAATCTGTACTGTCGCATCAATGGCTTCGCCTCTTCTTGCTGCGAGGGCGGCCCGCAAGGCCGCCTTCAATGTCGCTGGCAAGCGATTGCTTTCCGATATCTCTATTACTCGAACTGGCAAGCCTATCATGCGAGTTGAGGGTGGCCGGTAAGCTTAGCAACTGCCCATTGATCTCTTTAAGACTGTCTCTGATGTTTTTCTGTGTCTAGTTCATCCCTTGGAGGTACGACGATCGAGCTACGATGCCTACGAACGACACTAACGAGGAGTAACCAGGTCACACTGTTACCGTATTTGGCGCAACCGGCCAATTGGGACGATACATCGTCAACCGCCTGGGTGAGCTTCTTCGACAACGGAGCTGGATAGTCGGAATGAACAATTGAAATACTAATCCTGGTATCAGCGCGCCAGGGATGTACCGTCGTCGTTCCCTTCCGTGAGGAGATGGCCAAGCGTCATCTTAAGGTCACTGGAGATCTCGGCCGTGTTGTCTTCATTGTATGTTTCAAGCCTTCTCGATGTCGCCAGAAATTGTCTAATAATCCCGGTATTTAGGAGCACGATCTCCGAAATACCCCTTCGATCGAGGCGAGCGTTCGACACTCTGATGCCGTTTTCAACCTGATTGGTCGCGATTACCCAACCAAGTATGTTAATAAGATGATGGATTCAATGGAGTACATGGGAACTAAGCAGTCATAAGGAACTTCTCTCTTGAGGATGTGCACATCGAGGGAACCGAGCGAATTGTTGAGGCTGTCTGCAAGTACGATGTCGACCGATATATCCACGTTTCCTCCCACAGTGCCAACTCCAAGTCCGTGTCCGAGTTCTACCGCACCAAGGTTTGTGGACTCGAACCAAACGGGAAGGGAGAAAATGCTGATGAATAATACAGGGTCGAGCTGAAGAGATTGCTCGAGAGCTTTTCCCCGAGACTACTATCGTCCGACCCGCTCCCATCTTCGGTTTCGAGGACAACCTTCTCCTGAAGTTGGCTGGTGTCACCAACCTGTTCACTTCCAACAACATGCAGGAAAAGTTCTACCCCGTGCACGTAGGTTATCGGAAAACTCCTCGACGTAACTAATAAAGCTAACATGCAAAGTCGATTGATGTTGGTGCTGCCCTTGAGAAGATCTTCTATGATGACACAACAGCCGGACAGACCTTTGAGCTCTACGGCCCGAAGCAATACAGCATGCATGAGATTTCTGTCATGGTTGACAAGGAAATCTACAAGCAGCGAAGACATATCAACGTGCCCAAGGCCATCCTTAAGCCTGTCGCCGAGGTGCTGAACAAGGTGCTCTGGTGGCATACTCTGTCAGCTGACGAGGTCGAGCGAGAGTACTTGGATCAAGTCATTGACCCTGAAGCCAAGACTTTCAAGGATCTGGGTATTGAGCCTGCCGACATCATCAACTTCACCTACCACTACCTGGTGAGTATTCCCAAGCGTGATTTAATAAACAATGGACTGAACCCCCTATAGCAAGGATTCCGAAGCCAAAACTTTTACGATCTTCCCCCTGCGACAGAGAAGGAAAAGCGGGAAGAGAAGAAGTACATCCATGTTCTGGATGAGCTGTAAAGAAAAGGAATCAAATTTTTGCGTGTTTTGGAAGCTGGAAAGGCAGATGACAATAACGACTGAGCGGGCAGGTCGGTAATAGTCCGCGTATATAGGACCGCATAAACTAGAGTGTGCGAGTTCGGTCAATTGTACAGGTTTTCTTTGGGTTGACATGATGTCAGACAAATTCATGGTCGAGATGTTGGTCCAGTCCATAATTGGCTACCCTGTAGCTTCTTATCTGCATCGAGCTCTTGGAGCGAAGGTCTAGAACATCAGAAGTAGCAGCAGCAGGGAGGACCCCACTAAACTCTCACACAAAAACCTTATTATCGCATCTAGCACTCAGTCTTTGCAATCGGCTGTTTATTACACCAAACAAGAGCTGTTTCGACGCAAGTTTCCGATGTCTTTTGATGATGAAGAGCCCATGTAAGAACCTCGAATTCCTTGTCACCCGCGTTACAAGGCTCCAGTTTACTGACTTTAGTTCCATCTTCAGAAGCCTCTCGAGTCACGCCTTGGCTGCGTTAGCCGAGTTCCACGCCGAAAGGGACGCCCACCGAAAGAACTTCGAGAAGCTTAGGACCGGCGCCGCCCCGCGAGCCGGAGCCGGACTCGGGGTCGTCGAACCGGAGGAGGAGGACCATATCGCGGAGGATGCGGACGATGAGCCGCTGAGTATGGCGGCGTTCATGGAGGACTGGAACGAATCGCAGTTTTGGGTACGTAAAATCGAGCCCACGCTGCAGAAATCAAGGCACGGGCGTCCACTCGTCTTTCAGTATGGGATATGGCGGTGGGGATGGCATCTCGATCGGCTTCTGGGATGATGCCTGAGCCTGGCGTTGGAGAAATCATTACGTACTGGCCCGGCATTTGGACTCTTGGCAAAACCGACCCGACCCAAAACTTCATGATATCAACAAGACAAGGCTAACATGGATATGGTGATTTAGTTCCTGGACGAAACCGCGTTTGCTCTGGCTGATCAACTCCTCGACGGTGCGTCGTCAAGCTCGACAATTGGTGTTGTGTCAACGCCGAGTGTGTTTATTGCACTCAAGAATCGCCTGGTGAGAACAAGATTCTCCTAGCTCCCTGGTCGTAATATGCACAAGGAACACGGTAGCTGACTCGTGCGTTATATAGAGATTCTGGCCAGTCCAAGATAGGCCTAAGTTGGTCTTATTCGAGCATGACCACCGGTTCAGCGTCTTTCCCGAGTTTGTCTTTTATGACTTTCAGCGACCTCTTCAGCTACCCGGTATGATTGCCACTATCGATAATCATGGTTTCAAGATGAACTAATAGTGTGTTGCCCAGGTCATCTGAAGGGTAGTCTTGACAGCGTCATCATCGACCCTCCTTTCTTCAGCAATGACTGTCAGACAAAGTGTGAGTCCTATACCATCCATCATCCTCTATGCTTCTTACTACTCGAGCTCCTAAGAATGACGATATAGCCGCCCACAAGTTGTCCTCTGTTACTAACATGTCATTTCTCTAGTTGCTCTGACGGGTCGCTGGCTCATCAAGCCAAAGTCACCCCGTGTCATTGTCTGCACCGGAGAAAGAATGGCCCCCATCGTCGATAAGCTCTATCGCTCTCTTGGGGTATATCCCACAACCTTTGAGCCAGCTCACGAGGGTCTTAGCAACCACTACTATTGCTATGCCAACTTTGAGAGCTCGACGTGGGACTGGCGATCTAACGAATCCAACTAGCGAGCGTAACCGAGTTAAAAGCTGAGAAAGCCTGAGAAGAGACTTGCTACGTTAAAGCCGTTAAAGCCCGTGATAGGGTGAGCCAACGGCTGGAAAGGTATTAAACCCAGTAGCGCCTCTGTGCTCCTTAGGACGTCTACGGATCATGCAAGTTCGTCGGAAATAGACCTCATTATAGACAGGCTTAAATCTGAAAAGAAATATCATGTAATGTCCTATTCAGATTGGACAATCACAGAGATTACTAAACTGAATGTCTGCGCCGAGCAAAGCATCCTACTCCGCTCTTTGGTTGCGCGATATATGACTCCCATAAACTTGCCAGCCCTGTCCTTGACGCCTATTCAGTGCCTCTGAACCGTGACCCCTTTGGGTAGCACTTGTTCCATCTACCTACAACTCACCGTTGATGTACCTAGGCCAGCGAGCGAATGATATAGAAGAGGAGATAGGCTTGAGCCCCCAACACGTCAGACAGGCTGGCCAACTCTACCTTATGATCATTGAACTTGAACCACTACATGGTACATTAGCACTCTATTCTATGAGCATAAGGGCATTTTGCAGCGTACCTGATCGCCTACTCGGCAGTACGACGTGTAATGACCCGTGTCGATCTCGCCCACATGAACTACCACACTAAGGAGGTCATAAGTGCATGATCGTTCTAGCTCAAGGCTCTCACGATTATCATAACTGCGAACACGGTTTGTATAAGGCAGCATGTTGAGTTGTAGCGGAAACTTGACTTCATTGTCAACCTTAGAGGCACGATCATGTCTGCCATGCTTGTACTCAAACCGCTGTGGATGAACATTAGTTTGTGAGACTACTATGGAAGAGTTGGAAGGACGACTCACCTTGAGCTGTATAGACAGTACATTCGGCAGACGCTTGATGCTGGTATGCCTTTTTGCTTGTTGCGGTCCGTTGCAATTGTTACAGCGGTACTCGCACTTATCGTACTTGATGTACTCTTCATCTAAACAATCTTGCAAGGTCAATGTGGGCTTCTTTTGACCCGTTTTCTTGCTCCTCTTCTGGACAACATTGTCCAGACCTAGGCTCAGATCCAGAAATGATTGAATGGAGTTGCTTTGACCTGAACAGTTCTGGCATGTTGTTGTGGTCTGCATCTTGCCATAAAAAGTCTGATGCATAATGCAATTGCAGCTGTGCTCGCTGCCAATCTCGGGCTTTTTGCCATCCCCATTTCGCTCATGGAGCTCCTCAGCTAAGAATTGAAAGAACTCATGAGCATCCTGTTCCTTGGTGGTCACTAGATTCTCGAATGCCTTTTTCTCTGAAATCCAGAACCCCGATAAGATGTTCGCAGCGGTGTAACCATTCGTGTTCTCCAAAGCATAGAAATCCTGAAACATATCGTCCATTGCACAACTCAGGCAGTGAGGCACCTGACAATCATTGCTTTGGTGGCCATCACTGAGATAGAAATTCCGTAGCAGAGGATTATGCAAGAAGCTCTGAAGAACAACATTCTGGTAGCAGGTTGCGCCGGCATTGTAGATTCCGCGCAGGCCGTTTGCACGACAGGATGCGGTTGTAGTATTGTTAGTAATATACCGAGGGTCATCCTTGATGGAGTCCGAGAAAAGCTCATCATGCTTTCTCTTACGGCCTATGCGATGATCAGTCACGGTTGATCGAAGCATGGCCGTGTAACGCAAAGTGTAGTAATCGGGAATCAGCCAATTTTATCGCCGATAATGGCGAAAGGCCTTAGGTAGCGAACACAAACTTTGTACAGCATTACTTACCAGAGAAAGACCCAGTCCCTATTTTTCGCACTCGAAGCTCCTCTAGAGTAGGGTCCCAGACATAGTCGTCGCATATCTGACAATACAGGGCTCCGCTCCGAGAGTCGACATCTGCGCCAGGTCAGCATAGAGCAAAAAGACGGCATGGGGCAACCAACAAAAGCGATGCTGCTTCTTAGTCCCATGTTTCAATCTATCTTCTTCGGAAACGGTCGACGGGCACTGTAGGCAGAGGTAGTTGGACGTAAGCGATATGACAGGTCGGCCCTCATCTGTCGTAGAGGTCTGGGGGACGATTGGTGTCGAATCGAAGATGCCGCGAAGAATCATCTTGTAGTGGGTGATGGAACTGTTCATGACCTCTTGATTCTTACTCAAGAGACGTTGTATATGCTCTGGAGACAATTAGACACCGAAAGAAGGCTCGAGGCAACGCTGAAGTGACAGGATAGTAGGGAATCGTACCACAGCCGAACATTGGTGATCCCGGAACCGGCGACTTCACCTTGACATTCTTCGGGGAAGCAGGAGTGGCCGGCCGCGCAGACATGATGGGAGACCGAGCCCTGCGGCCTAACCTCTAAAATCGGGAGCGTGAAGCCGATGAAAATGTAGAAAGTTGGCAGGATGCGGTTGGTAAAAGGGAGCTCGATTCCTGACCAAGAGAATGCGGCGAGGGATTGTCGACAAATTCCGAAGCTGCAGAATATAAATCTCGAGCGAAAGACGTGTGCAATTATGTTTGGTAGTTTGCGATCGAATCTTCGTCCTGTATTTTCGAATGTTCGGTTGCCGATGCGATTGGCGAACGAGGTTGAATGATGCGAAGCGCAGAGCAGAGTATACAATCCGTTCAGCCAACGGCAAGCCGAATGTCGGACAATCGTTGGCCTCTTCCTGTCAAGGAAGAACCAAAAAGAAATTAATAAAGAAGAAAGAACCGTAAGAAGTACAGAGCTACGCTTTAGGCCAAAGCTAAACAGGAAGATGAACAAGGCCTCTGCGCGCTGACCAATTGTTCCCTTAAATTAATACAAGAATAAGTTGGAAATAGAAAGTTGATGTTTTACAGAGAAGTGAAAGCCACTGTATGTCAGGGATGGGGCAGGAGAGATTGCAGCGGGTGCTTGCTAGTCCAATGCGTACCTTCTGGTGTAGGATTGGCGGGCAGGTACATCATAGCGGCGATTGCTCGAGAAAATTACACCCATGTCATGCAGGGAGATAAGATAAGCATAAGTCAGCCGGGCCTTACATCAAGCGCGACTACAACGCGACCTACCTACTTATCAGTGTTACAACCAAGACGAAACTTGTACAGGTAGCAGCAATCTACATGCACTCAAAATAAACATAAAAACTACAAGAATATACTCAAGGACTGAGTTCATAGCAATGCTAAACTTTCTCAAATAATGCGTGATCTCACTTACATTCTTGCATTACCCTAGTTGTTAAGCCCCTGCTGGGAGATCGTCCTGAGCCGAGGCTTCCTATTCCTCTCCTCTGGCTTCATAACTCGATGTGCTTACTGGTTGACCAAACCCGACACACATACCTACATCCTTGCGAAGTGCAACTTCTATTTTCTCTCATATCATCATCATTCCATAAATACACAGCGGTCCTCCATCTTCCGACATAAGACTTCTATTCTGGGTTCGTTCGCTTGAAAACAGGGTGAAGTCTCCACAATCCAGCTTCCCGGCTCCGACCTACGGCATCCGGCGCCGGCCCCCTCCCGATCAAACTCCCGAGTCATCGTCCAGCTCGCGATTCCAGAAAGTTTCTCCCGCCAGATTTTACATCGAAGGCTAAATATACTTTACACAATGGCAACACAACTTATCCCTCTCCCGGCTGTAGAGCGCCTCAGTCCTACCTGCATCCGCATTCTGGGCGGCAATCCGGGCAAGTTTACTCTCCAAGGCACAAATACATACCTTCTCGGCACAGGCCGTCGCCGACTTCTCATCGATACTGGCGAGGGTCGCAAAGCTTGGATTACATCCATCCGCGACACACTGCAGCAGGAAAATGCTATTCTCGATGCCGCGCTTATCACGCACTGGCATTATGACCATACTGGTGGCATCAAAGATCTTTTGAACATCTCGCCCCAGACAAGAATCTATAAGCACACCCCAGAAGATGGACAGCTTAGGATTGAGCATGGACAACGTTTTGAGGTTGAGGGTGCGACATTGACGGCGGCGCACACGCCAGGACACACCAAGGATCATGTCGTGTTTGTATTGAAAGAAGAAAATGCTATGTTTACGGCTGATAACGTCCTCGGCAAAGGCACCGCTGTCTTTGAGGATTTGGTCACATATATACGAAGTTTGGAGGAGATGAAGCCACTCTTCAAGGGTCGAGCTTACCCTGGACACGGGCCGGTTATCGAGGAGGGCCCGGCAAAGATTGCTGAGTACATCGCACACCGGCGCCAACGGGAAGAGCAGGTCGTCCGGACCCTGAGATTGGGGCCCGGAGGAGTGGAGACGGATGATGCCGAGTTATGGTCGGAATGGACGGCGATGGAATTGGTAGAAGTGATTTACAAGGACGTGCCTAAAGAACTCTACCCGGCGGCTTGTGGTGGTGTCTTGCAGATTTTGCGAAAGCTGGAGGGTGAGAGTCGCGTTGCTCATGACGGTGATCGATGGAGAATGCTGGTTGAGGGTCGTGCCTCTTTATGAATGTGTTGATTTTGGAATACCTCGCGGGTGTCTTCGTTCTACAATCTAGTTGATCAGAACTTCTCAAACCGGAGTCGGATGTCAAATCTTTCAACTGTATTCCCAACAGGTCATTCACATAAGTATTCTAAAAGCCGTTTGTCAAGAATCGCATTTACTTCGGAGTTGCGGGTCTTTTGATCGGAATCAGCTTTGCCGTGCAAGTTCGAAGCTGTGGCTTGACAAGTATGTATGTACCTTAGGTATACAATTGAGGTAGGGCCCTCGGCAGCTTCGGATCTTCACCTGATCCATCACGAATTGTTTTTAGCGATGACCAGCAGGTGGAGATCGTCGGCTGGGTTTGAATGACATCCCTGTCGGATCAAGATGTCATCCTGGGTTAACGTAGCCGCTTTGTCGCTTTAGAGCTAAGCTAGAGTCTTCGACAGCTACTATGGCTTGATGATATTGAAATGCCGTGTAAGTGGCACATTCTTGATCGTTGAAGCCTTTGCTGTCAATGTTGCAGTTGCTACACCTCGGCCGATCACGGAGATTGGGATTTAATGTTGTCACATCGCATGCCTAAGATATATGTAATACGACATTAATCCTGTCGTTTAACAGCTTGTTCATGCAGTCACCAATGGGCCATATTTTCCCGTGAATATCATACGACTTTGTTCACCTACTGTCTGATAGACATGTTTTGAGGTTGTATACTGAGGTACCTTTGAGCTGCGGAAGGCTCGGTACCATGAACAAGATCGTTTAAGATCATGTGCATCTAAGGATACCACATCAATGTCCGATTTGCACAGTATTTCTCACTAACGTTAGAAAATTTTAGAGTAGTCAGGCTAGATTTGTAAAGACATTGTCATACTTAACGTTGTCATCACATCTGAGACTGCTTGCTGGTTCGGCTTACAGTTCCAGGACAGCTGACTTGTTGTTTTACAAATGATGTAAATGCAAGTAAGCATTTAAAGCGGATGGGTTTCTCTAGATGGTGCAAGCCAACGAATAAAGATAACTTAAAGAATATTTTATCAATCGACAAATGTTATGGCTTGGTATATATTGGCAAAGGCTAGGATAGGGTACCTTACCTAATTAAACCCGGCTCAAGATGCAAGTGTATAAGCCAGTCCTACTTCTTACCGCCTGCCACCCTTGCACTTTGAGTCATAAGACTGAAAAGAGACATCCGATCTTGGTCCATGTCGGTGACTTGTGACCTTTTGAACAAGCAGGGCTGGGACCTTGTTGGTCGGAATGTATCGGGGTATTCGGAGATGATCCAAACACCGGACGTTATGTAGAGTACAGTAACGTTCAATCATGCCCAGATGTCCAATTTTTTTGATGCAAGAGATGGCATTTGCCAGTATGTGTCAGGGCATATGCCATCTCAGTTAGGGCGCGAGATTGCTTCGGATTCCTTGGGTCAGTTACTTAGCTGGCGCTGCGTGTAAGTGAGTGTTGGCTGTACTGTGGGTTTTATGTATTGAAGGTGCCGGCATTGAAGCTCCACAGCGGCACGTTAATGTCCGCGCAATAACTTCGGCATCTTGGCAGTTAGATCACTATCCAAGAGCTGATTATCGAACATACAGGGCAGAATCAGCAATGGAGAAGTAAAAGTTTCTTACCTGAATATTCGCAATTCGGCTGTAAGCCATGGGTAGTACTTGTCCGTCCATCCGACCCCAGTAGGTGGTGGATGGGGGACGCATGATAACAACACAGCTTGTTTTTGACCAGTACCAACTCCCTCCATAGTGTGCTATGCTATGTTAGTTTCGGTGAGGGAAAAGAGTGATATTGCCATTAATAAGGAATTGTTTGTCAGCTATCGTACAAGTTCAGGGGCTTTGTAGGATAGGTACTGCTTGTAAGTGTAAGTGATCCATGCCGATCGGTCGATCATGTCAGCCTCGGATGAGCCAAACCCGTCATTAACTAAGTAATATAGTACTTGCGGGCCAAGCCGAGAGAACATGACTTGGTCATATGAAAAGATACCATCCATCATGGAAAACTGCAATCCAACCCTCCATTACAGTACCTAAGGCAGGGAGCTATCATTCCGCTCCCCCCACCGGCCGGCCCCATCCTCCACCAAACCTGCCGCATCGTCTTACCGCATCTTTTTATTTTTCTTCTGTTCAAGCTCTCTGGGCATGCTTTCCTTTTTGGAAGCAATTCGGAAGCTTCGGGACGTTGACTGATGGGTATCCCCTCTTGGCTTTCCATGCCGACTCCCAATGGCTCACAGGTTATGAATATAAGCCCACCCGCTTTCGTTCGTCTGGCCACGGCGAGAGATGGGGTTTGGATCGATGTTATAATTCTTTGAAATAGCTCTTGTTGCGTTGTCTGTTAGATCGTATTGTCATCAATAAGCTTTCTCTGTCGCTCTTGGTTATAACCGGTATAAATCTCACTCAAATCGAGCTCGCGCTCCCTCTTCGCTAGGCTACTTGGCTCTCGCCAACTTGATCGTTCAGCGGACAACAGCGGAGCTCCTGTTTGTTCCAAACAGCCTCTTCTGGACCATTGAATTATGATCCAGGCAAAGACGATAACGCGCAGTTCGAGCGCACTCCTGCTGGTGCTTCTCCCTGTCGCTGTCGCCCACGGAGGTGGCAGTGAACATATGGGCATAAACATGGACATGGGCCGTGGTGCCAACACGACACAGCCGCCTATAGACGCCGACTACCCCGATACCTATTTTACATACACTGAGCATACTGGGCTTCTCTACACACACGTAGCCCTCATGGTTCTCGCATGGGTTTTCGTCCTGCCAGTTGGTAAGTCTTATGTTACGAGCTCCCTCCTCCTCACAAACATTGTGCGCAGTCACTGACGCCCAACTGTAGCTGTTATGTTTTCGATAGCGAACTCTCGCTTCACTATACTCGCTCAATTTGTCTTCTTGGCTTCTAACACGATGGGCTTGCTTCTAGGCGTCGTCTACAACGCCCAAACACCGGACCTGTACCCTAAGAATGCGCACCATAAGGTTGGCTGGCTTGCGACTTGGGTTGTCTGCGCGCAGTTTTTTGTAAGTGCCGTGGGCTGTATCGCAGGTGCGCTTAAGGACAATGACAAGAAACCGAGCAATGAAGGGCATGCATTTCTTCCCATTTCAACATGCGAGGTCGATTTTTCCTCTCACCATGTTTACCACATTGATAGCCCCTACCGACTATCCGACGATAGTGGGCAAGGCACAGAACCCAACACATCTTCGCTTCGAAGTGAATCGGTATCAACCTTCAATGGCATGGACGAATCGCCCCTCGAAATCTCTAGGAAGGAGTACGGGGAGGAAGACGGAGACCTGGAAGGACTGTCCTTGCCTTCTTGTGCTCCGAAGGGACTTTTTGCTCGTCACGCTTCCAAGTTTGTTGAATCGCGAGTATGGAGGTATTTCGACACTGGCCGCCGGGTAGTTGATCGCATCATCCTTCCTTTCGGTTCTGTCGCACTCGCGACTGGCGTAGTTACCCTTGGCCGCTTCTTCGTAAGTCGTCAGCAGACCTCTCTGTGATCCTAACTAATGAAACATCAATAGGAAGGTAGGGAGATATTCAACGGTCTGGCCCACTGGATCAAGGGCGGCGTATTCTTCTGGCTGGGCGTGTTCACCCTGGGTCGCTGGTCCGGTAGCTTTGGCGAGCTTGGGTGGGCATGGAACGTTCGACCCAAGAAAATCTCCCAGAGATGGTGCCCTTCTGCCGAGTTTGTCGAGAGTTTCCTCATCTTCTTTTATGGCGCTACTAATATCTTCATGGAACATCTTGAGGGTTGGGGAGGTGACTGGACTGCTCAAGATATGGAGCATATGTCAATTACGGTTCTGTTCATTGGCGGTGGCCTGGTAAGTCAGGACCTCTAGATACCCCCAATCCCTAGGGAATGCTGACTTTAAGCCTTAGTGCGGTATGCTTATCGAGTCGACGCGTATCCGCGAGTTTCTGAATACTAGCGTTGAAGATGTTGAGTCCAAACATCCTTATTCGGTCGAAGAAGCCAGCGAACGCAAGACACCCGATACGTATGAGTTCTCTCTCAACCCCATCCCTGCTCTCGTGATTCTACTGCTCGGCATCATGATGAGCTCTCACCAGCAGCACACCATGCTCTCAAGCATGGTCCATAAACAATGGGGTAATCTGCTTCTTGGAGCCTCACTTGCCCGAGGTCTTACATACTTCCTCGTGTTCCTCAAGCCCCCGAAGTCGAACCTTCCGTCACGACCTCCCACTGAACTTTTAGCTGCTTTTGGTTTGATTTCTGGAGGAATCATCTTCATGGCCAGTGTAAGTTGTACCATGCCGTGCAGGAGAGCAACAGAAAGTTAACGAAAAACAGAGCACCGATACTGTCAATGGAATGATCCATTACAAGCTCGACGCAATGTTCATGTATACCGTCACTATGGGTCTGGTTGGACTATTGATGGCTTGGATCATCACCGTTCTTGCCATCAAAGGATGGGCCGTAAGGTTCGAACGACACCGAATCTCAAACTAAGATGCACGAACATATGAATATTGTTGAAAGAGAAAGGAACAAGGCTGCCTTATCCGACGTGGATGAGGAGATGCATAGATAGTTGATTGCATGCAGCGATAAATCTGCTTTGAGATACCCTTAACGATATAACCGCCCTAATTGATCGCAGTTTTGAATAGCCCTTCTCCATTCATTTTGTTGTGATGCGACTGTCCCTGTGCGCTTTGTACTGCAAGCCTTGCGTTGTCTTCTGGCTAAATATTCCTTTGTCAGGCAAGGATTGTTTCACGGCATATTACAACAGGCCGCTATGGTCGGGAAGGTGGCTGGTTATTGACCCCTAGCGAGCTCTTTCTGCATGAGTGGTTTGTATTGAGCGCTTGGCAGACCATGTTTCTCGACTGAGTGAAGGGTGGTTTGATTTGAGTTGAGGTTGCACAATCTTTTCACGCATCTCCATCCTTGCTTTTTGGCCCAGTCACCACTCTCTTTTGATCCTCAGGTGAGAAGAGACCGGTGCCTTGCTGCAGGGCATGGACAAGAAAGGGAATCGAGTCGGCCTTGAAATCCTCCGCGTTGCGGACCTTGTCGAGGTCCTCTGAGAGCTCTTGTGTCGTTCGTTGGAGGTAGTAAGATGTGAACTCGGCAGAGGATTGATTGGTAGATTTGGACGACATCTTGATTATGGTGGAATGAGTTGTGAGTTAAACACCTTCGTCGACTTGCTGCCTTAAGAGTCTGGGAATGAAATGTAGATTTAAAGATTGAACCAGGGAAGCAAAAGTTTAGCTAGCTGCTTCTAGACAGTGCATATACAAATACACACCGTGTAATGTTCAGAACACTGACGGCTTCGAGGCTGGCATCGTGCTAAGAAAATTGAATATGTGATAGATACATACGCATAGAACACACCACTCAACTAGGAGTCTGGAAGGCGTTGTTATCAAAGCCACTGATTCTAAGACTGGAAGCATCTGAAGGAGTTTATCACTCCAGAGCCCAGCGCACTTTGTCGGGGAACTACGAGAGCAGTCTTTTTAGATTCGACTATGGATTTGAAGCGTTTCTCATGTCATAGTCTATCGCATACTTGGTCATCTAATCGACCACACAGTAAACTCCATCTACTAGGTACACAGGTTTCGCGCGCAATTCCACAAAAAAATCGTGATCCTCGAACGCCGCCAAACCATAACAACGCCCTGCATGCTTCATTGTGAACATGAATCATAAAAACAAGAAGTATAAATACACATACAACTGAAACGACTCAGTGGGAAATGTACTGGAAAACAGCAGAGACCTCTGACTCTCCACACTCTTGTCTCAACAGCAAGTCCTGGATAGGTTTCAGTCCCTCATTCACAAAATGGTTCCATGTGCTGGTATCGCCATATAACATAACTGGTGCCTTGATGTACTGCTTGCCATCTGGCTTGCAACGCTTGCACTTGAAAGTCTCGTGTGTATCACTCTTGGTGTCCGGCCGATATTGAAACAGCTCACGCAGACTGTCAAGCGAGAAATGTCGCTCAACATCTTCCGCTGAGTCCACAACACAAGAAGACAAACTTTGCTTGTGCGACTGTCGCTGGAAAATCTTTTCTTCGATGGTACCGGTTGCAATAAATCGATACACGAAACAATCCTTCTTCTGTCCGTCACGCCATACTCGAGCCAGAGCCTGTTGATCGGCAGCTGGGTTCCAGTCGGGATCAAAGAGGACAAGTCGGTTCGCACCGATTAAATTAATACCACATCCACCAGCCTTGCTGCTCAGCAGAAAGACAAACTCATCACCCGCGGGATCATTAAATCGATCCACAAGCTTCTGGCGCTTGTTGACATTCATGGTGCCGTCGAGGCGGAGGCAGCCATACTGCCGGGAGCGGCAGAGTCGTTCGAAGAGATCCAGGGTCGAGGTGTAATTGCTGATCAACACAATCTTATCATTTGTGTCTTGACGAATGCGAGCCAGCATGCGATCCAGAACAGCCATCTTGCCCGAATACCATGATTTGACCTCGCGATCTCGGCCACGAGCTTCTCTAGGAACGTAATCGTCTGGGTAGCACTTCTCCGAGCCTGGTAGATCCTCCGCCATGTTCAACAGGTCAGGATGGTTGCAAAGCTTCTTGAGAATGTTGATGGCCTTTAAAGGTTGGCTTCCCTTGCCTCTCAAGAGGGCTTGGATATCTGGACTTTTAATGAAGTAATTGTAAAGGTCGAACTGGAAGGGTGCAAGGTTGCAGAATACGACATGCTCGTACTTGATGGGTAGATATTTGGAGAGAATGTCATTAGTGCGGCGAATCAGGAACTTGTTGACAACACTGAGCAAGTCTGCAGTGCACTCATCGCCCTTTTTACGATCCGCTTCTGACGCATCGGCATCTCGACCTCGCAATATGGGAATTTCGAATCGCTTGCGAAACTCTTGTCGTGTTCCAAGAAGATCGGGGTTAGCAAAGCTAGTGAGTGAGAAGTACTCAGTGAGATCGTTCTGGATAGGTGTGCCGGTGAGAATAACTCGTCGTGAAACGTTCAAACTGTTGAGGGCATTGAATGTATTGCTGTCACTGTTCTTCAAGCGGTGACCCTCATCACAGAAAAGTAAGCCGATCTGTGTGTGTTTAAGCTCTTCCACGTTCAATCTCAGTGTTTCATAAGAAACGATGATGACTGGCCGAGTAACAGATCGGCCGCTCGCAATTGCCCACTGACGAAGCTGACGCGTCAACTCTTCCTTTGAAGCCTTTCCATCGATAGCAAAAGGAGTGATAGCATTAGCACCAAGCCATTTGACCAACTCGTTAGCCCAGTTTTTGACCAAACTGGCAGGACAAACAACAATGGCTTTTTGGATTGTCGTTTTGCCAGCATCGGGAGATTGCTTAAGCAATGTCCACATGAGGGAGATGCATTGAAGAGTCTTTCCCAAACCCATTTCATCAGCCATGATACAGCCGTTGGCCTTCTCATCAATCATACCGGTAACACACCGATACATGAACTTGACACCTTCAACTTGATGCGGACGAAGAATCTTGGCCAGCTTGGGATCAATGACGACAGGAACGCGTGGATGTTCAGCATCAACTTTCTTCTTGATTCCGAGAATTTCAGATAGACTCTTGTGAACAAGTGGCGCGTCAATCTTTTCAGCTGGCGCTTCAGCTTTAGTCGGCTCGATAGCCTTGGGAACATCTTTCGGCTTGTCGTCAACTGTAGGATCATGAAGTACAATGGCAAATTCGCCACTGGGATCGTGCAGCGGTTTGGCGACGAATACAGCCCCCTGTCGAAGACCAAGAGTAGGAGGTGCACGGTTGGGGTTGTATGCAGTGCTGTCCTTGTTCTTCAAAGGCACAGAGAAGGCCTTGCGGAAGACCAGACCCTTTTCCTTGGCTTGAAAAACGGGAAACTTGTTGACATCTCGAGTGGCAAGCGCGAGCCTGTCTGAGTTGGAGTACGGCTTATCGTTGTCTGTCTCGCCATCGGCACCGCCATAATCGACCTTTCTTCGCTTGCGGACTGGTCGATCAACAGCAGGGCTTCTTCCAGCGACTCCGGGGCATTTGAATGGCTTCTGAAGTCGATCAATTGAAGAGGGTGTGGGCATACGCTTGCCTAGGTGCTTGTCCTTGCTAGCAAGCGGCGTTGCGACCAGAGGAGATCTGGATCGAGAGTTAGATTGTGGATTTATCTAGGGAGTTTATTCTGAAGACTCACGCTGCGCCCATCTTGAATAACTTGCCGCTTCGGTACTTCAAGAACAGTTTTCTTTGAGGTTGAAATATTCTTTGCCACCAATAGGTGATCGATGGATGGTAAATCGGGCAAGCGCGATGAGTGACTCAACGCGACGGCAGGCAGAAACACGCTATCACGTGAATGGCCACCTCCAGTTCCGGCAAGTCTCCGACATTGCCGAACTTCGGCCTCCACCAGGCTTAGGTAACAATAGGCGAAGAGAATCAACGTTATACCATTGATGGAGCCAGGAGTTACGGTATAATTTTTCCGCTAAGTTTTTGATCTTCTCCTCTTGTTTAGTCTGGTCGAAAATGAGAGCTGAAAGTCCTTTCGTTGGAACGTCGCCTGGGTAGGTCATTTCATACGCGGCTGTAGGACCCTGGATCTACTAACACATGCTTTGCTAACAGCGTCAATATCCCCAACTCCGATCAGAGCCGATCGGCTGGTGGGGGCGCCTTGGCCGAGCATCAATCCTCTGGACCAACCCCTCTTCAAGTAGCCATTGCTCAACATCGAACTGGAATTGTGACGGCAACTGTTGCTGGTCATTTTGCTCATTGGCAGTATCTCACTCGGTTCCGTCGAATTAATGTTCAGGCTACTGCAAATCGGCGTCCTCTTGCGTTTATCGGTCTGGCCTGGGGTCTCGTCTACCTCGGCGTGCTGAGTGCTGTCACTCTTGCTGAGCGTCAAATTGCAAGGAAGCCGGATCCTCTCCTACCAAGTTTGGAGTCTTAAAGGGCCAGTACTCGCTATGTCGGCCGACTTTTGGGCAGGCTACGTGAGTGGAGCTGTCGGTATCATCATCGGAAATCCTCTCGATGTAATCAAGGTACGACTTCAGGCGCAGCACACCAACCCAACACCGAACCCGCCGACTCCAATCTCTACAGGAACATCAGTGGCAGCTTCAGCTATCAGCCAAGGTACGGTCTCTAGTACCCGGTATCTCGGGTCTTACGCTTCTTTAGTAACTGGAACTGCGGCACCAATTCTTGGCTATGGTGCGTTGAATGCCCTGCTTTTTGTTTCTTACAATCGCACTGAGGAGGCTCTGAATACCGCATTTTCGACAACAGGGAGCCTTTGGAATACTTGGATCGCCGGTGCCGTAGGGGGTCTTGCAACATGGATTGTCAGCACTCCTACTGAGCTCATCAAATGTAGAGCCCAATTAGCTTCCCCTCCGATTTCAAGCTGGGCAATCGCGAAGCAGGTTTGGAAGAACGAAGGTGCTCGAGGGCTTTATTTTGGAGGAACTGTGACTGCTATCCGCGACAGTGTTGGCTATGGCTTCTACTTCTGGTCCTATGAACTCAGCACCCGTTGGCTAGCTGCGGAACCTGGCGAAGAAACCTCACTCCGACATGAAGCTGCTAAAGTCTTGCTATGTGGGGGATTAGCTGGTATTGCAACATGGGTCAGCATCTTCCCCCTCGACGTAATCAAAACTAGGGTTCAGGCCCAGACTTGGGGCGGACCAGCAGAAACCTCACCTCTTCTCCTGCCCGTCGGATCTTCATCAATTAAACGAGATGGCGCACTTAGAATCGCACGGGAAGCGTACCAAGAGGGTGGCCCTCGTGTTTTCTTCCGAGGGCTGACTGTTTGTAGTGTCCGAGCCTTTATAGTCAATGCCGTTCAATGGGCTGTTTACGAATGGGTCATGTTTGAGCTTGGACACGGACGAAAACAAGATGTGCTGAACGACACCAGGGTAAAGATGGCCCAGGTATAAAGATATACAGAGCCGAGGGGCTAGGATTATAGGACGTTTACAGCAAGCATCTGTGAATGCCGCAGGACAAGCACAAGCGATGGAAAATTCGGGTACAAGCCAAACCCGAAAAACAATCCTGTCATCAACAGATGACCATAGTGATTCGTGTTCTCCTTAGCATCAGCCATCTAAACGAACAGCAACCATTATTTCGAAGATATTTGAATGATATTTGACAGCTAAGTCTTTGGAGTCAGGAACGTTTGATAAGCTACGAATGTAGACTCCAAGAGCGGGCATGACTATCACTGAACATCAAGTGCGGGTAACCCACGAGCAAAGTCTGGACTTTTCATTAACGCAGTCATGAAAGATTCACAAGTCCACAGCAGAAGTAAAGAGCAAGAGTTGTACGGCTGACCCCGCCGAGACCATTGGAAAAATTGATACAAGAACGGAGAGTATATCGCCTTGAACCACATGCCTTAGCCTTGACATGAGGCTACTCAACTGATTAAAAAAAACCCCATTACTCCTAATTCCTAGAATCTGAGACAATAACCCGGTTCTTCGCCTTCCTAACATTGACCACGATATCCCAGGCGCCTGAAACTCATGTCTTGTCGCTCAAGTCGTACCTCGCCAATTTCAAGCAACGCGCTTTTCCTTCTATATTGTCCTGGCGCCAGCCTTCAAGACCCGTTTCAGTCTTCCATCGTTGGGTATCATCGTCATATTGCTTAAGCCACGTGGCCATGGCATCATTGGCCTGGGCGGCAATGTCCTCTTTCACATCGTGCGTCTGTGCTGAATCCTTTTCGAGTCGCTTCTGAGACACACCTCCAACTTTCTCGTCACGCTCCTTTCGCTTTCTCTCCCTTTCAGCCAACCACTCCTTTCGCCCAGCGAGATATTTGGCGCTGTGCCCCAGGCCAGCACTGTCATGAGAGATTCCCTTGTGGGATCGTTCGAGAGGAGGGGCAGTGAAAAAGAGTACTCTACCAGTGCTATCGTGCTGAAATGTCTGTCGAACCTCTGCCGGTAGGGCGTCGTTGATGTTGTCAGGAAGGGCATAGACCTCTGCTGGCCGAGGTGGATTGTACACGTTGCCACCTTGAATAGGAACTCCAGGAGCAGGAGCCATAGGGCTACGAGCAACGGGAGGAGTCTGTACTTGGGTATACGCCTGAGCCATGGAATTCGCCATGGGTGTTTGCTGATTCATTGGAGCCGCCGACTGCCCGTAGTTAGGGGTGAAGCCTTGTGCATATCCAGCTGGTGGATGTTGGGGTTGATGTTGGTATTGTACAGGCCGTACCGATACTTGAGGTTGATGGCCCAGATGGGGTGGATGAGGAATGGGCACAGGGGTCTGATGAGCCTGTGGAGGCTGCGCCCCTGGAGTAACCGGTTGGAAGTGAGGTGTCATGTGGGCGTTATATTGGACCGGCGACGGCGACGGGCCTCCAGGATATGGCACTGAAGGATGCCTTGTCGAGTGGTCTCCAGGCACGCTTCCAGGTACCGACAGCATTGATGCGCGTCGACCGGCATCAACGGTAGCGTCCGGGAGTGGAACGGCCGGCATGGGCTGCGGTGTTGGTGTTGGTTCTGGAGGAGGAGATTCCTAGAGAATTCAAGTTAGTTGATTGCAGCCGCAATGTAGGATAAACACTGGTGGTTGGAAAAAATTCATGCGGGCGCTCAAGTCCAGAGGGACATGGCGGGCAGGGGGCGGAACAAACATATTGCCACTGCTTTGCCAGAGGACAACCGTTTGCTGGATATGCTTCACTTACATTTGATTCTCGTGGACGGCGATGCACGGCTCCAACAATGGGCGGCGCATTGGGGCTTCCCCACGTTGGTTTGGGCAGCTCGTCCGTTTCTCTCGCATCGTCTCGCAACAAATGCTTGATAGGGCTTGGGATCTTTTTCATGGGTCGAGGTACATCAAAGAGGTCCATTTCATAATCCTTCTCGCGCACCTCATCTGGTACACAACTCGCCCATGTCTTGATTTTGTTGAACGTGAACTTTTCCTCGTTATAGCGCGATTCGCAAACATAGATGTTCTTGCCTGGTGGGAAACCTCGAGGTCGGCCTTTGTTGAAGCGGGTCACGAACATAACAAAGCAACGATCTAAGACATCTTCGACCTGGTGATCTCGGTACTGCCCAGTTTTAACCACTTCGTGCTCGAAAAAGTGCTTTTCATATCGATGCACAGTCTGTTCTGGTCGGTAATACCAACAGGCATTGATCCATCTCTGACCAGCGCGATCCTGCCAAGTTCGATAAATTTGAGCCACAATGGGTTTGACCATATCGTTGGGATTTCGAATGTGAACCCAATCGCCTGTTTTGATATTAGCGATATAAACAACGCAAAGGTCCATGCAAACAGCTCGTGTATGTACATACCAACTTTCCATGATTGTCCATTATATTCTATCTCCGCCAACGGCAGTTTACCATCCTCATCTCGGAAGTCGTCGTCAGGTTTGGCCTTTTCTTGTTCAGCGAGAAAGCGCGCCTGCTTCTGGAGTTCGATGGCGGCCTTGTGTACTTCGCTGTCATCCTCGTTGTATCGCTTGGCATTCTCGAACATGAGGTTGATGTCTTGAAGGACGTGGTCGACGCTTTGATACTTCTTCCGCTTCGCCTTCTTTTTGATGTTGTCGAGGGCGATAGGATTCAGTATTGTCGTGTAGTAATCAGGAACGGCTGCCTTATCCGGCAGCTTCTCGAAAGGATGGATGAGGAGGTCGCCTTCAGCGTCCCTGGGCTTTCTCAATCCCTTTAGGAGAGAAGCGATACGTGCTTCGTTTGGCGTAAGCACGCTGGGAGGCCGTCCTCGTCGTTTATGCGAATCATCTTCATAGTCTTTATCTTGATCCCGTCGCCCAGAGGCACGTCGCCTTCGTCCTCGACGCCGCCCACCTCCATCGTCTGAATCATCATCGTCCTCATCCTCATCCTCGTCCTCTTCATCTTCTTCCTCCTCATCCTCCTCTTCATCGTCTTCTGCTGGCGGCGACTCCTCTGCAGGAGGAAGCTCACCAAGGTCTGGCAGTTTCGCATCACCCGCCGTAATATGACCTTTGTCTACTAGCTTACTGAGCTCCCCAATAAATATTTGCCTTAGGCGAACGGCGGCGCTAAAGATAGGAGCAGAGGGACGGTTGTAGACTTGAGCGTTGTGATAGATCTGTGCAACATCCTTGACGAATTCAGCAAACGAGGTGTATTGCTTCTTTTGAGTTTTACCCTATCATCTTGGTCAACTATTGCCTTACGATTAAAGCTTCCGCCAACCTACTCTGATGGTGCTAAAGGCAATAGGCTCGGCTATGATTTCGAAATAGTCGGGCAATGCTCGTCGGTTTGGAATGCGCTGAAAACCAGCAGCAAGTTGTTCGCCGCTGTAAACCGTCAATATCAGTGAATGTGTTTACAGACATAAAAGGATGAGCTTACTCGTCCTCCACACTGCAAAGATAGGTCGACAGATTATGGATCAGGCGATACATGTCGGGGCGACCTTCATCGTCCAGCTCTCCCTCAGCGTCCTCTTCGCCTTCGGCATCTTCGTCTCCCTCAGCGTCCATATCCACATCCGGATCGCCTTCAGCGTCGACATCGTTATCATGAGCGTCCTTCATCTCGACGTCCACGTTCGCAGTCTTAGCCTCGATCGATTCGCGAACCTCGGGCGCGTTTGCTCTTCGAGTGGACATGATGGGTTGGTTAGACCACTCGGGTCCAGTCGCGATGCGTCTATGAGATCGAGTCGCGACGCGCGTTGGTCGTGGTTACCTATGTTGTAGAGTCAATTGCTGGGAAAGGTTGATTCGCGAAACAACAGCACCAATTTTTGCGAACGCTGGCTGAAGATGAAGCTAGATTGGGAAGGTACGTATTTCCGATCTGAGTACTGGTGCAACTGGAATTGGAAGACCGCGTGCGCAAATGCGCGCCATGGTGACTTCTTTATACGGCTAAGCTACGTGTGAATGACATGTAGCTGGTGCTAATGGCTTCACTCCACACAGTGCTGGAGTTGCCGTTGATACCGGCTCATCATTAATTCATTCGCTTAAGTCTGTCTCTTAAAGCCAGTAATTAGTATACCTAAATTTGAGAGTGTTTCCATACATGTAAACTGATGGATTCGATTTTAATTCTCCCCTTCGGACAGTGGATGGTCGTACAAAGCGCCGTACTTCGCTGGAGCATCTTCCAAGTTCCTCGCCTTGATAGCTCCTCCAGTGCTTCTCTCAACCCCCTCTCTCACCGTTACTCTAAAATCGGACTTAATCTTAAACGCCTATAAACTTGATATTCTACCAAAACAGTTTATTCTCCACAGGACACGCAATTATGAGAGCTCGTTTCAAAGGCCCAGCTGGTACTGGCATTATTGAGATACCTGACGATGCTACTGTTCAGATCCTCTTCGATGACCTTCGAACAAAGACTGGGATTGCCAGCTTCAGCATAAGGTATGGCCCGCCGATGGCCATGAAAGCCCTCGATACTAGCCAAAGTGACCAGTTCGCCAGGTCTCTTGGCTTGCACGGCGAGACTCTTACCATCGTTCCAGACGATACACCACCTGCCCCCGCTGAGCCAGCCCAAACTGGTGCTGCCCAACATCAGGCTATGACATCTCGAGCAGCGAAGCAGAACGAAAATCCTGAGGATGTAAACGTTCCGTGGCCAGAACGCGAGGGAACTTTGCGTGAGTAACAGAAATTGCTCATGGAATGACGCTGACAGACCAGTTTTACGAGTGATGCCCAGCGACAACAGCTGCCTATTTACTGCTTTTGGAGGCGCTTTACCAGAGCAGATTCCCGCCCAGCAGCTGAGAAGGATGATGGCAGACTACATCGTTGAACATCCTGAAGATTATTCGGAAGCCGTTCTAGGTAGTTCACCTGCCCAATATTGCCGCAGTATTCAGGACCCTGACAGGTGGGGTGGTGGCATCGAACTCAGCATCTTGTCCTCGATCTTCGATATCCAGATCTGTACTTTCGATGTCCAGGTTCGTCCAAGTCCTATCGTTTACTGTATTGGTCGTCGCTAACCACCACTCAGGCCCGGAACCTGATCAACTTTGGAGAGGAGAAGCAGAACCGCTGCATTCTTGTGTACTCGGGGATTCATTATGATCGGGTCGCTTTCAGTCTTTCTGAATACCCATACGATTCCCCTACCTTTCCTCCCGAGATGGATCGAACAGTTTGGCCTACTGACGATAACGAGGTGATCAAAAAGACGCATGAGCTCGTGCAAAAGCTCAACAAGGCCCATTACTACACTGATACGGAAGGGCTGCTTCTGAGATGCGATGTGCCCGGATGCGACTGGATCGGCAGCGGCCAGCTCGAGGGGCGAAAGCATGCAGAATTGACGGGACACGCGGACCTGAGTGAGATTCAAGATGAAGGCGACAGTGTGCTTCGCAAGTGCGACACTTTTGGATGCGACTTCATCGGCCAGGGCGACAAGGTTATGAGGCAGCATAGCGCTGATACTGCCCATGAGCGGTTCTCGATTATCCCAGACTGGTGAGCGAGGTATTGGATTGACCCTACGCGTAGCCTTCGTTGCATTTTGATCCGACAGCTTGTTCCCCAGAACTGGAACATCATATGAACTGCAGTTATATAGATGAAATAGCAAGTATGCGAGCGACTTGAGGTCATAGTTGCCACCACAAGCGGGTGACACTTATTCAAGAAAGCCCATGGTAGAATTATAGTTAACAGTGACTCTATAGGAAGGATATTTGCTAATTGCTTGTGAGATGCCTATTGGCGCGAAACATGGATACAAAAGTCCTGAAGGATCTGATACCATACTTAAGCCAATAATGAGTATACCAATCTCGTTGCTTATCGTCCATGTGTCTTGTGCCTAGGCATGTAAGAGTAAGACTAGCCAGGACGGTGGAATGCAAATGTCCCTCATGCCTTCGCTAGATTCAAACAATAGTGTCTTGTTCATTCTAGCCACCCATGATTACTATCGCACAATGTTGTTCTAGTGCTAAAGTTTTACGTGAAGTATTGAGCCGTGGGTAGCTGTTTAGTTCCATACAGGCGCAACCGAAGCGTAACTTGCACCTTTTAGTTCGCTTTCTTTACAAAGTCTTGTTTCGGAACCGAATCAATGTTAGCCAGAGAGATGTTCAGAAACTCATGCTTATTGGACCATTGCTGCTGACTCTCTGTGAACTCCTTCATCTGTTGGGGGGGAGGTGGTGGGTCGGTGATCTTGGTGATCAGGTACGCGGTCGATGCCTCAGCAATGCCATAGACGAGCACGCCCACAAGGGGAATCTTCACAAGAATGTAAAAGCCGAACCCAAAACCAAAAAGAACACCCTCTCGGCTACGGAACCAGTTCCGCTTCTGGGCCTTTGTAAAATGAATGCGTGCAAAATATGGCTCAAGCAACTCTCGCATTAGACTCCTGGAAGAGAAATAGCTCTGGAGAAAGATGACGAGGTATCTTCGGGGAAGGAAAATTCCTGTACCAAAGATGATAGAAGCTGGCCCCAAGCCAACAGCGTTGTTAAAGGTATAGAAACTGGCAGCAGGCAGCACAAACCGACCAATGACTGGGGTGTAGGAAAGGGCAAATATGGCCAGAGAGATGCCGCCTTTGCGGAGGAATCGATAGAGAAACATGGAAACAGCTTGGGCAGTACTTTCGGATTGAGTACTTCCATCAGACGCTCGGTACATCTTGAGGTTAGGATAGTACATGTCGCGAAGCTCTGAAGGCTTCTCATCCCGGTGTTTCTGTACATAGGTCATATCGACCCACTGCAACGACTGCATAAAACTGTTGCGACATTGTCAGCCCTGCTCAAAGAGACACGTTGTTGGTGGGCGATCAGCTTACAGGTTGTCAAGCGTTGGTACCACATAGCGCATGAGAGCCATGAGGAAGAAGGGGACCTGAAGGACATATTGGGCAACAAAATCAAGTCCATTCACAACAGTATCGTCCCAGGCCACGGTATCAAGGGATACGAAGAGCGAGATGAACCATATCAAAACTTTGATCCCGATTATCTTGTTCTTTATGTCAGCAATGGCCCCTCTGTTTAACCAGTTCTATTCATGACGGAGCTTACTGGCACAGTGATGACGAGTCGAATCGCAAGTCCTGCCAGGACAGCAAGGGCAGCTTGACGATAGTGATCGGTCGTGAACAATGCTGGGTTTTGAAGTGCTCGGTGAGCTAAGAACAGGACGTTAATCAATAAGCTTAATTTCAACCATCAATGGCAAGTTGGGGCCAGGTCAGCAAGCAACTCACCTCCCACCAAAGTAAGCTGAGCGCCACGGATTACCGTGTTGAGATCAAAGTGAGAGAGGTCGAATTTTTCTTCGAGCTTTTCCTTTGCCTTGTTCTTGTCCATCTGTATCTTGTCGGTGGACGACATGTTGGGCCCTCAAAGCCAATTGTAGCGGATGACTACTCGTGACGGGGATAGATACGACTGGCACACGACCCTAGATAGGAGCTTATACGGGTAGATGGCGGACACAATGTATCAGAAACAGAATCCTGCCTGACAGGTTAATAGAGACAAGGGCCTCAACAGTTTTTTCGAGAATGTGAGTTGTGAGGAAATGACAAGTTGAGCAGTGATATTCAGGAACTGGGTAAAGCCCACGATAAGGCTGTGGAACGTTAAGACAGCTTGGGATGGTAAGGTGGGTTCAACGAGGTGACGTAAGTAAGTATCCGGGCTGATACTTGCTGGCTCTAGATTGGCGTGGGCTCATCCACCGGAAATAATTTCATGTGACAGGAGACCTTTGAAGTGTGGGGCGGGTGTGTTGGTGAGCCGTAATGGATCAGTTGAGCAACTGACTACAGACGAAGAAAGGATTTGTATATCTGACAATATAAGTATATCCTGTATGATAAGGCTGGTACAAAAATTTCCACTTTGAATGTGGTAGCCCGTGAGTTTGGAGTGCTTATACTTACACCTAATTATGTAGATCAAATTATGCAAAGCCCGGCCCGTCACTAAACAAACGGAGAACGTGTAAGAATAACCGCCGAGGTTCTTTCATAAACTCACGACGGATAATACTCCTTACAAACTGCGCAATTTCTAATAAGTAGTTCGGATCTCCAAGCCTATCTAGGCAGCTTGCAGGTCGTAGGGGGTAGAAATCCTAGTGCTAGTATGAGACCTAGATATATAAAATTAATATAATAGTAAATAGCTTTTATTTAAAATACTTTACTCAAAGTATTTTTACTTCTTTGCTTAGAATTTCTTTATTCTTTTTAACATAGATTTATTAATATTTCTTTTAGTTAAGAAATTTAAAATTAATAGGACTACTTGTCGAAACAGTCTTTACATGAAAAAAGGAGTGATTTACAGGTTTGAACTCTCTAACCGCTTCAGGAAGATCGGACCACGGGATCGGCGGGTCTTGGAATGTCAAGATGGATGACTAATGCTCTAGGTCCCCCTGGTTCCTCGCGCGTCAAGGGAGTGATCAAAAGTGTGGGTTTCATCTCAGCCACCTTGCGACAACGAGACCATTCGATTGAGATACCGTCTCATCACTCAGACTTTTGGAATCCGGATTTGTCGTTGCCCCCTAGAGCCGCGTCTCTCCAAATCTTGCCCAAAGGCCTCCCTTGTTGGCTGGTCAGGGATCCACGACATCTCCCCGCGATACGACGCAACCAACTCTCCCGACGTCACGTAACTATGAGCGGCTTTCTTCATTTGAACCTTCGAGATGCCTGAGCTGCAACCAGGCTGAGGAACTCTTTGCGTTATCAGAAAGAATACAACATCACAATACCTTGCAATGGACGAATCGATGCATGCTACGCCGCCCACCCGGGTGCCGAGACGAGTTGCAACTGCCCCGATACCACTACGTCAAGCAATGGAAGCAGCTTCGCCTGATTCAGATCTAGTAGAGACGCTTTATAGTCATCCAAACGCGAAAATCATTTCCTTTACAGCCTCTGGAAGAGCCCTTGCGAGGAGTCCTGGGGGGGCCTCCCTGTCCAGGGATGATGCGCCCGGCACTTTATCATGGTCCTCGCAACTCGAGAGAACCATTGCTGTTGGTAGGTAGTTGGATGTCGAAAGCATGTACAGGCGTTTGCTGAGCATCCTGAGTAGGACCATTCCGTATCTACCGAGCTCCAAGATCCGTAGCGTTCCTAAACTGTGGTTCTGCCTTACAACCAATTCTACCCAAAAGCCAGTGCTGGTGCATAGACGAGATCAACAGCAAGTTCATTTTACAGATCCGACGACCAAACTACTGGAGGATAGAGCTTCCTGTGGAAGACCCTGAAGACCAGCGTCGAGCTGAAGAACTGAGAGAAGTGCTCGACAAAATCCTTCAGCTTGAGAAGACTGCATGTCCGTTCAAGCGTGCGTTTACTGTTGAGCTGCCAGAGCAGATGCCGGTTACAATACGACCTTGGACGCCCGCCACACCAGCATTTGACTCGGCAACATCTGCTTCTACTCGTTCGCGAAGGTCATCCTTTGCCGCAAGGACTTCCACGCCTACACCACTAAGTAACAGACGCCGCACTGACGTTTCAACGAGTCCAATGTCTAGTAGACCTACTAGTTCTGCCTCATGCGCGCCTGTGTACTCCCAATTGCAAGTACCTAAATCGGAGTTCAGGAGTCAATTCCAAGAAGCCCTGGCAAAACTACCATTTGGGGACTATGAATCGGATGTTGACAAATACCCACAGACTGCATACTTGGACAAATGGAGCTCCGCAGAACCTGGCTCAAAATCCTTGGAGGCTGTACCAGAGCGTCCAACAGAACAGAACTCAGCGGATCCCTTTTTGTCTACTCCATCAGAGGCTCTATCAAGGTCTTTGTCAAAGAGTGGTAATGAGCACCCCGAGAAAGCTTATGTTGCTGGTCTTGGTGTTAGTATGGACGAGTCTTTCAGCTCTCCTTTTTCAAGAGAGTCTGGTCAGATCTTGTCCGATGACGAGCCATCTATGTTTTCTTCGAGCCCTCCACAAGACGAGGCTTCTGTGTACGAGCTGCACGAAGGAACTGGGTACCGGGGAGGCCGCATGAAGGCTAGGCTACGACGCACTGCAGGCTTTCCAGTCACGAGATCGGCCACAATGCCAACGCATCTGATGTCGAGCACGATTGATAAGTCGTCTACGCGAGAGCCTTCCGCTTCAAGGAACATACTTCTAAGAAGTGAGTCTGAAACTCTGAGCAAGTCTTCTGTACGTGGCACGGACGCGTTTCATTCTGCTCAGAAGGACAAGAAAGAGGAGCTACGGTCGCCACAGCCTCCACACCAACAGAAGCCAGTCGAACCGCCACAACTGCTACGCCGAGAGAGTGAAGAATCGTTCCATAGCATCGAATCCTGGCATTCGTCAAGTGCCCCTTTGCACCACTCCTCCCCAACCTCTCGCCCAGAGTCTCCCATTGAAGAAACACATGAGCCGACGCAAACGAATACCCTATCGCTCAGGGCAACTAAGCACGAGAAACCAGCCCACAGTGGAGGCAGCTCTCCAATGCCATGTGCATGGGAGTCCGACACGGATGAAGAAAACGAAGTGCCTCATGAGAGCGCAACCAAGGAGACAGGTTCATCCCAGGAGGATGACCGCAACGCGTCCCTCGAAATTAAAGATACCACACCGTTAGCGTCAGTGTTGCAACGACCTGCTGCAAGGAATAGAGCAACAACTAGTAGCATCTCAGTAAGGCGGCGTGCTTTGTCCCCTTTGCCTCCGGCCGCGAACCTTTTCACGCCTGTCAACGCAGCAGAGCGGCAACCGTACCGAAGTAGGCTGGAGACCGTAAAGAAGATCCCGATGGCTATCATCGCCAAGACATGTGAGATGATTATTGGCCCGCCCAGGCATCTCATCGCTCTCATGCTTAAGGTGGCGGCCAAAATTGCCGCTGGCGAGTGGAGAGGTCTCGTTTATGGCTACAATGATAATGGTGAGCAAATACCCGTTGAATGGGATTATTCCGAAGGAGAATTCAGTGACTGGAGCGATGATGAGCACTATATGGGCTCCCATGCCGAGCATCGCAGCCATCACAAGCATCATGGGCATCGTGAACATCGGCATCAAACGCGCCATAAGGACCATGTCCCTCAAGAATGGGGCTCGGTAACAGATAACGGCGCGCCTGAACGACCTGGATCCTCAGATGACAGCCGAAGTTGGGGTGTTGATTGATGAGCTATGCTATATGATATTGGGTGGACATACAATGAGACCGTGTTTTATGAATATGCCCCTATAGTTGACTACACGGCCGGCTCGGAGCAGGATGTTTTGATTGGGGGTATGGAGCGGAACCAGACGGCGTTAAATGTAGGGCTTGGTATACGGACGGAGTTTTACAGCATATTTTCTATGAGCCTTGGTCTTAGCGGTCTGAACAGATGAGCTAATTTCCTTGGTGTTAATCTAATTTTTAGTCTCGAATATAGCGCATGCCTGACCACTTTCCAGACGTCTTGTTACTTACAAAACGTACAAACTAAGTCCCGCATCCGCATCTTCTCCGGTCTTATCGTGACGTGAAAGCCTGCTCTGAGGACAAATGCGATAGTGAGGTATGTAAGTTGTGTACATATGTAGCCCACGAAAACAGTTCGGAAAATCATGCTGCGGCTGATCCTGGCATCCCAGGCATGTACAACGCGAGGAATACAGACAGGACGAGAGGAACAGCTCAAGTACCTTATCCCTCGAGAGAAAGCATTGAAACTGCGCCATGACGACTAGCAATACGCCCAGAGGATGGTATAAGTACTTGTGCTCGATTTGGGTGATCCACCAGTTGAAAATTCGTATTCGTCGTATCTAACGCGGTTGGCTGGTCTTCAACATCATAGGTCTGAAAACTTGTTGGATCGGGGACGACACTATCCGGTGACAAAAGGATAAGGAGAATTATGATGGATTCTGGTAGCATAGTTAACTATATAAGACCGCTCTCTCTTCTTTATCATGATAGAAAAGGAATCTTAGGTTGAGCAGTATTCTACAATATTCTGATTCACTTGTACACAATCCAGGCTCAAGGCTATGACAATGTCAAACGGCGATTACGGTACGCACCTCTTTTCGGCGATAAATTGTATGCTTTGGAGTGTTGACTGACACACATCATAGTTGAAGGGAGCTATTGGTTTTTCGCCCCTAACGAGGGCGCTTTCATCTTTTTCTGTCTTGCGTTTTGTTTCCAAGGGTGCCTCCATGCATGGCAATGTTTGTAAGTACACAGAGATAGGAAGGAAAAAGCTCAGGAAATTAGAAAAGGAAGTCAAATGTATACTGATTCCATGGCAGGCGATATTGGTGCTGGAGCTTGACTGCTTTGTTTCCGTTCTGCTCTCTTCTTTTCACAGCTGGATTGGCCCTTCGGGCGTACGGAGCCTTTTACTACGACAATCTCAACATCTTAATTGCTAGCGTTTGTATCACCTATGCTGATCCGTGAGTCACTTTCATATTATGATGTTCAATATTCGTTCGGTATCCTAATAAGCTACAGGCCGCTCCTTGAATTACAGAACTACCACATTCTGGGTCGTATTTTGTACTACGTCCCGTATCTTTCATCTATGCATCCTGGCCGCGTTCTGACAACGTTTGGGTTTGTATCGGCCATTATTGAGGCCTTGAATGGATGGGGAGCTTCTTACTCGGCAAACCAGTCCCTTTCCAACAGAGAAATTGAGGCAGGCCATGCTTTGATCAAGACATCGTTGCTGCTACAAATCTTCTACGCCTTTTTATTTCTAACATTAACTGTTACCTTACATCGCCGCTGTATGGCCAATGGTATCATGAATGAGCGATTCGGTAACCCGTTATGGACCCTTTACACCAGCATGATCCTTATACTTGCAAGAACCGTCTACCGCATCGTCGAGTACTTCAGCGTCGCAGAGCTTCGATATGGCCCAGGCTTCGACCCATCGATAATTAGACCTGTTGTTCGGTACGAGTGGTTTTTTTATGTGTTCGAGGCAGCTGTTACGCTGGTCAACCTCATCATGTTTAATCTGCGTCATCCACGGAGATACCGGCCCAAGAATAAGACAATTTATCTTGCCTCCAATGGAGTTACGGAGGTTGAAGGACCAGGCTATAAAGACCCGAGAAAGTTCTGGCAAACGGTGCTTAATTCTTTTGATATTCGAGGGCTGGTTACTACGTATAGCAAGGGGATGGAAAGGTTCTGGGATATAAGTAATAAAAGGAATATAAGAGTTATAAGAG